>BLKM01007598.1:648001-762539 GCA_013340265.1 Coptotermes formosanus | reverse complement strand
CCACCACCACCACCACCACCACCACAACTGTGCTTGGTTATGCTTAACCATTTAAAGCCCAGTTGGTAACTGTGTCCCACGTCCTATAACATTAATAAACTATTCATTTTGCCACACAGTGTACATGTGTGTTTTGTGTGATTATAACAATAAATAGTGATTGTTCCCCAAAACAGCACTAAGAGCTTGGTCTTCATAATGGACATGGTTTGTGTTCATTGTGAGGTGCAGTACTCTGTGAGGCGTTGACTTCTGCTTTTCTTCCCACATCTGCTAAGTGGTTCTAACAATTATTGTTCTGTTCTCCACACGTTGCATTTTTCCTCCCTCCCTCCCTCTTCTATCTTTCCAGCCCATCTTTGTCTCTCTGTCCATATGTTTCCTGATTTGGTCCCTGTACCATGTTCTCAATATTCTTAAAAGTTTGTTGCCTCTTGTGTAGTGACAAAGCTCTAATAGGGTCATCAAGGTGCTAGAGGATTGCAATTTTTGCAGAAGTTCTTTCAGTGTGGGGTGACACAGAATGCTATATTAGAAGCACCCATAGGTTGGCATCTGGCAGTGTGCTGTTTGGAGAATTCAAAACAAAGAGGAATTTGGTTTGTCCGGATGTTAGATGCAGCATCTCCACACTTGGTCTAGCCTTAATGGTGTATGAATAGGAAAAATGTTCCATACGTTTTATATTCATTGCAATTTTATGAACACTGAATCAGCAACAGTCACAAGGAAACCACAGATATTCTGGCATGTAGATTAACACGTATCTGGTATATATATAACCAGATGATGGCTGCCACCTTTCAGGCTAGTTTATCCTGGGTGATACCGCATGTGTGAACCTGTTACAAAAAGAAACAATTCTCTTATATCATTAGCAAACTTCTGTTCTTTCTTTAGCCAGGTGAAATTATTTTAAGTGTCCAGAGGGCTGTAGTGTCCATACCACTGTTCTGTTGTAGCTCAACCATTTGTGCTTTCAGACCAAACACATCAACATACCACTTGAACCATCTCCTGCTGTGCCTGCCATCCTTACGTCAAGCAGACCAGGTTATCAGACGGTACTGGACAGGTATTCACCGTGAGGGCAAGGTACCCATGAACAAATTGTTTGTTGAAATGCTGGAGGCTTACTTCCGATAGGACAAACCGTTGGACATTGGACGAGGCTCAGTGTGTTTGGACATCAGGTCTGTGTTGATCAGTATTATTGAGATGTGTGTCGATTTTGTGATACTAATCCATCTAAGTGACAGGATAGTCCAAAAGAATGTGGTTGTTTACAGATGTGAATAACACTCAGAGAAATGTTGGAACATGTTACTTTTAATGATTGTGTTTTTTTTAACTAAGTCAAAATCAAAACCACATGAGGTCAGGGTATGACTGTAGTATTTTTGTGCAAGAAAATTTGGTTTTAAAGGAATATAATGGTTTCAGTTATGGTGCTCAAACAGTGGCATGTTAGTGAATTTTTAAAATTTATAGTAAGATTTTTTTAAATTTGAATGTGGAAATCGATCCATGTAATGAAAATGTTCATCATCTGAAGTTTAATCCTTTCTGGTTCATTAGTGTGACATTATAGTCTGCACTGGTTTCAAAATTCTGAGAGTCCTCTGCAAGCAGATTTTATTTTTAATGTAAAATATTATTTTTTAAAATTCTCACTCAGCTGTTGTCTGACTGCTGATAGTGGACATATGGTAAAAATTTTGTTAACATGTCGTAAAGTGGCAAGAACTTTGAATTTGAATGTACGTCTTGTCATCAAAGGGTGCTGTATGGATATGGGTGGATGTTGCTTGTGTATAGTGAATGCTAAATACATGGAAACAAGACATATATACATGCCTCACTCAAATTTAAATGTGGTTTTTTAAATCAACCGATAAGATATTATGATAATATATTCTCACCATTTGCTGAAAATCATACACATCACACATCATATTTATACTCTTTTAAGGGTGTGATATTTCTTGATATATTCACCAGAGTAAGGTGTGGGTTTTTGCCCCTCAGAGGTGTGACTTAGAAGGAACACCGTTTGTTATGTAACTCTTAGATCTGGCCTGAGAAGTCTTTCTGTCTTTGCAAAGTATGGTTTCATACATGGATGATACCCAGCCTCATATCTCACAGAACATACTATCATGGCCTCCACTTTGTTGATTGGCTTACGTGTCATGTTTTTACTCTTTGTGATTGATTGTCAGATGACATCCAACACACTAATTTTTTTATACTGTCATTTGTGAGACTGCTTCCAGCCACAGAAAGTAACATGTATTTTTCCTTTTATACATTTCTAGTGTCCATAAGACATGAATTTCATGTGAAATTAGAGTTTTAGAGTAGGGCTGTGAATAGTATGTTTCTTTTTTAGCTGTCATTATGTCATTCGCATTTGTAAACCTTAGGATATTTTCTGAACATGTATAGTTGATGTGCCGAGTTGCATCATATGTTAGCAACGTGACGGTGTAAATGGTGTAACACCAATGTACAGATACCGAATATTTTCACTTTTAAGTGTTATCAATGTACAGTTACTGGTATTCCCTTGTGAGTTTGAATAGTAGTATATGCATGGCGGTACACACAAGCATATGTACGTGTATGTACATATGCACACCCCCCCACACACACACGCGCATGCGTGTCCCCAGGTAGACATGTATTTGATTCAGCAAAGCTCTTGGTAAAATGTATGTAGGTTGACACTGAAAAGGCACAGAAGTGATCTTTCTTGCAACGAGTGTACAACGATGCCACATTTTTATAGCTGGGATACCATATTCAGTATAGTGACTTGGCTGCAGGCTGAATTACCAGGGAATTGTGTTGCAACTCCTGGCAGGGCCAAGAGATTTTTCTCTACTCCAAAGCATCCTGACTGGCTCTGGGGCCCACCCAGTGTCTTATGCAGTGGGTAATGTGAGCTCTTTCCCTGGGAGGTAAAGTGGCCAGTTTGTGACGGACTAGTCACCTTCACCTAGTGCTGAGGTTAAGAATGAATGGAGTTATACTTCCACTCTTGTGTGCCTTTATGGTGGGCATCAGGACAACTTTACTTTACTTTTACTTCACAGTTTTTTAGCATTCATATACAAAGTTCAATATAAATGAAGGCAAAACAAATGATGTCACAACATGGAAAGGACAGTACAACAGGAATAGAAGTTTAGCTTGGGGTTAAATCCCAGTCCTGCCAACTGCTAACAGCACACCTTACCATTACAAGGGATCTGGCACGTTGAAGCCCCTTGATTTGACCCCACTTTTGCAGTATAGCATTGGAAGATCCTGTGACTTACCAGGCGAAGCATTAGGTGTTAATGTGTAACTGTTTCTTTGTAATTTAGAATTTTAGTTTCCACATTCATCAGTGTTACTCCATCAAGCCTGTTGTAAAATGAGGTGCACCTGCATTGATTATTGTGGACCAGTTGGGAGCATGTTGCTGTATGGTGCATGCTGTCAGGGTTTCATACCCAGTGAGATAAATGTTTTTAGTCAACATGTCCACAGTGGCTTTGGGGACCCTGAAGTTTCATTTGCTTGTTGTTATTAACTGTTCACATTTGTTTATTTTCTTTATTTTATTCATATTTAGGAATGGGAAAGTACATCAGTGTTTTACAAATCAGGTTGCAAGTGGCTTGTGTGTCAGTTCTTTCCCACCAGATACAGGGACAGCCCTGGAGTAGCTGCTAGAAACTGGCACCCTAGACAAACCATGCACTCACTGCCACCTTGCAGATTGTATTCAAATAAAATGCCTTAATATGGTCATCAGAATTTTTATTATTACAAATTCTTGGTCATCACAAAATGAAAAGGATTTTTTTTTTAATTTTTTGTAGAAGCCAAACATTGTGGAAGTGTCAACAGATGATGGCAGTTATGGTCCTTTATTAGGTGACTTTATGGCCGACCACTTCTTAGTAGGCCATCACTTCACCCATCGTTTCTGTTCCTACACTTTCGAGCTTAAAGACAAGTGCATTGTTTGTGGTAAGGTGGCTGGAACTGGTGACAATGTGCTCTTTGACATAGAGCATGTACTTTACCAAGGAATTCTTTGCTTTCAAAATGCCATACAGTTTCTCAGTATACGTGTAGATGTAATTTTATTTATGCCCATAAGAAAAGTGTGGCTTTTCCTGTGGCAATTTTCATGAAATGTTATGTTTGGTATATATGACGGATCTTTGTTTTCAAAATACATACCAGCTGTGTCCTTGATAATCCAAGCACAGTGGAGAAAGCATAATGTTTTGGGGAAGACTGTTATAACTCATAGTTTACAGAACCATGTAGCAGCTGATTGATTGCTACAAGCAAGTATTGATATGGTAAATTGCTAATGCAATCTTATCCAGAACATCAGTTGGTAGAACATTATGCATGAACCGGTGTCATGTAAGAAAGTGGTTGGTTCTGTGTGGGCCACCTGTGTGCATGTTGACTGCTGTAACACTTCAGAAATTTCCCTGTAGTACTAAATTCAAAGTTTATCACACATTTATACATCCTGATACATTCATCTCCTGAAGTTATATTGTAGGTACTTGTGAGACTGACAGTGTTAGTTGAGACAGATGGCAACAAATGCATTTGTAAAATGGGGAGGGTGTTTGCAGACAGTCCGTTTTGGCCAAGAAAAAAGATGTGTTCATACTTACAAAAAATTCATGAAAAGATATGAAATGACAGTTTAAGGAGGAGGCACTTCGTCTTGAATTCTAGGCAGGGCATCTGGATTGCTATCTCCAATGTCTAGCACTGCAGGTGCCAATATATGAGTACCTGAAGATGACTTGAAGTAGTGAAGGACTGAACTCTGGCAAGGCCTTTTCTTCCCCTTCAGAATCTCCTTTTAGCAAGCAAGCAAACAGTCACATAATTCCTTGTCTACTTATTGCTGCTTGCTGTTTATTCACATCAGTGGCCTCAAGACACCTTGATGTTAGCTTCAATGAGTCCAAGCCCTTCAGTGAACTTTGAAACTGTCATGGTCCTGTTGTGAGGCTTACACTCAAGTTCCTCTGCTTCAGGGGTGGTTTGCTTCCGAATTTCAACAAGATGGTTGAGCATGAGATTGAGATTGTGGTAATTCAGCAACTCAAAGATATCTTCAACATCATACATACACACATATTTGCACACTTTGCTTAATATGTTGGGTCTGGGGACATAAAATGTTAAGTGCAGAATGACGTGGTTGAAGGATGACTGTATTATGTAATCTTGTTGTGGTGGCTCAAATCAGCAGTCCAAAGTGGAGTTTAATTTGTGATAGAGACCAAGTGCAAATGTTTATAGTATGATATTATAAATATGCATGTCTGGCTATACATTAGTTTAGGACAAACATATGCTACAAAATTGTTCCACATAAAAGACTGGCTTTATGCTTTTGTGAAGTGACACTGGAGGCAGGTTCTTTTCTGAGTACCTCATGTCTCTCATCCCATCATCAAGTCAGTGCTGCATACATATATGGTGTCACCCTCATTAACTGTACGCCAGAATAGCAAGGGATTTGGTCTTGCAGGAGTCAGAAAGGACAAGAATAAATTAGACACACTAATGGAATAGTAGCTCGTATGGAATGTGTATAAAAGGTATAAATTAAATGTCCTCATTTTTAAGGTATTCATATAATGAAACATTTCATTTAAGAAGAGTTTTACCTCCTTTTAAGAGAGGTAGCAGCCAGCCTTATTAATATTTTGTTTGTATGAGTGCTTTCATATTGCATTTGTGTTAATATTTTTTTTAATACTTTTCTGTAGCATGCACCACATAAATAACATACAGAGACAATACCTGTTCTTAAGGTTATTGACATGTTATGAGTGTTTAGGCCGGGAAGGATCTACACATTTTCCATACTGATGTTATTAAAAAATGGTTTAATTGGTGTAGCTGTTACTGTTCATAAAAGGAAAACTTGTGCTTACTTGGCCTAGAGGATATTTGACAACAGAATAAAATACTGCCTGTCAAATACACATCTCAGAATACTGGTCAAGCAGATGCAACTGCAATGTTCAGTTTGAAATAGTTTTAGAGCATCACTTTGCTTTGTCTGTAAGTGTTGGAAGCAGTTTGTGTTATTGGATTCATTGTCCATGAAAGTGGACTCAGGGGGAAAAAGACTGAATGCGTGCAGATTGAGATGAATTGGCTCTCATCGAAAATGTTTCTTACATGCAGGATTCAGTCATGATTGAACAAGTTTATATGTTGTTACAGCATCAAGTTATTGAGAGTGAGTTTCTGATATTAGGCTCTCCCAGTAACGTAATGGTGTTCAGCCTGTTTTAGGGTGATGGTGCTGGGGGAAAAGGGCTGTGTTGTCAGTGTTTTGGAGGAACCTGCTGCCTCCATATTCAGGGTGAGTAAGCTGAGCTGCAAAATGTATGTAATATTAGGGCCTGAAAAAAGGGGCCAGGGCAGTTAGCAGTCTAATAGGAACTGCTGGCCTGAAATGGGCTGTTTTTTTTTGGTTCTCATGTCACTTGTCCTTGTTTGCTGCTTGTCTGGTTTGTCCCTTTGATAGAACAGCTGCTTAAGTGTCAGCATTTCCCACTGACTCATACACTTCCCCCACCTATTGCCTTTGCTCCCTGCATATCACACACCATTTTCTTGCTCAACTGACTGTTGTGCCCAAAGGTAACGCCAGCAACACAGTCCTCTTCCACCCACACTTCAAGAGAACATGTTTAATGTGAGACTGACATACATTTTACTACATATGTTGATTTTCAGCATTGTTAACTTGCACCATTAACCTAATTTGATGTTCACAGTGTGCTGTGAATGCACATACAATTTTTATTCAACCAAAATTGAATTGTAAGAGAATATCTGATGATTATTACAGTTGATCTCAATGATGAAGACAGCAGTTGGCAAAAAGTGTAGAACTGCTGATTATATGGAGTGCTTTATTCATGTCTGAGCCTTATTCAGGTGTGAAAATATTTGTTTAAATTTCACATAATAGCCTCATACTTTTTAGCCTTTTACAGAATGCAGCACAAGCCTTAGGATTACAGTAGAAGATTTAGCTTATGGAGAGTTTGTGATGTCAGAGTAGACATGTCTACTTATGGTTCTTCATGAATAAATCATTCTGTATTGTCATAAGATGTTGGAAATGAATTTGATCCATATTTATAAGCAAGTCTCAGTGAAGCAGTGCTTTCTAGACCATTCTTCACAGATGAAACACACCTTGCTGAATCACTGCCAAGATGAGGCTTGGGTAAGATATGGCAGTGGGGAATTATCATTTGTTCATGGATGGATATTGTCTCTTGTTGCAACCAACAAAAGATATGGTTTATCTTTGGTGTTGTAATAGGATAGTAACAAAACTTGACATTGTTTCTGTTACTGGTGTATTGAATCATTGTTTTAGAAGAGCTAGGAGAATTTTTTTAAAAATTTCTATGACTTAAAAGACTGATTGAGGATGATGTTTCAAGATATAGGGCTTGAATGCAGCAGAGATTGAAACATATACCTCTGTTGTTTCTATAAGAAATTTTAATTTCTGTTTTAAGACTGTTTTAAGTTGTATATATTTATCTGAAGTTTTGTTTCTATATTATAATAATTGAGATGTGATAGATTTTATTTGATTTGCAAGGTTAAGTATGCTGGTTATATGCAGCTATTAGTTATGCAACTGTTTAAATGGATCATGTGTTAGTGGCTGCATGCTTCGTTCCAAATATTCATGACATGTATTACTGCTGAAGGATGTCTGGATGTTATGTTTGCATTGCCAAGGACTGAAAATATGCATCCTGATAAAACCAGTTTAACCATAACTGCTTATGCCAATTCTTGATGTGACATTAATTAGAAGAATGCAGTTTTGTGTTATCATTAAATCAGTAACATTATGCAGTGTAATTTAGAGCAGCATTTCACAAGTGTGTTGTGTTACCTGTACTCTCAAAGACTTCAGATATGTCACAAGTGATGGGGTACGAAATGTTACCAATATTTGGTGCAGTCATGGGTTTATTCTTGTTCTGAATCCCCAAATAAACCCAGTACCTGACTTGTCTTTTGAGGTGTCAAGTGATAGAAGCTCCTGATGCACCCTGGAACTCTGGCATGAATGCATTGATTACTGGATAAGTAACATGGCAAGGAACTTCTGCTGCAGGCTGTTTCCTTTTTCAGAAATATGTTTGAGGGAAGGGGTTTCATTACAATCTCAACTAAAAATAACAATTTTTGTTACAATTAACACCAGATGTTATGTGCTTTTTTGTAATTTATTGTTACTGTTGACTGAAATACATTCTAGTAGTGCTGGCGACTTCATGTTTCTCAGTTTACAGTTAACAAAGCGCTTTTGGTACAGAGATATCTTGGATAGTGTCTAAAGCCTGGTCTCAGTTAATGACCATCCTGGTGTGTAAATTTATGTTTAACTCCAGATCACCTATTACATCTGTAGCATCTGCATCACATGTCAGTGTCTGATGCCAGACTGACCACTTTCTTGTAGACATAGGGCCTGCTGCCCACCATCCTGTGAAAAGGGGCCACAGAATATTGATTTCTGTTGGTATATGCATCCTACCATTAGGATAGCAATGCTGTGATACTATGACAGATTTTTCTGTTTGTGCTGAATCAAAGGAACTTGACAAGCGCAATGTGAATTGGTATATATTAGGTCAGAAAGATCTTATTCCAGCAGCTGAAATGTGTGTTAATCACATTATTTTAAAGCATGGCATTTATTATTTTAAAATTTTACTTTAAACTGAATGTGGCCATGAAAACTTTCCATGGTTACTACTGGTTTAACGTAACACGACAATTTTAAACACTTCGCACATAGACAAATTACAATGGTGTGTGTTAGTTTCTTTGTAATTTAACATTGCATTTATCTAACAGCAGTTTTAAGGTGATGATGAAATGTGAGGTGATAAGTGATCAGGTATCAGATTGAAGCCACTTATTTTAATGTACCTGTTTACATGAAGTGACTAAATATGATAAAATTTGTCATGACATCTGTGTACAACTTATATTTGAACTCTGCTGAATCTGAAGTAACACCAAAATGTTCAAGAAGAAACAAATAGTTTTATGTCTGCTAATTTGATCTTACATGGCATGAATCCAATTCCTTTCCATGTTTAATATGAAGGAATGATAGAAGAAATATAGACAGGTTAGAATGAGGTACAAAATTGTGCCAAAGAAGTGACCCAAAAGATGATGCACGTGTGTAGGGTTCACAGCTCCATGTTTGTGTTGTCTTGTGTCAGTTAAGTGGTTTCATTAGTTAATATATCTGAAAACATTTTGATTTTGAAACATTTTTGCATCAGCAGGGTGCAGTATTTTAAAGCTGATTTAGAGGCCCATAAACTTGAGTTTAGAAAAGGAAATAATGCAGATATTGATGAAAAAGTTATGATTTTCGTCTCACCAAACATTATAGTGGTTTGAAAGTGACAGATGTGGTCAATGTAGCTAGCATAACTAGGCCAGGGTGCCTTGCCTTGCCTTGCCATGTCCTATGTACTTGCCAGATCTCGTGCCACCAGGTGAGTTCTGAGAGAGCAGGTTTGTCATAATCGCATATCAAAAGAGCAACCATATGTACTGGAGACATCACCTATGTACTGCACAGAATATCACATGATACTCTTTGAAGGACATTTGAAGATTTGAAGTGTAGCTACAGTGTGGTGGTTGCCACCTTAAGTGTATCCTGCAATTGTTATATCAGAGTGTAAATGTTATTTATTGAAGTAATAAACTATTTTTGTTTGCTTTATCTTTGGGATATTTTGTACTTACTGGGTCCTGCTGTGTTATGATTTGAAATCTGTTTCCGCTGTGGTGACTATGAAGCTTATTGTTTTCTGGGATATAACACCTACTGGTCAGGTAGATGTGCACTGACATTTCAGAGGAACCTGCTGGTTCAATTAGGGTTGATGAATAAGCTGCATGGTAGAAAATTGTCAGTGAAGTAAGGCAAGTGAAGGCAAGGTTTTGCTGAGAGGGCAAGAGCGGGAATGGTATAAATGAATGGCATCTTGTTTTCGAAGAAAGGGCTGTAGAGTATCCTTGGAGGAATGAATGAATGGTAGTGGTATAAGTGAATTACATCATGTTTCCCGTAAAAGGGCTGTAGAGAGTTGGGGAACAAACAAATGGGAGTGGTGTGAGTAGGTGGCGTCTTGTGCCTGTAAAATGATTGTGGAATATCCCTGGAGGCGAGAAAACATGGGAACAGTGCAATTCAAAATGGGAGATAGAAAAGGAGGTAAAAGCTAAAATGTAAAGGGGAAGAACATAACAAGATATGTATGAAACCAATAAAAATTGCACAAAATACCGTAAACAAATGGAGTGAACATGAAATGAATAAAAACATGAAGCAGTAACAAAGTACCATTGGAAAATAAATAGAATTGGGGGGGAGTCCCCCCCCCCCCCCGTGGTTGGGTGTGTGGAAAGGCAGGAAACATCCTATGGTTATATAGCATGGAGTGAGATGAAAATATGATCCATTAATTCTGACTAGAAAGAGATTTAGAAGGAGGCATTTTGGTATTGTGATGAATGAACGGAAGAAGCAATACATTTTACGGTTTGCATTGTTGGCAGTTGTGGCTATGTAGAGGTATTACGAAAGAGGCGTCCGTGATTAAGATTATTGCCTTTTGGAATGTGACACTGGGTGGTTGGTAGACATTTCAGAAGACCATAATCATGTGAGTTATCAGTGTGAGAATCTCAAATATCTAAGGTTTGTGTGTGTGTGTGTGTGTGCGCGCGCGCACCCATGCATGCGCATTATATATATATATACACACACACACACATACATACATATATAATCTTAAAAAGTTTTAATAAATTAGGCAATTAACATGGTTTAGTTTACAAGTCGGGCTTGGAGGTCATTTGGACGTTGTGCATTTAAATTCCTGCCTTGTAGACCTGGAACTTGGTGGCTGAAAGTCTCTGAGGTGGGGCAATGTTAGTGCTATTTGCTGTAGGACCAAGAAGATGTGTCTTATAATCAATATGCCAGAATTGTACCGTCTTTTGTAAAATGGAAATAACATTGTAGTGACAGTGGACAGTATTTTTGGTTTTATGAGAATAAAGTAAGCAGAAGGTTTGTAGTATAGGAGATGAAATTCAGGATGGTGGAGATCATCAAGGTGCCTGAAATGTTTTTATGTGGTGCTCAGTAATAGCATGGTAATGGTATAAACCCTATATGATATCTTTTCAGTATAAAAGTATCCATCTTAAAGATGACATACCTGTGACAAGTATTTGAAAAATATGTCTTCATGTAGTTTATGTGTTTTCTGTTGAAAAATGTTACAGGAATTGGCATATGCAGCTGAAATATAAAGTATGATTATTCAGTATCAATTAATATTACACAGCAGTTGGATCCTGTTAATGAATCTGTAACTTTTAACACAATGTAATAGATAATGGCACAAGTGTAATTCCTTGTTTCTGATGTGGGATTTCAAAGTGTAGAGCAATAACAAACTGTGTTGTGCAAGTGAGGATGTCTGCAGACTTGCAGGTACTGTATCGGTATCCAGTAGAAATATGCCACATCTGTGATATATCAATCTTGTGAGGAAATGGTCTTCATTTTTCTTGATCATACCACCGATTCCGTAGTATTGCTAGGATATTCCTGTTATTTACTGTGCTTATATATCCCTTAATAACCATAACATGCTGATCAGGAGTACATATCCTTGTGCATTGGCGGGCTCCTAGTTTCATTTAGTGTTATTGTTCCCTGCAAGCCAGTAAGCATCCAACATTGAACGTGCTTAGTTGCTTGCTTTACAGTTTCGTATAATTTCTCTCACACAAACGAAGACAGGAAATATTATGTCTGATATAAATACAGTACCTGATAGGGGTAACTGGAAAGATGTCTACAGTTACATAGCGCATCTAGTTTAGGTATCTGGTGCATAATCATGGTGAATTTTATACAAATTGTTAGGTTGATACTTGCTTTAAAATTCGTATTTAATGTTTTTGTTAATAGAAACCATATCTATGTTTCATTGCATACTTTTTTGAATATAGATCTGGTTAGCAGTGGAAGTGGATATGTGTGAATCATAATAACATGTATGTACCCAGAGAAATGCTGCAATCTACATTTTACTGTTGCACATAAAGTAATTAAGAGGTGTCAGAATTGTACCATAAATGTTATCTCAATATTTTAGAAAAGGTTTTAAGGTAAAAATGACTGCTATGTTTATTTTTGTACATCACCCTCACTTTTTGGCAGATTCAAGGTGTGTATGCTGACCCATCATGTTCAAATCTGTTTCATGGTTTATTAATACTTCTGAAGTAGTTGCTGTCCAAGTATTTTTATGCTGCTTTGTATAAGTCACGTTGCTGTGACACTGAATGCTGAAGGAAGATGTTAGGGTGGGAGGAGGGAGTAATCTGCTGGGGTTGTGCTGGAAAATATTGTGACTGGTTTTTCAAGGTGCATAACCTAAAATTCCCACATTTGAAAGCATTTTATATTGAGGAAAGGACATGTGGACTTCCCAGTTTCTGCTAAACCTGGTCCACTTTCCTCTCGTTTCCTGTACCTGTGTTACATCTGGGGTGTGACAATACAAGTATTTGCAGATATTTTGCAGTCAAATTTACTGTTGAAGCAGTGTGGTTTAGACATTTGAATTTTTAAGGTATCACTTCCTGTCACCTGTTACGAATATAATGAATTTTGAAAACTGAACATGAAACAGGTTTGTAACATCTCATATGTGTTAAAAAAATTATAGTGTTCTAGGACAGGAAACATATGGGGCTAAGCCAGTAGTCAACAGTTATTATTATTAACAATATTTCCATCTAGAAGCTACTATTAAAACATGTGTCAACAATTGCAGTTAATGTGTTTTATTCCAACAAGAGATTTCCTTTCCTTTGTGAGCCATTAATATAAGAACATAGCATCGTTGGGAGGTTTGGTTTGCAATTAGATGTTTAAAAGGTATTGACCCATTTCAGACGGAACTGATCCAAGCATGAGGTGGAATGTTACGTTCTGTGGTCCATAAATTTACAATTCTGTTAGGAATAATAGAGAATTATTGAAAGGTATTGTGTGGATTCTGACATTGGAGCCAAGCATGAGGTGAAAGACTATTGTCTATAGTGCATGAACTTACGAATTCTGTTTAAAATAAGGAAGAATCCTTCATCAGTGGGAGTAGTTCGTTATTGTAATTATTTATAATAAGTGTGATAAAACTGACTGTACTAACTAGGAGGAATATCAGTCCTTAACAAGAGCATGGTGGCATAGCTTGGGAGGGTCCCCCCCCCCCGTGTTATGCGGCCGCCTCGGGCGGCGAAGTGGGCCCAAATTAATATCTTAAGTAAAAACAAGTTGATTTTCTGCACTTAACAGATTTTAAATTATTGAACCAAATAAGAGGAAATTCAGTCAATGACTGTGATTTTTGTAAGTTTGTAAGTTCTTTTAGGGGCAGCTATTGTGATGACTCACCCTGGGCGCTAAGAAACATAGCTACGCCACTGCATCCACCTGCAAAATCTTACCCAACATTCTCCTCGCAAGGTTCACTGCATGTGTAGATGAAATTATTGGCGATCATCCGTATGGATTTGGGCGTCATAAATCATACGTTTAATTCGTCAGATCTTGAAGAAAATGAAGTGCGGGGGGGGGGGGGGCAGTACATCGCCTATTTGTGCTGTGCAAGAATGTCTATGATCAGTTAGGATGGAAATTGTGTGCACTATTCTCATTGCGTTTGGCTTACCCTTGAAACTAGTTGGATTAATTGCAGTGTGATTAAAATAAAACCTGTAGTAAAGTCTGGACACGCAAAAATGTGTTTCGTACGTTTTCTGTTAAGCATGGTCTGAGGCGTTGAAAGTATTACAATTCCTTTTAACTTTTCTGTGGCGTGTACTGTCAGGAAGCTCAAAAAAGAAAAAGAAAAAAAAAACAGGAGGGAGTCAAACGGGGCACATAGTTTCATATCTAATCTTCAAGAGCTCAAGGTCCGTGAAGATGGACGCGACACGTGGCTTCGAAGTATCGGGAACTGTTTATCCAGCGACGCGGCGTTACATCCAAAACTGCTAAAACTGCAGTATGTGCGTGTCGCTGGTACCAAACTCTTTCCATCTGCAGGGGCCTTTGCCGTCAGTTCTGTGTGGTTACATTCCTTGCGTTCAAACTATTCAGCACGCTGTCAGTACAGCAATACATTACTCACTCTAGTTTTTATTTGTGTTTAATTAAAGCGAATAAACGAAGTGACACTGTACACCGATTGTTGATAGTTTCGCAATTGAACAAAACGTTTCCTGTGTGCAGCGCCATCTGTGTAGGCATTACATCTGTTAACGTCTGTCGGGCATCAGTTACAATTCCAGTTCCGCTTCCGCTGCAAGAAGAGGAGACAGGCAATAACTGAAGCAAAGTCATAATGAGCTGTTCGGTCATATAAAATTAGTGGTGTATGTGCTTGTGAACGGTTGGTAGTTGGTTTGGACTATGTTTACACTGTGCTATCCGCATTGGACAGGGGAAGTGTTTGATTTCTGTGTTCAGTCATCTAAAATCAGTGGTGTATGTGTTGTGGCGTGTGGGGTGGTTGGTAGTTGGTAGTTGGTTTGGACTATGTTTACACTGTGCTATCCGCATTGTACAGGGGAAGTATTTGGTTTCTGTGAAGTGGTGAATGCAAGTTACGGTAAGGAGTGAGAAACTTTGTTATATCTCCAGCATCAGCAGTGGGTCGACATGAAACGTTCGCCAGCACGCCGACGTGATAGTTCGTAATTCCCGTCGAATGCAGATGTTTCAAACTTGGTCAGCCCGAGAAACGAAGAGGTGGAGTACACTGCAAGTTGGTAAGTACCATGTAACTTCACTTCCCTGTCAAGCAAGTGATACTATTCTCTGTATCGGACGCCTACCATCCATGTGTGTCTCTGTATTGTATCTGATTTGTGACGCTTTTACACCAAGCGCAAGGGAGGGGGGAATCTACTTGCAAGGGCAAATTACCCTTGTGTGTCCTAATTTGGTTGAGGGTCACCGAGTCCGAAAACAACTATAAAATGCCAGCTGCAGTTAGTATGTTGCATGTGGTGTATGTGTAGGTCTAGTCTTTAAGGTTATGTTTATAGGATCTTTTTCTCGTTTTGATGTCTGGTAGGCTTGACGTACCTTGAAACGACGAACTTGTAAAGATATGTAAACACATTTGGAATTCAACGTTTGATTACGTTTTGTTTCTGGGGGGGGGGGGGTTGTGCACAGTATAGTGTTTAAATGTTCCGGAAGAACGTACCGTCAGTCTGCAGAGTGACCGAAGTGGTTTAAATGAAGGCTGAAACAGTGCAGACTAAGAACTGTGTCGGTTATGTAGAACAGTTTAAGGGTGTTTGGCCGATTACGGCTGCGTAAGGTGGTCAGAGGGGATATAGTTGATCGTTTAATTTTTGGCCGGTGGGATTCTGAAACAGAAAGGTAGGAGTGAGTCCGTTCTGTAGAGATAGCGGTAGCGGAATGATGGTCGAAACAGACGCCCTGTCCTGGTCACCTCACATGCATAATAGGCCCGTCCGCCAGCGCTGCTGTTTTCTTTACCGGCCGAATCTAAAAGCTGACCTATGCAAGATGCTGTCGTACGGAATGTGGTGCCACAGATTACAAAATGGAAAGTTACATTTCTGATACGAGGTTTTCACAGCGTTGTTGAGGATTGCAGTATTGTGGGATATGGCGCCATGTTGACAATTAGTTACGAACTTTTGGAGGGTCTTTCTGCCTCTTTCTTCAGGGTAGTCCAAGGTGTTATGGAGTTGGCTTCGCCCACTTCACAGCATCTTCTCTCCTACGGGCGCGCTGCGACTATCGCGTTAATTCCCCATCTTGGTCTGTATAATGAAGCCATGCCTCCAATGCAGCTTACTCTTCTTGGGCTACCTTAAAGATGAAGATACCAAGCTCTTCCGAAACGTCGGTAACTGATTACCGATCAACACTGCGTCATATTCTAAAAGGCGTAATTTTAAAGTATTAAATGATCCGCGTAGATGTGTTACATGCAAGTAATGGTGCCAAGTTTTAGAGAGTAACATGCAGAATTACCGCGTAAGATGAGAAAAGGAAGATGGAACTTGTGTTGATAATTACCGCGGGAATTGCCCTTCCTTATCTTTTACTTTGCCAGCCCCAAAATTCGTTTAATTTTGCATCCTTTGAAGTGTATCTCTTTTCTCCGCTCGCAAAGAACAATGTTAATAAAAAAAAAAGGATGGTGAAACATACAGTGTTGTTTCCGTCAGCAAAATTAAGAATTCACTGAAGCGAAAGGAATTTGTCAGATATTGAAAGAGACGAGGGCAAAAGGGAGAGCGCTAACTTTGAAGCAATGACGTTTCATTAAAATTAATTAATTTTCAGATATGCCGTACTTTATGTAGTGTGTCTGTCGTCAAAGATCATGCTCTAGGAAACTTACTCCTATGTGCAAGTATGAAAATCCGCTAAGTAATCGTCTGAACAAAGTATGCATGTCTGCACTTATGTCCATCAGCAATTTTTGACATATAAAATGTTTGTTTATGAATCAGTTATATTAATTAATATCATAATCGCTTTCCACCCTTTCCTTCTAAGCATTAATTCCTTTTGTTTTGAGTTTTGATGGTTTTGCTTTCAAATACTTTATAGGCAGTCTTTACGAATTAGAACATAACGTGTTATGTGAAGACTATTTTCGTCCGTCCGCCTGGCAGCCATCCAGGATCAAAGACTAACACGTCTGTGGGATATTCAAGAAGTCTCGTATAGGAGTTCTTTACAAAAAGCTGGGGAGACAGCATGAGTTTCACGAAAATCGGTTGTGTGACGTGCTGTACTTACGGGCGTAAATTAATTTATCTCCCTACTCCCAATGTTTCACCCATCCCAGTGGCCGCGCGGTCTAAGGCGTAAGTCTGCTGTCGAGCGCTTGCTGGCATCGTGGTTTCGAATCCCACCGGGTGCATGGATGATTGTCTGCTGTGAGTGTTTGTGTTGCCAGGTAGAGGATTCTGCGACGGGCCGATCCCTCGTCCAGAGGAGTCATACTGACTGTGGTGTGTGTCTGATTGTGATCAAGTGAAAATAAACAACCTCGACACCTACTGTGAGTAGGTAGAAGAGGGAAGGACTATGAAACGAAACTCCCAATGTTTCTTGATCGATTTGGGTGAAATTTGGTGTAAGAGTATTTCACGCAATGCCATTGAGTCTTTGTGTGCGCCTTTGTGAGTTTTGTGAAAAATCTGTAGATGGAAGCCATACATTTCTTAAAGGCGTAAATGAAATAACATGTTAAAATGCTATTTCCGGTGAACAATATATGGCTTTGTTCTTGAAGTTCTGCCAACCAGATAACGTCATGTCGCGATGCAGGAACTGTGAAGCTCTCATATTTACACGATTACGTAACATTGCAGCGTAAAGTGGATAAAACATATAGGGGAATTCTTAAAGTGTTTATGCAATCAACCAGTTGATAAAACTAACCGCTTGAACTCGCTAAGAAGCAGGGGCGGTAACCACTATACCGCGACACATGATTAATTTTTCGAGTGGTATTTAACAACGCTTTCTCAACTGAATACGTGTACTTTTATAACGTCAAGTTGGTAAGACGATTGTGGACTGTGAATCAGAAATGATGCAGAAGGAAGTGACAGTGGAATATTCTACAGCACTGTTGCAAAATTTATCTGGAGGGCCTGAGAAAACCTCGAAAAACTCTCAAGCTCGATATTTGTAACAAGGGCCCACATACTGTATAGCCCCCTTATGTTTTTGATATGTGTAGTACATAGAGAGACCACGCTGGGATAGATGCATGGTTAGGAGCAATAAAAGAGGGAGCACAAGAAGAAGAAGAAGAAAAAATCGTTTTGACAGGAATCGAAGTTGGAAGGAGCTCGTGCTGCCTTCTTGGCCTAAGAAATTAGTTTTTGAAATCGTATTATATTCCATATAGGACAGAGGGGAAGAAAGAACGAGGTGTGAGGTACGTCGAGTCCATATTTCCTGCGATGTATAATTCAAATGACTCCTCGCCAATGCAACAGACGGTGTGCATTTTCCTTTTCTCTGCCGCTAGTTTTGTTCTCCTGAATAGGTTATTGTATCGGTAACGTGTCTGCTGATAGAACACGGTTCTTATCTACGGTTGATTAGGCGTACAGGCTACCCTGATAGATCGTCTTTACACACGTATGTTCTTTATTATTTTTTCTATGTCTCTAATCAAGCCACAGTTTCCTTTAATTTTGAGTCCCTTTTGTTTTGGATTATGGCTCAAAATATTAGCCTATACTTTAACATCGAGTAGCGAGAAGAGGCAGCGTTAGCAACAGCAATGCTTTCGTACTGACGTGATGTTGTCTACAATACTACAAATTCGGTACGAAAACATGGGTTTCTCCCCATCGGAAAAAACATGAAAGGAGATACAATATAGGCGAATGCCAAGTTTGACAGAAAAATATTAAGTCGTAATTGACTGCAAAATTGTGTGTTTGCTGCACTACGATTTACTGACCGAAATCTTTCGGACGACGTCCGTGAAGTATCTGGTAGGGACATCAAAAATTTAGGTCCACGGTGAAATTAAGGCTTTTTATTTTCCAGATACTCTGAGCATCTCGTGTTTATTTCATTATTTGTGGTTGATTTAACGACACTGGAAGTAGCTCATATTACATATCGTCAAATGATAAGATGGTTAGTTAATAGTGAATTAAGAGGACGTGGAAGGTAACGGTTGTTGCCTAGTTTGAGTTATTATCCCGGCATGTACGTGACAAGATCGAGGAAAGTCACAGAAAATTCCAACATAACCGGTGTTTGAGCCGAGAATGAAACACAGGACCTTCCACACAAAAAACAGGGGCACTTCCGACTCGACGTTGTCGTTCGTTACGCCACTTGCCGTGCTCTCCGAGAGCAAAGTGTAGTGGATGATAAGTTTAGGCGTTTTTTCTGCGAAATGCCACTTCTTACTCTGACATACAGTATAAATTATGTGTGTGGAAACAAACTATGAAGGAATTTATCAAGCAGAGTTTTGTACAGACCGTCAGTTATCAAAATCCATCAAACAGGTGAAGCCTTCGGGCGAGGATGTGAACGGCATTCGCGTAAGGCGTTTCTCGTACAAACTGCATGCGAAGACGACTACGTGTATTATCATATGAAGTAATGAAATTAAAAACGTGGTCTTGTTATACGTACACAGGATAAGGCTGAAAGACACAGTGGATCGTAATTTCTTTTTTATTTATTGGCATATACATTAATGCCATAAATTTGCCCTACGACTTTTATCTTCGGTCTTTACATAACTAATTCTCCCAGGCTCTTTTTGATAGGCAGTTTATCTTTCGAAACTTAATGCACTTTCTTTCTAACTCGACAAGATATATGGTTTAAATATTGCTTGACTTTCAATGTGTATTATGTAACCACCAAACATTGGTTCCTTTATTGAACCTAGGAACACTGTGTATCTCTGTCTCTTTTCTTTCTTTCCATTTCCACTTCCGTTTGTTCTACTCTATTGGCCACGAGCTTTTCCCCTTCAATTTTCTTTACAAATATGTTCAATCTCTTGTGGATGAGATAAAATGTAACGACTATAGTTTGGTCGAAGTCTAATAATTCATCATAGCGCCTCACTTCGACGGTAGCTTCGCTATCTTCAAACAAGAGAAGATTGGTTACAAAGTGGAATCCTAGTGATGGTGGACAGAACGTGTAGAGCCAAGTTTACAGACTGAACAAAATCTGGGAATAGTTGCTGATATAACAGGGTGTTAACTCTGGAAGTCATAAATAAAATTGATACTAGCGCGTGTAGTGTACGTAGACGGAACTAATTGCTTTTTGATAAACATCTATGTTATTTCGCAACAGAAGCAGAAACACACACACACACACATACGCGCGCGCGCGCGTGTGTGTGTGATGATTTTCAGCTTCAATCCTATGCCACATAACCGAACCAGGGGGTGCAAAAGAGAAAGAAAAAACAAGGAGAGAAGGAACGAAAATGACTCTTTTCATATCAGTTTTTACACTTGAACGCTTGCTGTTGGAGTGAACAGTCTGCCAGGAGAGCTCGAGGGAGGTGGGGCTGGGGTAACAGGCAGTCGGTGTATTTTATAGTAATACAGGCTTGTGCTTGTGACCCCACCATTCCTCAAATACGACTTGGCCCTTGCGACCTAGTGGATGAGGAGTGTGTGCCGATCAAACGATTGTTCTGACCCTCATATTCAGAAGGAAACAGATGGCAGTACTTCGCAGTTGCAGCCGCATGCTTAAAACTTATCTTATCAGCCGTTTGAAGTTTTCATTTCAGTACCGTATTACATTCCACTGAGTAATCAAGGTTCGTGTGTGATGTATGTTCGTATGAGCAAGGGACAGGGAGTTTAGTGACAGTTGCTAGGCGGTGGTGAGTTCAGTGAGTTTGGCTGTCGCGAATGGCCACTTCCAGTTCATAATTAATTCCGAATCTAGGAATGTGAAATATTGGTAGGATTTCTCCGGCACGGTATAGGCCAAATGCAAGGCCTCTGTTCGTACAGGACAAAAGAAGGTAGAAAAAATTGGACGTAATTCATGTCTGAAGCCTTAGTCTGTATCTGAAGCGCTCAAAACTGTAAGGCAGTCGTAATTTGTAATGTTCAGAATTGGTGGTTCCTATTTATTTATTTAATTTCGAATCTAGGAATGTGAAATATTGGTAGGATTTCTCCGGCACGGTGTAGGTCAAATGCAAGGGTTATGTTCATACAGGACAAAAGAAGGTAGAAAAAATTGGACGTAATTTATGTCTGAAGCCTTATCCTGTATCTGAAGCGCTCAAAACTGTAAGGCCGTCGTAATTTGTAATGTTCAGTATTGGTGGTTCCTATTTACACGCTCCCTTTGAAAGTGCTGGGAGTTGCGCGGTGCGACGTGGCTGCCGATGTACGTCCACTCTGATGATGGAGACAAATTAAGTCTCCGAAACTTTCGTTTGAAGCTGCATCAAACGCAGCTAATGGTCCGAGATGTTAGTGCGTAAGTCAGTATTGTGGGTCGAATGTTTGACAGCCTGGGTTTACAGCTGGGGTTATAACGTGTATCTTCCGTATTATGAAACAGGAGTATTAGCCACTACACATGGACTTCTTTGTTGCATAATTGTTATTCGAAAGCCAGTGAGACATGCCGTGGCATTTGTATTGCCTGGAATCGGGTGGACAGGAGCATGACGTAAATTCTGGAGTACAAGTCCCGCTGTATGCCAAGTCCACGTAAAAACTGGAGTAAACCAAGTGTAAAAGAAAAAGCAGGCAATATATTAAATTCTTGGTGCCGACACTAAAGGAGCAGATTTTATATTAAATTACACCGATATAGGGGTGGCAAAGGCTCCGACACGCATGCGCAATTCTTTGCTGCTACAAGCAGAAATGCGTTTCTAGAATTGTAATTCAGGGAAATTTGAAGAGTAAGGAACGTTTTTCTTTACTTGCTGTGACAATGAAATATCAATGGACCAACATGATTTCCAAGTATAGCATCCCCAGGATGTCTACCAAAACAATTTCAGGAATGCCGTGCTTGTTTGTAAGCAAATAACTACTGTCATTGTACTGTCCATCTTCAGTCACTGTTTGTCATTTGTGCGCTGTCTGTGGAAACTCTTCAAAATATGCTCCGTATCTCGCAAACATCTGGAAGAATAAAATATTTGCTTTTTTTAATGTCTGGTAACACATGTCCGGAAACTAGGAATCATTGGAATGGGGCAAACATCTCACAGAGTGCCTCTCTTATTCAAAGAAATGTAATTTTAAATGCCATAAAGGTAAAAACCATTTGTTTATTGAATTAGATCAAACAAATTACATGTTTAGATTCTAATTATTGGATAATTACCTGCCTGCGCATCAATTACAGTTTGTTACAATGTATATTAATATCTGAAGTATTTATTTTGTTTTAGAATCCAACATTTATACTAAAATGTAATTACAAATATGCTTAGGTGTGCAACTGCAATATGCGTTAATTACAAAATGTTAAAATATTCTACAATTAGCGCATGTTACATCTACAAATATAAGCATGCCTGTAATGGTATTTTTTTACAAAGTAAGGAGTTTGTGCTATTAATTTGTGTTATAACAGATTTTGATTTTCCTCAGCTAGTGCCAGACCGATTTTGTAAGTGGCACACCGATTATTACTATTATTATTATCATTCTTACTTCAGAGCAGTTTAGCTAGTTTTGAAAGAGTACGGGTCACTGCCCAAGCATTTCTTATTCATTATTACGCTAAAAGCGTTTGAACTATACGACGTATGCTAAGTAGGCCTATTACTGCTTTCTGCATGAAAATATCTAGACGAGGGCGAAGACTGAAGAGTGTCAAGCTGTCGTGTGGTTTTTTGGAATAATACCCGTTGCTTATACTACTAATGGGGCTGTAGAGACCGCGTTCAGTTGCCGTATCTTTGTTGGCTGGTGTTTTAGGCCTGTATATTCCTGGAGCTTCTCGATGATAGCACTGAAGAAGTTGTGACTGATAGGAATTTCTACATACATCTATTAAATATGCTTTTTTGATGGGTGTGTCAAGTTTAAATATATCCCACCTGTTGTTATGGACAATTCGATCAGTTGTTACGGACCTGTCCTATTACATTTCATAATATGAGTTCTGTAACACACATTGTGGCTCAATTTTGTAATACGCTGTTGGTTTTCCCTTTGATAGTCCCTAGGTGATATTGTGGCTCCTTTTTGTAATAAGGTGTTGGCTTTCCCTTTGATAGTCCCTATGTGATATTGTGGCTCCTTTTTGTAATAAGGTGTTGGTTTTCCCTTTGATAGTCCCTATGTGATATTGTGGCTCCTTTTTGTAATAAGGTGTTGGTTTTCCCTTTGATAGTCTGTATGTGATATTGTGGCTCCTTTTTGTAATAAGGTGTTGGTTTTCCCTTTGATAGTCCCTATGTGATATTGTGGCTCCTTTTTTAATAAGGTGTTGGTTTTCCCTTTGATGGTCCCTATGTGATATTGTGGCTCCTTTTTGTAATAAGGTGTTGGTTTTCCCTTTGATGGTCCCTATTTGATATTGTGGCACCTTTTTGTAGTAAGGTGTTGGTTTTCCCTTTGATGGTCCCTATGTGATATTGTGGCTCCTTTTTGTAATAAGGTGTTGGTTTCCCCTTTGATGGTCCCTATGTGATATTGTGGCTCCTTTTTGTAATAAGGTGTTGGTTTTTTCCTTTGATAGTCCCCATGTGATATTGTGGCTCCTTTTTGTAACAAGGTGTTGGTTTTCCCTTTGATAGTCCCTATGTGATATTGTGGCTCCTTTTTGTAATAAGGTGTTGGTTTTCCCTTTGATGGTCCCTATGTGATGGCTAGGTATTTGATGGCTACTTGTTTGTGACGAGGGGGGCGATCACCTTGAGTTAATACACGGCCTGTGTTGAATGGTTTCTGGTTGCTCTTTACAGTTTTTAGTAATACTGGAGTCCTTCACAATGCATTTATTATTATTATTATTATTATTATTATTATTATTATTATTATTATTACTCGATACGTAAAATGTAAAAATGTAGAAGTATAAACGCAGTTCAATAAGTAAAGAAATTCCATATCTTTGGTGGTATTTAATCTTATATTCTGCTGAACATATGGTCTCGTTTAGCAGTTTCATATTAATTAGTTCTGTTTATAGCTGACGTTTACCGTGCAAATATAAAAATACAAGCTGTTTTTACCTCGCGCAAAACCCGGTCTTTTTGTGTTGTTTCATCTAATTAAGCGGCCTTGCAATGATCTGATCTCCCGTCCAATAAACTGTAAACACTGCCTCAAGAATTCACACTTAGAAATCACATTTGAATTGCGGAAGTTTAGAGGGTCGGACTGTAATGCGTCAAATATGACAAAGTTACTTTTTTAATTGTAAAAGTCTCGACGTCGAAAGGATTAAACACCTGACTGTAAATGTATAAAACTGTTAAGACCAACTAAACAATCAGTCAGTAGCCAGCTCATTATTTGTTCAGTCTACCTCCAATGCCGTGACGGCATATTCATCGATCAAACCATCAATCCATCCATCCGTCCATCCATCCGTATATCCCCCACGCTGTGAAAGGAACAATATCTGTGGCCGGAAGGAGATAACCTGTAGGGCCATTCCACTCCATCCTCCTCGGTGTAATTAACGGTGAAGATGCGCAAAAGGGTACCTCATGCGTGAGGAGAAGTCCGTCTGCTTGCACCACGTTGGAGTAGCAACCGAGGTGCTTGTTTGCTGTGGATTTCAAATCGTCGTCGCGGTTGGAAAGGTCAACTGCAGTGAAGTTAAACTGTTAGCAGTTTGTGTGCCTCTTCCAGAACACCTGCAAGACCTACGGACACTCATCGGTTTTAAGAATGCTGTCTGTTGGTTGGCTGCTTTCCGAATGCAAAAACAGGTTTCTGACTTGATCCATTTTTTTTAGTTATATTACTGTACATTTGTATACATCTTGCAATTGCAAGACCGGAAATTTAAAGGTGTGGGCAACTTTACAAGTAACAGTTAAATTCAAATCTTTACTTCAGTTTCCTGTTCGCTTACGTGCTGGCAGTACAGCTTAGAGGCTATTGCAGGATCAGAACTGGTTACAAAAAAAACACATATCAGAGGCACAAACAAACAAACAAACAAACAAACAAACAAACAAACAGACAGACAGACAGACGAAAAAATAGAAAACAAAAAAGAATACAAGACAAGACGAATAATCAACACAATTCCGGTAACTAATACATCATAATTAAAAGTGAAAAAATATACGTGATTGTAAGGAATATATTTTAAATTCTAGTACGGCACTCGTAAATGAAGAAGTACAACTCCTACTACAGAATCTGTTTCAGAGAAAGGATTTATTCCCTCTGTGTATCTAAGGCTCGGCAAATAAACTTAGCTGCCAGTGCACACCTAAAAGAAGGACAATTTTTGCATAAAGAATCGGTAGTGAACGTAAAAAGTCTCTAAGTTTCTGAGTAGGAAATCTAATACCAGCAGTAACGAAGAGGGCAGGACATTATGTAAACCAAGGTAAAATTTAGTACGAAGGAGTGCACCCAAGTGCTACTTTCACGTAAGTACGTAGTCTTAATTACTGAAACCATATCAAAATAATTCAGAAAATATCTGAGCAACATACCTGGAGAGCACATCAGGGAACTACAGAAAACAACAATGCTGGGCACTGCGCAGTACTGCAGAAATTATGAACGTGGAAGTACAAAAAGTTTGTCATGGGAAATAGCATTACTTGTGCCCTGTGTCCTAACCACGTTATGTCTGCAACATTATGTACCCTAGAAACAGGATTTGTTTCAGGTATATAATTTTAAATACCCTGTATAAAGTATCTTTTCGCTAGCTCCTGTTTTGCACTAAAGTGTTTCCAGTTTCCAGCTGCATCCTGTAGCAGTAATACATTTGTCCAAATTTTCCACATGTTTAAAAATTCCATCGCCGTAGAAATCGGTTTCTTTCTTTCATAACGGTTCACGAATAACCGTGTTTACTCCTTCATTATTGTGATCCGCGGCATCCCAAGTGTTGCGTCAGTGGCCCAAACAAATCGTGACTCATTAGTTCTCCAAAATCAGTTCCTCTGGCACTGCATTCACATTCTTCCTTGGTCAGCCAATGTGATCATCATCATGGATATCGATTCGGCCATTTTCAAACTTTGCACCATTGTCTGACATTATGCTAACTTGATATACATCTGTCAATTGGCGGTGAATTCAGAAAGGGAGAATCTTATTTTACCCATTAAACCGTATAACACTAAGAACCTCTTCAGGGGACCAAACTTCCAGTGTTCTTGCTGCTGCACACCAAATTGTCCTCCGAACAGCGTCCAAAGGACGTGGAAGGAAGGGCCTGTGACCTATCCTGGCATTTGTCTAAACGGGCAGAAGAGCACTACAAAGTAACCAAATCAGGGTAATAGGTGTTCGGGTCGAGTTTTTAATCCAGGACCTTCGGGTACGAAGCAGGAGTGCTAGGCAGTCGACAAAGACGTTCTGTTGCCATCACGAGCTAGGTCGCCACTAACAAAGAAAGGAAACCGAAAATGAGAAATAAAACCGCCTCAAGACCATGCTGCCCTCAGTCTGAAATATATTGCAACTTTTCCAAAATTCCGCCTCTTCTTTTATATTGGGCAACGCCTTTTCGATTCACGAAAGTGAAAGATGAATGTTATTGCAGGGGTCTGCTATATCGACATTGAAACCAGGCAAGACATACATTTGCAACCACGAAGGCATTTTAAAAGTTTGCTGCCTTCACACAAAATATATGGATATTAAACGTCAGAAGGGAGAGTCGTTTATAAAAAGCGTATTTCTCTTATTCCGAGAGTTTCTGCGTCACAGTTACGTGCGGGGACGGAGGGACGTCACTTCACAATATCCAGGCTTTACTAAAATATGCGGTATTTACGTTTTTCTCAACTTAATCTTCTCTTCGCGCCACTTCGTAGTCCAACGATTTATCCAACAGATGGCGCACAGTGCCTGCACTACTGATGTTTCGCCATAAATATTTATTCTTACGTCTGCATGGTACACTAGCATACATTTCTGATGTGTTATGAATTATTACTTCTTAGATTTGTATGTGGTTTTTTCTGTGGTGTCTTAATTTCATTTTATGGACGGAATAAAACACTAGAGCATATGTCGGGTTTGCAAGCAAACATCTGTTACAGACATTTATAAAAAGAGTGCGCGTCTTGGTCTGCTGTTTTACAATTAAAGCAGTAGAGCCTTTGAAGACATATCTAATGGTCAAATGTTGCTTGGATCTCGAAAAGATGACAAATTGAACTTACTAATGGGTTTACAGATGCACTCAATTGCAACGATTATGAACTACTGTCATCACGCACAACAAAAAAAAAAATGCAATCTCTGTACTAAACCCTTTCCATGCTACACCCAAGTGATCTTGCTTAAAAACAGCTGCTGTTTTACTGTGAATTTGCTTAGAGTTTTATAAGATCAGTGAAAGGGTCATATCCGTTTTTCCGTTGACAGTAAAAACTACTGAGAAATCGCAAAATGCTATTGAATGGCTTGTGGGAGATAGTGGTCAGGTCAAGGTTGCATGAGGGCTCCCTGCTGCGCTGTGACTTGCTGTTACACCTGATGTGGTCTTGTATACCTACCAGAGAATGAAAACTTGGTTTTCCAAAAAGTGGTGCAAACAAACATCGAACATCCGGCTTTTGTGGTACTGATTAAACGCTTTAAATATTATGAAGTTGACCAACGAATGTTTTTGTGACTATGAAGCACGTTTTAAAACTAACGAGACTTTATGGCGTTACAACTTATCTTTCCAGTCTGCATCCATTGTTACAATGTAATGGTCAGCAGCGCTGCATCTTGTTCGAGATGACCCTGATTTTATTATCGTCCAGAGGCTGGCTGTCCTTTCGTTCTTTCGCCGAGGTGATTAATGCATTTCAGAGTTTGACAACCGAGGAATCATGGTTCGCTGACGGGCACGGGCAACCGATTTTTTTCTATATTAAACCATGTAGACCGACTGTGACCCACACCAGCCGCCTTCTCGATGGGAAAGAGTGCTTTTCCCCGGGTGTAAAGCGGGTCGGGTGTGAAGCTGACCACTTACTTCCATTTAATGCCGAGATGACAAGTGAGTGGATTTAAACCTTAACTACAACATATTAGTTAATGATATGCACAGGGCCGACCTTACCTTTGCTTTAGTTAATGCATATTCTGGGGTAGTGCCATAAATTGGACACACCATCTTCCTTTCCGTCTTGTCTAATTCATCATTCAGACTGTTGGTTTGTAATTATTTGTGGTTTACTTAGTGGCATTTTAAGCAATTCAGACGTCTACATAACGTAGAATTGTAAGATTATAGTAAACAGTGAATTGGAAAGCATGCGGAAGGAAATGGCCGTGGCCTAATTTAAGGTACAGCACCCAGCATTTGCCTTGAGGAACTGAGGAGACTCATCAGAAGCTTAAGTCAGAATAATCGATGCTGCAACGAAACTCGAATGACGCACTTCCCGAATAGAAGCCAAAAGAGTCAGGGCATTAGCCAGTTTTATTTCTATGATATATTCTTCACTCTTCCATTCGGCTCGATATAATCTTTTCAGTTGAGAGAAAGGCGTTACGTAAACTAAAACAGTACTTGTTCTGCACAGGTTGAATAAGATCTGAACATATATCCCTGTTTTACGTTGTCAGTAATTAGATCGCATAAACATATTTTGAGCCGATCCCGGTGGCCTTGTAGTCTATGGCGTGGGGTTGTTGCTGCTCACTTGCTGGGACGGGGTGTTCGAATTCCATCAGGTGCATGGATGTCTGTCTCTTGCGAGTGTTGTTTGTTGTCAGGTAGAGGTTTCTGCATCGGGCTGATCACTCGTCCAGAGGAGTCCTACCGAGTGTGGTGTGTCTGAGTGTGATCATAAAGCCTAGATAATGAGGGGGCTCTGTCACACTAGAGGCTCTTGAGCGGTGGAAAAAAATACGTATTTTGAAACGTTTACAGTAGGGATGCATAAATTTTCTAAAAAACTAGGAGTCATCTTAAAATTCTAGGCACTAGAAGGGTGGCATGAGTCAAGTTCCATGCTGCGGACCCACAGATATTAGGCAGCACCATAAAAAACGTAGTCGCCATGGCGACCTGGCGCCCCAGATTTATGCAGCCATATAAAGTGGCCGCAAGGGATGTTTTCGAGGCAGGAGAGAGTTGCTGACAGCCATCTGTGACAAACGTAAGGGCACAGTCAACTTTCAGAAGCTGAATTTTTCTTCAGAGGCTGGTAATTGGTCAACTACTGAAGCAATTTCTGACATCTTATGGAACCCGAATTCTCCTTAATGTATTCACAAAAGCCGTCGCTGTACTGTACCCTGAGTCACTTTTATCCAGATGATGGTCTGGAAAGTGTGCCATTCAATATGGTACCAGTTTACGAAACTATGCTGTGTAAACATACCAGGACAGTGCTGTCTTAATATTGAACACCGCTTCAATTTTACATAGTATTATCCGGTCTACGTTCATTGTTTACTTAAAATGCATTTTAATACTATCCTCCAAACTATGTCTATATTTCACAAAGGATCTTTACTAGCGAGGTTTTTGGAATAAATTCCGTATGCATGTATCATCTCTCCCGTGCGTGCAACATGTCCCGTCCCGCCCCTCCTGTTCGTCTTTCTCGATTTAATCACCAAAACAATATGGGGTGAAGAATACAAATCACGGAACCTTTCATTTTGTAATTTTATCGATGACAATGTTGCATCCTGCCTTTCACGTCCAAGTAGCATAAAAGACACTGTTTGTTTATAAGGGCTTATGGGACATAGACAAAGAGCCTTTATCAGCATCTGACAGTTATGCGCAGACTAATGTCAAGGGCAGTTGTTTGTCGGATTTTCATCGCTGTGTATGGGGCTCATCATCAGTGCAATCCATGTATGATCTGTTGCGGGCAAGTGGCAGTGGGACAGGCATTCTTCAGAGCACTAGGTTTTATCTTATCAGGTGCTCCACGAGTAATTCGTATTCATTCATCTGCCTTCCGAAGGATGGACATCGGGCCTGTGAGAAGCCTCAGCCACACGGAAACACAGTCTTGCTCTTACCACGAACACGAAAGGAGGCAGCCGACTGCAGGGAGTTAGTGTCTTTCCGTCCGCTTGCTTCATGTCCAAAAATACTTTTGATGCCTGGGATATGCACTGTAATTTAGACTGATTTCACTTTTTTCCGTAGCTGTTCGTGCAGTCCGGTATAACGTAATCGGTATAGCGACTCGCTGGACAGTCCGGGGATAGAATCCTGGCAGAGGCGAGATTTTCCGCAACGGTTCAGTCAAGCCCTGGGACCCAAACAGACTCCTGCGTAATGGGTGCCGAGTCATTTCCGGAAGTAAAGCGGCCGGGGCGCGGCGTTAACCGTCCACTCCCATCTAGCGCCGAGGTTAAAGAAAGAATAGAATACCTCTGCTCCCCCTCTGTGCCTTAATGGCAGGTTATGGTGCTAAGATTGCTTCAATTTTGCTGTTCATGTAGTTCCTACTTCACAAGGGATCCTAAAGGAACTCCTGCTACGGGCTTTAGCGTGTTAGTTTAAATATGTTTTTACTCTGTGTAGGCGGACTAAGTATACCACTGTAAGTGAAATTTTATAAATACTACTGCATGAAGTGTACACTTTGTTCTAATTATTAGCGCTCTGCGTCACTAACAGAACGGACTGTGTTGATGCAGTGTTTGGTAGGTGAAAGTTCATACGAGGTGTTTAAAATAGCAAAAAATGAAGGTAAAGGTACAGTTGTCCGTGTACACGCCAAGAAGATGTGTGGAGGAGTAGACGTATAGCCCCATTTTAACGCGGCACTATATAGAGGTACGTGGTCAACTACAGCCCTGGCCACTTTACCAGGAGTGAGTCCACAGTAACCACTGAATAAGAGGCTGGGTGGGCATTACAGCCTGTCTGGATGTTTCTGAAAAAAAGAAAATAATAATCTCCTTCCCCTCCTGGGGATTAAAACAGAATTCTTCAGCCGTCGGGCCCATGCCATAGTGACTATACCGACTGCGCTATTCTGGCTCCAAATCGCAAAGAACACATGTAGAAAATACGTTTTTACGAAACACAGGTATATTTACGTTTTCCCCCGTTTGTTAATACGATAAAAATGCGAAAGGCAGTTGCATTTTTAGAAACGTACGAAATTATATGTTCGTAAATGCAGTTATTTGCATACACCATGTGCACAGAGTTTTCAACATGGGTATGAAACGTTACAAATGGCAATGTTTGAACAAAAATACTCACGTGGGGAAAAGATATGAAAATAGTGAACTGAAATACCAAGTGTTCTGATTTCCCTACGTCCGCCACTTTATCAGTCCCTGCCCATAGAATGCGGACTGTCAAGTGACCAGTGAGGCGGTAGCGTACGACATAAATTCTAAAACGTTGACAATTTTATTCACTAAACCTTTGATGTGTAGGTACGTGAAATTTTGGAATTATATCAATGATGGCCATTATTCGCCAGTTCTAATATCGGTCTCTTTTGTTTTTTTTAAAAAAAAATGTAACTTCATCTGTGTGAAATGATTCAGAAGTTATGTTTTTCAAACACAAAGAAACTTTTCCCCCTCCTATTTGCCCATATCCCTCGCCACAATATAGTTAGTTTCATAGCATAAAACGAAACGAAGGAAATTCATTTGTTCATTATTACGTATAACACGAGAGTGGGCTGCAATCGCTACCCAAATACAGCAGCGAGCCGGCTCCTCTACACATGGACGATGTAATAAATCTGAAGACAATAGTTTGCACAGAGAGGAAGGAAGCCACTGGGTTTAATGGCAGGGAGACTACACGCAGTGTCGTGTCGCTTCTTCTGCCCGAGTCTAAGGCCAGACCGCCGAACTGGGTTCAGTTGCCGTTCAGTTCACCTAGTATTTATGGTTGCTGTATGGGTTTAAAGTCGACTTAAACAGCAATGCGTTTGTCGTGACCCTTAACATGTTAGGCCACTCAAAATTAAAATTTATTGAATTTTAGTTTTTAATATCTTATCGAAGTTTTGGTTGCCGCTGCTTCTCCAAGATTAGGACACAATGGTTATCTGGAAATTTCATTTTTCAAAACGATCTTCATTCCGTAGCTGTTTTGTAGACTTCCGTAAACTACAGACGTTAGGAATCGCTGGAACAGGTACTAAGGATTGGTATCCTAGAAAATTAGGCATATATTCTACAGCGCTACTCGTTTTTTCCTGAGTTCTCGCCGACTCTGTTCTGATGTCAGCAAATGGATTCCGTGAGTGTAGATGGCTGAGTAATTCGCAACATGTAGTATAAACTTCCGCAATGACTGAATTTTTTACATGACTCTGAAAGGTAAATCTGTCCATAAAGCAGCTTTGTTGTGCTGAAATCTTACACTGTTACAAAGCCTGTTGTACTTGGTTCAAGATTCGTGTCGCAGCACGTAACTTTGCGGCTCAGTAATGAACAATTTTTTCTTTGAATTCTGATGGTCCCACTTTCAAATCGCGGTCCTGTGGCCTCTTATCTTGACGGAAGTTTCCATGGTTTTGGTAAGTTTCTCCGGGCGAAATAGGCCATTACTGCTTCCTTCCATATGGGCATACTTACCAAATTGTCATTTAAGAATCATGCCACGAGTGCAGTCGACGATATTAAACATTAAAAACATCGATAAATATACAAGAAATACGCATTTGGCTAAGAAAGAACAAGATGAGTGTTAGAACACGACGACTTTTGCACGTTGATATATATTTTCGTAAGCTTTTTTGACCTAAATTACCTCATTATTTATTGTTTTTATGCTAATAGATTGAAATTCATTCTTTTCTAGCTACATATAGCAATTCATATCAACAACATTGTATTTCATCTGCTTTTAAATTCCTGCCGATTCTACCTACAAAAGTTAAAATGCCATATCTGACTACATGGACCTACAGATTTTGTTCCAGCATTTCTGCAGTATGTGTGAGAGGGAAAGAGGTATATTGTGGGTTAGAACAGCAACCTCAGACGCGATTTATGAGATATTACAGCAAAGCTAACGGGCAATTTTTATTAGCAATAACGGGCATTCGGACACAGGCGCTGCAGCGATGCTACCGCCTGTATAGTTACACGATAAAAAAAAAGTTTCCGCTATGTTGGAGATGCTTCTGATTCATACATACTACCAACTCCAGTCGTTTATATCATGTAGTAACAATTGGGACAATGAGATGGCAACAGCGCTGTAATAATAGGTATCATATAACAGCAGAGGCGGTGGTCAGTTCAGAATAGATGGAGGCGGAAGTATCCAGTGTTGCCCACTACCGGGAAAAGCGATAATTAAAACAGAAAGGGATGGTGGTGGTACAGCACTTGTTTGGGAAGGGGGCAGTGTAGGAGGAACATACATCCCCGAGGGTCATATACTCCCTGTTAGCATATCTTCCTTCAAGCTACCAACTTTATATTACGAATTAAAATTTCATATTGTATGTTAGTTTTTACGCAATTGCAAGATGTGAAAGCCTGTCATTAATGGGTAGTATATATGTTAACACTTGAACTGGTAATAGGATCAGAGCACTGAAAGTCGAGAAAAAGTTACTTTGAAGTGTTCATTTGTTTCTACCAAGAAGGATTTTGTGCAATTATTTAATTCTGCTTGGAAATTTATTACATGTTAATGTAGAATAATCTGCCGTTTTACGAAGGGTTGCCTAAAAATTCATTGAAGGAAAGAGACGAAATTCTAGCGCTTGCAGAATTCGAGCCCAATTTTGTAGGATAATGTCAATAACATAAAAGTGAAATATTTCTAAATCTTGGGAACGACAAGAAGCAACGTACGAAACACAACAAATGGTCTTAAAATAAAGGGTAACAACAAAGTTACATTATTTAATCATTTTCCTGAATTTAATTCACATTTTCGTTCTCCAAATTCTTGTTGAAGGATTTACTGTCTTATCAATCCTCTTAGTTATTTTCAAGCTACTACCAAAAATTCTTTAGTAATTGAAATTTGTTTACTTTGTGCTCTTTTAGAACAGTAGAAGACAATCAGTAAAATTAACGCTTGAAGATATTTTCGACAATATGTTTGATACAGCGACGTTTATGTACTTAATTTAGAAATTACAATATATTTGGTAAAACTACTGTGAATTTTTTGAACTAACCTTCTGAAATATGAGGTGCACATTGAATTCGGTTGAAGTACAGATGAATAGGCAACCTGAACAATTAGAGCTGTAATGTTGATTTGTATGGCAAAGTAAAGTTAAACGTGCGTTGGGCACAATTTACTGCATCCTCACTGTGTATTTTGTGTACTGTTCTGTAAATATAAAGCCCCAAGCTAATATAGTTATTCATTACGTTCAGGGTACAATATTTACCTGTCCTCCCTCAAATATACTTAAAATATTGATGTTTTTAGCAACTTAATTACTTACAAGAGGAAATGCTTCAGGGTAGATGCATGCTCATCCGACACTGAAAGAATATATATAACCTGGAAGAGAAAACAAGGTAAATGTCTTGCCCTACCCTTCATGCATTAATAACTTCAGTGCTTATAAGTTTTAAATGTAAGCTCGGAATGACCTGTACGTCCTATTCTAGGCAAGTATTGTCGTTATTTCTAGGCTTATCGTGTAACCACGTTTTTAAAAAATTCATTTGAATCTATGCTTGCACGAACACAATAAAATATATTAACCACTGTATTTAGTGCAGAATTATTCATTGTTTGGGTTTAAGGACACTTCTTTAACTATATTTTTGTGCCACGCAGAATGGCTATATGACTGTAACTGATGGGTAATAAAGTGTCCAGTTATTTGGAAGAAAGTACGAAAACTATGAGAAGCCACTGGATACTTCAGTGTCCTCTTCGAGAGTGAGAACATGGGCGTCCGAAATACGAAGACTTTCCATCCATTCTCGCACGCAGGACCTTTGGTTTCTTTATTGATGGGGCGCTGTTTCAACTAGAGCAGATTATACACTATAGTGTTAAAATGTGATGGGAAGGTAATTTAACTGGTGTGCAAGAAGTCAGAATAAATCGGCCGTAAATAGTGATGAAAACCATAAGGAGTCTCAATGTGTAGGCTGTAGTCGATAATTCGGCCTCCGGGGCGTCAATCGCTGCACCAAGTTGGTGGATCAAGGCTTCCGTCTCTCGTGCTGCTCTCGTATTTGTCGAGACAAATCCTCCGTGATGGCGGTAGGCAGCGCCACAGTGTCTGAGAGTAGCTTGAAGCAACAGTTGCCGAGTTTCCCAAATGCCGTCTATCTCAGCAGTTATTTTTCGTAAAGTTCTTGTGACAAGGATTAGGATTCCTAGAACTGCAAACTTACACCGGGGCACAAACAGTAAGACTCGGGGTCGGTATTAGGGAAACTGTAGCGTAGGAATGGCGGAGTGAAAGTTCTTATAATTCCGACAGCGCTTCCTAAAGATAAAGATTTTGTCGCGAGATGAGCGCGAAGTTCCTGGAAGTTGTTTTGCAGTTAGCTACTGTAAGTTGTGTGAGCGGAGCAAGCAGGTTGATTCATGTATAGATGTGTAGGTGTAGGAATTGGATAGACAAGGATGTTGGGAGATAGATACATAGATTAGGTAGACAGACTAGATAGATAAATTAGATAGATAGGTAGATGGATGGACGGACGGACAGACAGACAGACTGTGTGTGTGTGTGTGTGTGTGTGTGTGTGTGTGTGTGTGTGTGTGTACGTGTCTGAACAAACAAGCTCGTCTCGACCCTGTACACTCTGAGTTACTGAAAGCTTCTTTAACCTTTTAGAGCCTAGCGGTAACTTTACATACGACCAGCTTTAACATTAAACAATTCTACGTGGTGCCCACATTGCGTTTATGTGTTTTGTACGGATCTCAGAACAAACAGCAACTTTTGCATTATAAAACATTAAGAGATTGGTTTTTATAACCGAAGTGGAGAGTGTTTACAGCGCGGTACGCTCTGAGTCCTTATACAAAACAGATACGCTTCGTATTTAAAGGGTTAGATAAGCTCCTCATACCTAAAAACCAATCAATTTTTCTTGTCTTCCCTGACGACTGGAAAATTTTCGACCATATTCTTCAGTATTATTTCCCCCTCACTTTTTTAATTCTTCACAAATTTCGAACAGCAGATCTTAAAATACATGATGTTTAGTGTACAATTATATAATTCAAAGAGAAGTCGGTCTTTGTCCTGTATGTTGTGTGATGGTAAGTAGGCTGATCTGGAGCAATTAGAACGGCCTGGTTAGGCGCCACTTTTGTAAAGTGGCTGATGTGAGGCTGTTTTTACCTAATTAGCAAACTGCGCCAACAAACTTAGACTAGTTACGTAGTTGAATACAGACAGGTCTCGGTGTTTAGAGAAGCACATAAGTTATATAAGCCCAGACAGCTAGGCTGGGAGAAAGAAGAAGAGGGTAAGGAAGGAAACAGCGTGATAGAAGGAAAGAAAACTAAAACTGGGGTGTTGAAAAGAAGGAAAATCAGGTACGTATTTCAGTAATCAGGCACTTTTCATTCTACTTTGGTGAATACCAATACCACTGGCTAATAATAGGCTAGATATCAAAAAACACTTTTGTAATGTTTTTAAAAATCCAGTTGTAACGTAACATTATGATAATTTTTAGGCATACGTGTTCGTATTTTTCTTCCACTTAGAACCGAAAACTGTCGCGGGCAATACGTTGTCATTCTAACCACGTCCATTCCGCCACAGGGAGAAGTACAAACGACATGGAATATATTTTCTTTCAGCTGTAGCGCGTAGGAACCGTTGAGACTGCCGCGGAGGGGCCCTCGTGGACGGAATCGAAAGCAGCGTTTTCTCCCTAGGGTCAAATTCTGGCCTATGGTCTCTCAGAGGGCATAGAGTTCTTCATTAACCCTTTAAAGACGAAGCGTATCTGTTTTATGTAAGGACTCAGCGCGTACCGCGCTGTAAACACTCTCCACTTCGGTTATAAAAACCAATCTCTTAATGTGTTATAAGGCAAAAGTTGCTGTTTGTTCTGACATCCGTACAAAACACATAAACGCAATGTGGGCACCATGCAGAATTTTTTAATGTCAACTGGATGGTACGTAAAGTTACCGCTAGGCTTTGAAAGGTTAACAATATCGCGGAAACCAACAAAGTCTTTGTAGTCTTTATTCGAAACAGTCACTTCATAGACTCTGTTCATAGTTTCATTTAAGTAAGAATAATGAAGCTAACAAGGCACTACGTCTGGGGCGCAGAATTGGTCGCCGTTCTTGTGGTGAAAATATGGGTAAGAGTTTATTTGCCTAGCAGGCCCAACTGAAAAGGTCTAGACCGTATTTTAGACTGAAGACGGGGGCCAACACTGACACCTAAACTTACAAATTTTATTCATTTTTATTATATTTATTAACACGAGATGATGGACAAAGACCATGAGTTGAATGATTAGAAATTTGATGTATTACCGTTAGAACCTTATACACTTGTGTTTGTAGACACAGTTATTTTTATTGTCAGAGCTCGCACGTTTAGGCAGTAAAACTTTCACTTTGGGTGCTTAAGAGTTGTCGTGCTTCGAACTAAACATTTCTTATCAAAATGCTGTTTCTTACGGATTATACTTATTATTTATATTGCGTTTAAAGTAAGTAATCGAATTGTGCATTGCTATCAGCAGTCAAGCGTTTGTAGCGGAGGGGTATCTGTGTGTTTCACATTCCTCAGCGTTAAGTAAGAACAACAAATTTCGACCACACAGCTCTTTATGACATGAATTTGGTTTTTATAAAAAAATACTGATGGGCGAGATTTGAGGTTTTCACAGCGGTGTTGATGAACTGACAAGTCTTCTGGGATGTTATGCCTTGTGGACTGGCGTATAGTTAACCGACGCTTAGAAGGAGCTTGTTGCTCCACCTTCACGATCTGTCAGCCCACGAAGACTACTGGTGCAGCCAGTGTGTTCTTCCGAAGCGTGACCGTTTACCAGCCGACGCCACTTAACTTCCCAGAAGACCTGTATTTTAAAAACAGTGATTCTTTCCATTGTCATTTTTAACCTTCCGACCCTCGTAATGAAGATATAATGTGTTGTGTAGAATTTTAAAATATTCCGGTAAGCTTTGCCCTCTATGCGGTTAAAAGTAGCTGTTCTTAATCCCGGTCTCCTCGGCCTTCTCAAGGTTGTCCTATCATTACTACACAGAAAAGAAAGAAAATTTTAACTCATTTGAAAATACTAGCATTTTACCGCGAGTGTATTTTACAATTGTAGTTCTTTAAAACTATTTTATTTGTTATTGAACTGTATGTCATAGTACCGTAAAATAAGTATTACTCCCATATCAATTTTTATATTCTTTGTAAGTTCGTACATTGCTATTCAAGACAAACAATAAAGTGTTACATCGGACGTGTGTGTTGATCTATCATTCTAACCACGAATAACCATATTTCTATTTTCTGATATCATTTAGGCAGTTTGTGAAGTTGGGAAACTTTAGTTATGTATGTTGCTTGTGTGAGGAAAATAAAATATACATGAAAAACACCTTTGAAATCAGCTCCATGGATAATTTAGTCGCAGATCTGAGCCTAAAGTTAAACGGGTCTTACGAAATTGGGTTGTGGTGACAGAATTAATGGAACTCTCTAGGATGATTCCATTGGCAGCCGTTGGTTCCTGTAAGCTGCGAGTTTGGTAGTTCGTTTGAAACCGTCTTGAGAAGAGTGTTTTGTTTGTGTTGATTGTTCAGCTTAAAAGTTTATTCCCCTAGACTTAAGTGCATCAGTCTGTATGTGGAGGTCTATAAAACAGGGAAACGCAGTTTATATTCGCGCGAGTCGTCAGGCTACGAGTTGCCACAATCAGGTGTCCTTTAAACAGTGTAATTTCCATTTGCGCTCGAAACAAAGGTGAAGGAATGGTACACAGCGAAGCACGTCATGCATAAAACATGTGAACCACAACGATCCAACCAAACACACACACCCACACGCATGCACGCACGCACGCACACAAGGTCGCTGTCTGGTAAATCCGCGGGTGCGAAGAAGTAAAACTGGTCTACTGTACCGGTATTTTCTCAGTAGAGACATTCGTTTGGGGGTCGCACAAATCCAACTCTCTATCAACCGTGACGCAGTCTTAACTGCCGCTGTCGTAGATGGTTAAATTGTGAGGTGTTTATTTTACTGAAAGATACTTAGCGAGCTACACAAATTATGTAGCGCTAAGCGGTAAGTGTATTTTTGATTTCGAGTTAGAAAGGACATACACTACAGAAGTTACTCCTATTTAAAATAACAAGGACTGCAGAACCTCATGAAACACCCCGAAATATTAGCTGGTGTACCTGCTGAGTTGCGTCTCGGACAACTTCGAATTGTAAGTTTCAGTTCAAAGACTGTTCTTTCGAATGGAAGCACACTGTGTTCTCTGAAAGGCACGAACTGAATCTTTATATATACTTCGAATAATTTTAGTCTGGAAAGGTTAGTGAATAGTGTGCCGCAGGGTTTGTTTAAATATCGGCTTGTCAGTTAGCTGGTCTTCTTACGTACCAGTCACCAAGTTTCTGTCCCAGTCGTGTTTTTTAAGTTCGTAATATGCTTTACCTTCAGACGTGCCAAAACCATTTGCTTGCTCGTTCCTCTCCGCTAGCCACTGTATTACTGCATGAGTAACACTAATATAATAATATAATATAATATAATATAATATAATATAATATAATATAATATAATATAATATAATATCAAAGAACTTTATGCGTTACGAAAAAGTTACATAGCCTTCAGACTGGTCTCTGTGTCCGTGGGATACCCTTAATGTAATACAGAGTCTCGACGATTCCCATTGCTACCGTATGGTGACAAAAATGGTAACACGCGGATCAGGACACCCTCAAAACTTGCGTTACGATGGAGATACATATAAATGGCTCTTTACCGAAAATTCTGCCTGGGTATGTTAAGGATATTTTGCTAGGAAGTTGTGACTTGTTGCCTCCCAAATGTCGAGCAATCAGCTGTCTCTTTTTAATTCTTGTCGATCAACTACGCCTAATAGCACCACGTTTAGACTACATGGACAACAGTGAAGTCGGAGAATTTGTCGCTTCAGCGTGGCGGTATAGCCTTTTGGCTTGTTCGGAGCCTCTGATCGCTGGTTAAAGTGACGGAAGGGTTTTGGGTCAGTGCAGTCTGTGTGGCAGAGTGTTAGCGTCCCGCTTAGGAAACAAAGTATGCACTTTTCTGATATTTATTATTACGTTATTTTACGACGATAATTACATAAACATTAATTATTGAACTGTGGAGTGGTGGCTTGGGAATTTTTCGAAACGAAGTTGTGTCCTGTATTAAGCTATTACCTCAGGTTTTCGTATTATAAACTTAGGAAAGCTATAAAGTATCTCAGTTTTTGATAGGATGAACTTAGGAAAACCATAATATATTTCATATTTTGGCAAGATTCGAGACCGCGACCTGCAGAATAAAGCAGAAGGAAATTTTGCATACTCCTGTGACAGTGGCTGATCCAGTACAACACAGAAAATTGGTTAATTGCAGGTTTATTTATCAACTCATTTTGTGAGTGCATACGTTTTATGGTATTGAAATAAAAATGAGTGATGGAATGGAAAGTATGAGGGAGGGAGGGTGGAAGGAAGGAAGGAAGGAATTGTCTCTTCGACCATCTTTATTTTTCTGCTCATCATTATCTAATACCAACACATAATGTTTGTGTTCGGTGTTACAGATAATGGCTAGGATCGATCTCGGAACCTTTAGTAATAATACTGTACTGTAACCGGTGTACCACGGATATTAAACCTCTCTGACTGTACTACCTACTTTTCGTAAGGCTTTACCTGCGTAACTCAAACCAAACATGGATAAATTGCGGGCATAATTCCATGTCTCGAAAGAAATTCAAATCCAATATCCCAGTCTTCAAGCTGTATAAGGCAGTAGTTAGAGCTTGTATGAAATGTATGTGCGACAACTTATCATGTACGTTATAATGTTCTTTAATATATCAGGATTACTAACCACTACATCTCCAAACCAGACTTGCATTTTTATTGGCCCGGTTTAACAGGTTCCGGAATCTTGTGTGCTGTTGTTTAGGTTGATCATTTCATTCCGCGAAATTGCCAGATTCCTGGAAATTAGCCCACCTGTTAGTGGGAATAGATATTAACACAACATGGCATTTATGCTGTTATCTATTTAACTACTCAGGTTTGAGTGTGAAACGCTTCGCTTGTTTTCGTATTATTAACGTGTCACATCCCGACGAACTGTTTTGTGACAAACAAAATTTTGTGCGTTATGTGGAGCTAACGCTCCATACAGCTTTTCACGGCCTTGTTTGGTTATTTAAACCTTCTTTTGCTAGTTATGCCTCGAAGGTAACTTATAATTTATGTTGTTTAGAAGACCCGAATATTTAATTTGTTTTGTTGAGTTATGGCAGAACAGTATATTTCAGATATCAGATAGCAAAACATTCAAGGAAAGAAAGACCGATAATTCACGCAACATATCTCGTGCGATTCATGGGAAAGACAGTAACCATATCGTTGTGTTGCTTCAGGTGTTTACTTAGTCTTGTCGTTGGCTTATGAAGTGGAATGAGCAGATTTTTTGATTGCAATTTGTCATGTAAAATGTAAAGAGTTAAGTTTTAGGAGGTAACACATTACTGAGTAGTATTCAAAGATTAATTTTAAAACGTTTTTTCACGGCTGCCTCTGAGAAACGTGGGAGAAATGAGACGGTTTATTGTCAAAACGAATGTGGCATTAATAAATACAGACAGCCCATTTTCAAGGTATGGGTATATCTATTTGAAATAATTTCTGTTCTGTTTAGCAACGCTGCTGCAAGGCAATGTGACCAAAGAACTCCAGTTATTCGGGAGTTAGTATATTATTTATAGACGTACGGCAGCTTTCCTTGTGAGGACGGTCTGTCCTTCTGCCTATACAGAACAACACAAATGCAGAAAAGAACAAAGAGATGTATCTTTTCCCATATTCGGTTTCAAAAGGACGATACCTTTTTCCGAACGACTAAAGGCTGTACACGCCTTAGGCGGCATGCTCATGATGACTGCTGTGGATGAGCCTTTCTCTCTGTTATTCTTTGAGTTATAGCTTAATTTCGAGTTTGTCGTGTTGAATGTCTCGAAGTTTTCTGTTCTTAAACATACGTTCACTTCCCACGTTTTCTTTGTCAGGGACTGTAGTTAGGAGGTCATAAAATATAATTGGGGATATGTGCAAAAAGCTTCCAAATATTTCTCGCACTCCGGAACTTAAGCAGACAATGGGATTCCAAGTTCAGCATATTACTGCTTTCACTGAGGTGAATTCGCTTTTAGTCCTATAGAACGTTACTTTGGTTTATGACTTTGCCGATATGTAATTCTGCGTAACGATTGGGTCTGCTTTGACTGGTGCCTACACTCAAGATGCGACACGGCTATAACAGAAAGTTAACGCAACGGAAAGACCGTAAAACTCACGTCTTCGTAATTTTCTATTGATTCAACTCGATACTTGCTTTTCCTTTTTCGAATGGTCTGCATTCCACAATATTTTATAAACAGGCAACGTGGATGGAGGCTTAAATCCTACAGTTCGTAACTAGCACTAGTTGGAGGTGCGTAGTCAGCTTGAGGATCCAGCCAATTTATCCCTGAACAAAACTGTATGGGTAGACAGGAGGCTGACACAAAGAGAATAATATATATTAATACCCGGCCTTGTTACCTGTTCAAAGTAGCCTACAGTATTAACTCTACGTACCACCAGCTTTATATATTTAGAAACGTTGCGTTTTGCCCGCACAGCGTGTTTATGATTCTCAGAGTACGAGTAGAGAGTAATTACTCCGCTAAAGAGCAGAAATTGATTGCTTTTTGTATTGGGGAAGGCGTTCTTTCTCTGCGACATTGGAAATTAATTTAGGCCTACTTTTCATAAGAATTTTATTTTTCACAATGTTGTCACTAATCTGTTGATTAGAATATGTATCTTGTCACATAAGCCCATATATTCATATAAACAAGTTTATCACTAGAAATTGAAGTAATTTCTGTATATAAAAGCACTACCACATATTTCAGCTATTACTCATAACCAGGTTAAGGGAGTATCAAGACGTAAAAACATAGACAGCATTATTACATAGCTTTGTCAGTTTTAAATGATAAAATATGTATAATGCCAGTATGCTATTAAGACATCAGTGTATAGTGTTATGTTAAAATTATGTTAAAATATTATAAAAAGAGTTATTAAAATCTTCTGCGTCCACACATTTTGTAGTAAAATCGTCGAGAGAAGAATGATGGTACTAATCACAATAAAAGCCTTGAAATTTCAGTGCAGAATATTATGCGCGGGCGCGCAAGTGAAACAATAGCGATAAAAGTGGCCGTCATGAAAAAGACAACTAATGCCATGATGACTTCTAGAGAGCTGTTTTATGAAACGCAAGGGGTTTTGAGTACTTTTATGTTGCTCGGCATGCAGGGTGTCCAACGTAACTAGAACTGCGAGTGCCCTAACCTGTGCGTTATTGTGGACGGTGAGCGTTGTGTTTCTTCCGTCGTCCTCTTACAAGTCCTACAAAACACATGAGCGTCGTTTCAAACACGCTAGAAAGAGAGAACTACAGATTTAACTGATGCCTTCCAAGTTGCAAGTTTCTCTCAAGCGATGCAAGTGATGATCTTTGTTCCTGCTTTCGCATTGTCCTTTAAGCTTCTATTAACAAAGTTCTGGTGGAATTGTGACGTAATTTCCGGTCTTCTCGCGGCGTGTGACTACTTTACCTCTTCCTCTGAATCGTTTGTAGTTCCAGAAACTAGAAGCATCCAAAGGGATTAAGTCATGGAGAAATTACAGCTGAATACAATCCCTTTTGAAGCCAATATGAATGTCTGTTCTGATTTTGATATTAATTTTCTTCAACCGTGCGCTAGCTTTGTTAGGCCATACGTACTGGAGCAGTAATGCAGTGTATGGGAAGCGTCTTTAATTTGTTCTTGTTTCTGGCTCGTTATTGTGGAAACAGTACGGTAAAACACTTGTTTAAAATTTAAATAGGTCTCATATATTTTACGAATTTCCGTTGGAATACAGCTTGTTATGCTATTATTTTTAATGGCAGTTTATTTCAGGAACCAAGATAAAACGGCTGTTCTTTGGCGGCAGTCCTTTGCCTAGACCTGTATACAGCCCAATTTGTGGCTCTTATGGTACAACCATAATTGAATCAAACCAAAGACGCATAAGAATCTGACATAGATTCCAGTAAATCCATTTTTTAACTTCCGGCTTCGATTTTAACCGGAGTAAAGTATTTACTTGTCGTTACGGAAGATAAAATGAAACATGGAATAAGTGAAATTGAATGGCACATGTAAGCTTGTGCTGAACATTTTTGGTGTTACTTTGTTTGGTAAGATGAAAGCTGTAAAGAAAAATACCGGAGCTTTTTAATCGCTAGTTGTTTTAGGAGTAAATGCTGGGAAATAATCATGTCCCGCGAAAAAATGCAGGACGAAACAAGACTTAAATACAGTTAATTAACCACTTTTATTTATCGCAGATCTCAAATATTTCGGAACGACACCAATAAGTAAAAATCTCGTGCATGAAGAAATTAAGGGCAGGTTGTATATGGGGCGTGCTTGCTATCTTTCGGTGCAGAATATTTTCTAACCCCTTCATATATATAAATATATAAAGATTTAAATATTCCAATTAAAATTTTGCCTCTTTTTATGTGGGTATGACCAGTTGATCTGTTACATTAAGGTCAGAGCACAGGCTGAAAACGTTCGTAAACAGAATGCTCAGGAAGGTATTTGGGCCTAAGCGCTAGAAATTAAGCGGAGACTGCAGAAAACTGCTTGAAGCTGAACTTAATGATTTTACTCCTCACCAAATAATATTAGAGTGATCAAATGGAGGAGGATGAGGCGGGCTGGTCGTAAGGGGGAGAAAATAATTGCTTACAGGGCTTTTTTGGAAGGTCTGAGGGAGAGAGGGTGCTTGGGAAATCTAGGTGTAGATGGGAGTATAACGTTAAAATGAATTTTTGAGGTATGGATGAATGTGGCCTAAAATAGGGATCAGCCATGGTATTTTATGAAGACGGAAATGATCCTTTAGGTTAAAGAAAATGTGACGAAGCTCTTGACTAGTTGAGGTTTTCGAGAAGGACTTCGCCGCATGGAGTTAGTTCGTTGTTATGGAAAGGTAAATGTTCTAAATGTTTATGGCCCTCCCTACTTTTCTTCGAACCTTATTCTGAAGTGGATTAATCCAGTTCACGATTTGACTACGTGCTCCCTTAAGATCTGTTTTAATATGACCTACTCATAAATCTTTGTCTCCGTGCTGGTCTCTTTCCAGGAAGTTGGCCAAGCAACTTTTCGGTCTGCATGTCCTATTTCTCTGTCAGTCGATGAGTGATTCAGGTAGTATAGTCACGTGGCTCCTCCAGGTGATTGGTCAAGTTGTGTGTGAATGTGCCTGTCAGACCATCCAGTCCCCTCACTGCAGTCCACTCCTGTGCACTGAGTCCAATTCAGCGAAATGTATTCCAGTTCAGCGAGCCGGTCATTTGGTCTGATTTATGCGTTACAGCACTTAAAACCGGTCTGGATACTGGGACCGGCGGATGTGTTTATTGAATTCCCCGCGGTTCTATTTAAGGCTGTGCACGCGTTTTGTCTCTTCTGTCAACAATCGTCACGTGGGATAAGTGGCTTGTAAAGTTTGGGGAATCCCCCGCTTTATTATGCATACACAGTAACCGACACGTTATAGTACTTATGCTGGCAGTCCCTTAATGGCAACTGTTTGCCTCCTGATGGCAATAGTTAAATGAGAGCTTACGTTCGTCATTTTACACCTGACCAACACTTACGTGTAAGAGTAACACATTTACAAATTACACGTGAATATTTTGGCCCGGTGGCCGAAAAGCATAAATCATGCAACTTACCTAGTACTACGACGTTATGACACGCGGGTTACTGATTCTTTGCCAGACACTTTTAACGAACGTAAGGTCTTTTGTGGGTTCATTCATAGACGGAACAATTTTCGTAGTTTATTCACGGAAAAAGTATTTTCTATTTAACGGAGAGAAACATATTCTTATACGCATTTCTGAATAACATTTTTTGTTGTCGACACATTCATGGGTAAGGTAACTTGTATCGGTTGTTGATGCTTTCGGTTTTAAATACGCTGGAATGTTTAGTGTGCATGTCACAAAGGGCGTAACAATTTTCAGTATCTGAATTTGTAAGGAAATATACACTGATTAATCATTGCGCTACTTAATGTTACTTTTTACTGTACACATATTATAAAGCGTCGGATGCAATGCTAATATGACTAAAAATAATAATTAATTAAAGCGTGGGAAAAATAAGCAAGACATATCTGAAGGTTCTCTGTCGACATTCGCTTAGATATGCTGAGGTAAAGAAGGAAATGTCAATAAATTCTTTGAGATCCGAATGGGATTTCGAAACAAAAATCCGCGGCTTTGCCACTACAACAACGCGTTTAATCTCCACAATAATGACCGGTCAAATTTGCAGCGTGTATTTAAATATGAATGATAAAAGTCTGCTAAATGCTTTCACTCAGACGATTATTTTTGTTCTGTTCTTGATGTACTTATGGGCACTTTCAATTCCCCAGATTAAGTATTGCAAACAACAATGTGGTTATTGAGTAATTAATTGGAAAGAATGTGAAAGGAATGAGTCGTGGCCTAATTTAATGCATGTGATTGGAAGGAATAAGAGAACCGCGGATGGAATTTGAACCCAATACATCCAGAATATGAAAGAATTGCGAGGTCGAAGGTCAAACAGCGGTGCTACATGACGTTACACGTCATAAGGGGGCTAGCGTCATGGAAGCGTCACACTTATGGGAAGGCCGCGGCGTTGTGTTCGGTATTGTATTGTGGCGGTGACAAATTATGCTGCGTTAAGATACCTGACACCTTCAGCTGTTGTAAAGAGCTGTTTTGGCAGATTGTACGAAGCAGCTGTGATAATTAAATTGGCAGTGTAGAGAAAGTAACATTAAATTTTCCGCGAACCGTATTCTTTGTTGATTACCAACAAAGAGGCAACGTGAGTAAGAATATGGTGCCCGCGTACACATTCAACATGTTGTTAATAACGAAATTCTCTGTTTTAATTGTTAGATGAACTGTAACATTATTCTTACAATTTTTTTGGAACGAATAGTAAAGGAAGCTAGCCATTGGCTGAAATTACGTGCTTGCATTCGTCTTTATTTTGTCGGTGTCTTACAAAGCTGGACGGTTCAGTTCTACAGTACTTCCATGTTTCTGCGCCCGTTTGCGACAGTGAATTTCACCCATTATCACGCCTCTGGTCACTGCTAACGATTACCCGTCGGGCTGAATTCGAGTAATTGCTTGTCTGAGGATTTAGTGTGCTATCCTTTGTAATCTCGTTTTTTTCGTTGCTTTTGTGTTATGTGGAATAAAAGCTGCAAAAAACTCTGCTGCTGTTGAGTTTGCAGTTAATCTTCATCATTAGGGTGGTGCAAGGGTTGGCTGGGACCCTGCACCCGCATCAATACGTGTTCATAATCTGCCTGAGATATTAGGTTTACGCCTTTTAATTTCGCGGATGTCTCACTATGGAAGAGGATATGAACTAACTAAAGTGGACAACTCGGCAGAAATGGCACGTACGTGGAGAAATAACGAGAATAAGAAATTACTCTTCTGTATAAATTATAGCTGTATATTATCGTAATATTCACGCGTGCGTGTCTTTTCCCACCCTAATGATATTTAAAGCCACGGAGAGTCGTCTGTCTTTTTTATAAAATTCAGAAATAAGGAAATCTATAAATACATTCTGTAATTAACCCTTTAAAGACGAAGCGTATCTGTTTTATATAAGGACTCAGTGCGTACCGCGCTGTAAACACTCTCCACTTCGGTTATAAAAACCAGTCTCTTAATGTGTTATAAGGCAAAAGTTGCTGTTTGTTCTCAGAGCCATACAAAACACATAAATGCAGCGTGAGCACTACCTAGAATTTTTGAATGTTACTCCTGATGGTACGTAAAGTTACCGCTAGGCTTTAAAAGGTTAATATGGTGGGCTAGTCAACGCTGTACGGTTGGTACAGATACTTACCACTTTGTATAAAGAAATAAATCCACTTGTACTTTATGTTCCATCTGTTGTAATATATGCTAATCATAATTGTGACCAACACAGCACAGAAAATAAAAGTGGCATCGTAAGTTTAAATTGAACTCGACACATTTTTTTCATAATCGGTCATTCTTAGGAGGCCCACTTTGTAACACAAAAGAGTTACATTCCACGTACTCTGTTGTATATGTTTTACACTTCCAAATTATGATTTTCTCTTTTTTAACTGTCCAGTTATGTATATAAACCATCACTTCATATATTATAGCTTTTAAAATAGTAACATACAATAGAATCATAAACGGTACACACGATTTATAAAAATAAAAAGGACGAGTGGAGATGCGCTGTTTACGTTCTACATAGAGGGTACAGTTACTGAAGGACTGAAACACAGTGAGAGAATTATTGTGCAAATAAATAATGGAAAATAGATATACAACTCTGCATATTTATCTTGGCAACAAGCAGAGTTGCTATGAAACCAAAAAAATGTGGTGCAACTAATAATTTATCTGATATGCCTTGGGATATGTACACAAAAGTCTCACGTCGATGAGGAGGGGATATTGGAATTTAAGTGTACTCTGCGGCATTATTGCAAAGCAGCACACATCATGTTGTTATTGGAAGTAGATTATAGTTGAACTCAATGGAAATAAATGATGATTTATTTTAAATAATCGAGACTTTCCCAGCTGAGTCTAAACCACGAGACATAATGTTTAAAATACATTATTTAAAATTATGTAACATTTCCGTATAAAGCCTAATGTGTCTGATCGTGCTGCCTTCTGGGTATTATGTGTTTGTTCATGACTATATTGCATTTCATACGGACAGACATTCGTCAGTCTCTCGCACTTGCCTTCATACGAGTAACAGAGTGAAGGAAATAAACACAGACGGTAATGAGACTGCTGGGTAGTTGAATGACCATTTTATCAAACTGTCAAGGAATTTTAACCCTCACTACTGATTTTGATATACTCCGAGTTCATAACCGTGTTTTCAGTAGCTAATGAATTTTACTAATCAAATGGCTGTCAAAGAGAGCATTTATTAATTTTCTTTTAAATTCTAGATATAAATGTGTGTATAATTCTTGCAGCTACGTGTGGCTGGGGGAGAGCGTCCTGTTGATCATGGCATCGGGCCGAAAGGTGTTGTCGCGATGGTAAATTTCTGCTTTATGTAATGATTGTCGTGCCGTAATGATTATTGCACTGACTGCAGCATGGAAAGGGTGTGGAATCTAGCAAATCACTTTTACCAGACTTCACGTTAATTTTATTAACGATATTTTCCCTGCCTTAGATATGATGAATACAGCGCGATGACTCAGCCTTCCTGAGTTAGGTAGTGACATTTCTTCTATACCACCTGCCATGGTCATACCCACCACGTATAGATTATCTTCAATATACAGTCATACTTCCTCCACACCAGATGTAATGGATATATATTAATTTTTCTGGAATGAGGTTCTTGCTTGTACTCTGTACTATATATAAGTATCATATCGCCTAATTTAGTCTTCTTCTGCTTAACAATAGCGTGCCTGCCACACCGCGTATGTGATGGTTATGGTGCTACCGCACTGTCTCCCGATTGTCCTTCGTAAGACGAGAACATATCTCGTGAAGCCGCGGGTAGCCGCGTAGTAGGAGGAAACGTCCGAGTCTTCCTTTTGGTGCCAGAATAACTAGTGACTAGGCTGCGGACCGGACAGCAGAGCATTCGTGTTTCGACTTCGGCCAGGGCAAGAGATTTCCTTGTGTCTTTCCTCACGGGGCCTGAGCGGCCCTAGGACCCACCAGTGCTCATATGCAGTGAGCATGGGGGGATATCCCCCGTCCGGGTAAAGCTGTCGGTGCATGAAGCTGAAAACCCATTTCCATCTAGTGCCCCGGTTAAGAACGAGTGGAGCTATACCTGCATACAGACATAAGCATTTATGACGTGTACAGGGACAGTTCTACACTTTCTTTACCTTCACATAATTGTCCTTCATTGTGGCCCTTATCTTCAAAACAAGTTCACGTCCTAAAAATTGAAGATGCTGTGATAGCTATGTTGCCATGCAAGCTCCTTCTTGCCGTCCATCAGCGCACCAAGCGTAAGGCTGTGTAACTGAGGTCACAGATTTTGCATGTGCCTACAGCTTTCAGTTACGAGGTTGAACATTTATATCTTCCGGATCCTTATCATGGCGAGAGTGAAAGCGATCATGGGAAATGATTACCCATTTATCCTACCGTGCATGTTTAGTGGTTTAATGCATAATTATCGGGTTTATAATTTAAAGTTCTTCTGCCAAGGCTTCCAATAAATATGGCCGTTCTTAATCGATTGTTGGTGTGAATTTTATTATTACAGTCCTATATGACACTCAAAAGTGGTGGTCGAATTATTATTATTATTTTTAATAAAAAATTACGGAGTTGGCATAGCCTCCATTAGCTTAAGGTTTATACGTGTTTTTCAACATGGGCCCGTAGGTTAAAAGGAGAAAATCAAACAAGTACACAGGCGGATAATCACGCGCGCTCGCGCAAGCAGACACACACACACACACATACACACACGTGCGCACACGCGCATCATGATGGAATAACAAGATCATAGGTTTGCCTTAAGGAAGGGAAGTTGTGTAGAACAGATGAAATCTGTTTGAATAAAATATGTTTGATTTAGGCTTGATATTAAGTAAAGAACAGCCGTCTCTTTACAGGCCCAGACAGGACCGTAGAGGTAGAGCAGGTTGAGGTTCTCAGAATTTCTAGAGAATCGCCACAGGAAGGAGGTTTGTCAGTTCCATGCACCAGCTGCCTTTACCCCTGGCACTCATTTCTGTTAGAGACTGAGTCGAACCCAGGCCATAGGGCGGCCGGAAGGATTAAGTCGATGTGATATTAAGTAGAGACTAAAGAATATTCAGCAGCTGCAGCTTTAAATATAGCGGAATTAATATCAAATTTCTAAGGCTGTTGAATAATTCTGAAGACAGAAAATACGCCGACAGATAAGAGAGGTACTCGCCGCTCCACTATACATGCAGCTCTTGCTCTTACTGACACATGTGACCTTACGTAAAGTCTGCAGTATAAGGCCTGTTTCACTATTCGAAGTATTTATATTTTACTGGATTTTCTAACCTTTTCACCTGTCCTGTAGTGGATTACGGCTGAAAGAAAAGCATAGTTAGGGGAAAGGATTTTGCAGTCATGAAGATGCAGTGCTCTGATAGCTATCGTTGGGTGTTATTTCCCAAAAGAACATCCCCAGGTACTTTGCTTAGTTGAAGGATCGTGAGAGACATCCTCGGATTTGTGTACACTTTATTCTGTCTGCCAAGAAGGTTTGTTTCCTTTTCCGTAAGCTGGTGACCGGCTGCCCAGAATCATACTGGAATATTTCTATTAAACTGTCATGTTTCCTGTACAGGGGCGGGAAAATTTATTTTATATTTTTTAAGATACTTCTGTACCTGTGTTGTTTTCATATTGGATCTCAAGATCGCAGCGTATCCCGCTTAGGAAGTATATGTTTGTGCGTGTGTTTCTGTTTTTGTCATTGTTAATTATTGTACCATTATCACTCAAAGCAGGGGCGCATTAATTAAATCCATTAATAAACCAATCAGCTTTTTTATTTAGTTAATAATTCTTAAAGAATAAAATGAACCAGTATTTCAGTAACTGATTCTTCCATCAGTTTTATTTATCGATCCACTAACACAGCCAAGTAATTTAAGCAGCTAACACTTTATCCATTTCTTTGGCCAGGAAGTTACTCAATCACGCTGTCACGCAATTAGTCACTCGACGTTAGGGTAGCAGCCTCTTCAAGCCCCACAGCAACTCACACTAGATCTTCTCAAAAGGTATACATCTTTAGTGATCAACATGCCATTAAAAAGAATTCTTTCTCAATTTCGTTTTCTATTAATCTCTGTCATTTCATGTTTTTCAATACTCTTTTTTCTCAGATTCTTAATTTGTTTACTTTTTAAAAATTTGGCAATTTTCTGTTTTTTAATTTATTTACGTCTATAATCCGTTTAACGACAATAGCAATGGCTCGGCTATCAGACGGAAGAAGGAAGGAAGGAAGGAAGGAAGGAAGCAGTTTCGATGTAATTTGACGTGGTTTTGACCTTCAGGAGGAAGAATGAAGATCAGTAGAAAAGAGTTCATTTAGGATACCTGTGCCTGTACCGAGATTTGAACCGAGGATCTCCTGAATACTAATTAACCACCCTTCTCTTTCCGCAACCCCTCCTTTCATTCACTTACTAGCGAGACCGATCAAGCCACATTTATTTCATACCGCTGATCATGACTAGAACTTTGTAGAGATGTTGTAGCCTTCTCCCATTTTCTCCGTGACCCGAGTATACAGACCTATTATTACACCTTACTGCGAGTGAAGTATGGCACAAGAGGGTGATATTGTCATGAATCTGGGACGGAGAGGATACAATTAAACCAATCTGATGTGGGTTGAACAGGTACTCTCCTCCTCAGCAGTCCCCACTCCAACCATTTTCATTCCCTGTCTGTCCAATTCAATCAGTATGAAAAGCCATCCCTGTCGCCAAATGGTTAGGTTTCGGAGTGTGATAGCCGAAGGGGAGGAATGAGAGGAAAGGGTGGGAATTGGGTGGTGTTTGACAATTAAATTTACGCGCTTGTATCGGCTTAATATGTTCAGTTGTACGTGATTTCGACTAATGAATGATTAACTGCGACACATTACGCATGTAGGGTACTAAACATACAAGCTAATATAAGACTGATAAATAGCACTAAAACGTTTCCAAGCAAAAAGTTCACTTTCCTTCCTTTTGTGTTCAAACACTGTAATAAGTACTATCTAGAGGCAGGCTATTTCCTGGCAAATCTAAAACCACAGTGTGGCTAACCACCTCGTAGCATCTTATATAACATGGTCAAACCAATCTGTGGGGATATTTATCTGAATTCAAACATTCGGACAACTAACAATGGAATGGCAATGTAGGATTGCACACTTTGCACAGAACCTTCAAGAGTTTTTCTATGCTTGGTCCGTTATAACCGACTGAAGGTCTTGCATTGGCGGCAACGGTGCAAATGCGGCACCATTTGGACTACAGAATTGCAAGCACGGAAAAAAAAAAGAAGAAATAGAAAAAGCACCCTTACTTATTTCTAAGACCACTCGAAGGCAGACTGACAGACGAGTAGTGAGGGACATCTGGTGGAGCGGACGAGTCCGCTTGTCTAGCAGAGAGCAATTTAATCGGAAGTTTCGCAAAATGTATTTGTCAAAGAACGGGCCGTCGGACAGAGGGACGAAGTACAGCGATTCCTGGTCGCAGGGGTTTAAATCATTATGCTCTGCCTTTCTCGGGTGTAAGGCACTTGAAGGCCACTGTCATAAAGGTAGTGTTGGCAAAGACGCCAGAAAAACTCATGAACGTACCCCACTCACCCGACCGCGCCTTGACTGAGTCGGACCTCTTCTGGAGCCTCAGCAGAGAATTTCCTCACTTGACACTGAGCGATCGCAATAAGAATAACACTGCCTGGAATTCCAGGCTAACCACAGCAATATGTTCACTCGTGCTTGATTATGCTCACTCTGATATCTTCAGCATTGTGGTGGTTAAAACCTTTGTCCTACCTCTGCGTCTGGCAGTAGGCACTAGAGTCAGTTCAGGTCACTTGGCAGTTCCAATAATCGTAGGCAACACGTGTACATTAGCCTTTTAAAATCCACCAAACCTCCTTCCATTCTAAAGAAGGTTGGGTCTATTTCCTGGCATGCCTTGAAGTCAGACACCCGGAAAATCCTGCAGTCGGCCTATTAGACGAGGCATCAGTCAACACATTCCTTGAAGAACATGAGACCCTGACAGTGTCTGCTCCCAAACGTCTACAAAGTGCCTACTCGCGGCCTGTTTACTCTATAATACTGAGGATTAGTACCCCTGAAGAACTGGCTGAACATCCAGTGGAAACTCACGGGCGACCCCTCTCTTCTTGTCCAGGTCAACCGCTGTAAGAGGTCGGTAACCTGTCGGTTGCACGAATAGAAATTTGTCCAGTGAAGCGATGTGGTATAATTACTTTGACTCGGATGATCAGTCGCTATGGACGGCAGCAAAGCATGTTATGCGAGAAAATGGCAGGGTATAATTTAAAAACGTAGCACCGCCAGCTTCCCCTATCATGAAGGCCCACTGGCGATATGATTCCGCCAGCAATGATCGCGTTGGCTGGTGGCCAAAGCGAGCATAGCCCCACTGAATACTGTCCTCGCATATGCCTTCAACAAAACTTGCCCTTTCAACACATTAACTGCCAGCTGGGAGCTCTTACCGCCAACAGGAAGAGTTTTTAATGTGAATACAACACACCTTTTGGCCAAGACATCAAATGCGTGAACTTATGCACACTCCCATATGAAACTTATAACGTACAGCTTTCACATTACAGCCGTACGTGTCGTAGAAATTGTTTAGACCGGAAGATATATGGGCTTTCGCTTTTCGCAAGCCTCTAGACTTAGTTACTCTTAGTTGGTTAGTTTGCTGGTAAGGGTCCAGTAACTCGGGAGAGAAGGAGTATGTAACTTCACAACACATTACGGAATTGCACAGGCAAATAATTGAATGGAGTAATTATAGGCGATAAAATAAAGGAATAAAATTGTTTTTCTTAGCGTAGGTTTTCCTTGTCTTTCCTCAGCTCTCCACGGTAGCTCCCTGTCGTTCCAAAACTGTACCCGTGAATATCCAGAGCACTTGTTGACCAAAATATAGAAATAAAATAGTGATATTTGGCGACCCTTTTGTGGTCGTGTTTATGTATTAGAATTAAATATGAATTTTTGAGAAATGGTGAAACAAACTGTCATTAATATTATTAATAGTAATAATAATGATAATAATAATGTGGAACTTAACAGTTGTATTTTTCTTGGTTTGGGAACGTAGTTTTCTATGTAGTTTTGTTACATTTTCGCCACGACATGGCACGTCCATCTGTTCTGGATGGGGGATATGGCCTTTGGGCATGGAGGGTAGCTATGAGTACAGTCGGCAGCGAGGAGCTAAGAAGGGGTTAAGGCATTATACTTCAACTTGCTGGTGGAGCGCAGGGCTGCAGACCCTCGCTATATACGTATAATGAAACTTAACAATATCTCGGAAGGCCGGTAACTGTGTTTCGTGGCAAACAGTCGCGAGTTGCATAATTAACTATTCGTAAATACTTGCTGGCATGTGATGTAACTTTTTTTAGGACAGCAGCTACTACACATTTCTTGCCGTTTTTGATTCTGAAAATAAATTTTATTTGCACGAAAAATAAAGAACTGTCAGTTTTGGAAACACTATCAACGTGTGTGCGCTAATTATAATGCAGTTATATGTCACTGAAATGGATTGCACCAGTAGCCCAACAGAACCACGTTGCTGCTTCAATTTCTATGCCTCCTAAACCTTTTTTTTAAGCATAGGTTTTGCAGTTGTATGTGTGAATAAACTCGAAAGTATTTTACTTTGTTGTTAGAAATACGGTACTGAAAGAATTACAGTTATTCGATTGACTGAGAGCATGGTTGTCTACGTAACCAGACGCCTGCAAACATTACTGCTTGTGTAACTACCAGTAGATAATTTAGTGAAAGACTAACTACCGGGTTTTATTAAATGACGCTCCATTAGCATGTCGTACTTTCCCGCCAAGAAACCCAGGTCAATAACCGAGAAAGCGTGAGTTGTTCTTCCTTCTAGTAACAGGGATCTGCGAATATTTCTCGTCACTAGTTCATGTTATACTGACTGGTCCTACTTTAAATCAGATGAGATTTTCGAAATGACGTCCCTCTGCTCCAGGCAAGTTTCACATTTTGTTAACACATTTCACAATACTCGACGAAGCACTTCTTGGGAAATATTCGAAATAATTCATCAAATACTTTCTTCCGTTTCTTCTGTCGTCTGCGGTTTGTTTACATAATCCTTGTTTTTAAGCATTTTTATTTTGCCAGTATATCTGCCTTCTACTGACCTTTTGTGTCCAATACTGTTCCTGTGTTAGGAGTTCTGTTTACGAATCTTTATTTGCTTGCTAGTACGTCAACATAAAGCAATTCCCGGTGAAATACAAGGGGAAATTTACCGTAGGGTGAGTTTTTGGCCTGTGATTCGGCTGAGAATGCACGCTGTTCATTATTATACACCACATTCCCAACATCAGTCCAGTACGAGGAAAAGGGGACTGATTGTGGTACCATCTGTGGCACTTGCTGCAAGAGAGCGCGACATTCATGCTTGCGCAAAATTAGTCTTGAAAAGCCCGACTTTAACAAACAGGTTTGCAGAGTTACAATTTTAAAAGCTTGTAGGTAGATTGTTAACGGTCCGATCAACGCTTTCCATTACAGAAGTACCTGTGTAAAACTGTAACTTAAAGTTTACGTTACTGACAATTCAGAAACCATTATTTCACTTGAAATCGAAAGCTGAGATTGCATTTTATTGAGAACGTTACGTAAACAGATTAAGAGTGGGAGAGAAAGTTTCATAAATAAGACTTCTTTTTTCTAGCATTTAAGAAGTTAATACTGGAGCCAGTAATTACTTACTCGTCAGTTAATAAGATAAACGTGACCACGAATCTCACTGTTCCTGATTTTCTTTTCCTGTCGATGCTTGTGCACATTACCGTCAGAGGCGCTGTGTGCTTTGCATGGGAAACCCATTAAAGAAAGGAGATACTGTAGACGTGCTCTTCTATAATCTCATTTCTTCCGTGGGAAATCTTGTTAATGATTTTTTTGTACCCTGCGTAACAACTTACACGCTGTAATCTGCACAGTGGCGCGTGCCTTTGCAATTTATAGTAGAAACGAATATGAAGTTTGGTAAGACTAGTTCCCTGTTAATGTAAATAAACACATCGTTCGTATATTAGTTAAAAAGCTTTTAGTGCCTGAACGTTTTCAGTATTTATCCGCGTTTTTTGAACCCGAGTATTTATCACCATGTTCTGAAAAGATATAAATGGACCGTATTTAGGGCCAGATGAATCCATTCCACACCTTCATTACCTGTTTATTTTTCAGATTTGTCTCTTATGTTACAGGCTAATCGATACAGTTATTATGCATGTCTCATCTCGTCGGTGTGTGATACAAGTTTTGCTCACTTTGTCCTTTGTGATGTAAGTGCCATAATTACAATAGGTGACAATTCGCGTTATAAAGCTCATAATTATGCAATTTTATGCACACTAGTGTTGTTGCCGTGCCTGCCTTAGGTACCAATATTTTCCTCTGCACTTTTCTTTAAACCCCTTCAAATTTTGTTTCTCCCTTATGTTGAGAGACGCTGTTTCACACATAAAAATTAATCCATGTAATTACAGTTTTGAATATTTTAGTTACTGTGTTCTCAACCAAGGGATGAGATTGTAGAACATTCTGTCTTTCTTCGTAGAATAATTTCATGACAGCCTTTCTGTGAGTTAAGGAAATATTTTATGAAATCAGTAAATGTGGGACGCGCTTGGGCGTTCACTTTGTTATTGTGGTGAGAGCTGACGGCTGAATAAGGTGAGATTTTGCAGTTTGGTGGCTTCTTACGCCAAATTGGCCCGCCTCAGTCAATCACACTGGGGCTCGTAAATAATACTTTACGGTTCTCGAGGGAATGAGAAGCTGGGTTTTTCTTTCCGTGTTAGTGGTACAATTTTTTTATTCTCACTACAGAAATTGCTCCTCGTCTCATATTCTAACCCATTTTCTAGACATGATGCTTATTCATTCCTCTTGCAGCACTATAAAGAATGAGAAGGAGAAGGAGAAGAAGAGAGAAGTCACGTGACAAATTCAGCGTGACGTAGCGTGAAAATGGCTGATAATCGTCTCAATCCTCTCCTTTCCAAGTTCTATGTCTCTTCGAATTTTTTCTTCCTCTTTTACTCTCATTTTAGTTCACGATTTTTTCCTGAATTTTTGTATTCCTACGGGTATCTTTGCGCTGACACGAACAGTCTTTCTAGGCAACGCACTGGAGTGTAACTATAAATGTTAATGACGTCTAAGAAAAAGCAATGTTGACGCTTCCAGTGTCACGAACGAGATACCACGGTTAAAAAGCCTGCCTTTGGCAATGAAGGTTTATTCAGTATTAATTGCCACAGTGTCTTTTAGCGAATACAGAACTTTTTGGTAGCGACGCCTTAAGGAAATGGACCACTTGGAAGTCCTAGACATAGATTGGAGGAAAAATATTAAAACGGATTTTAATGCGATAATTGCGAAGGCGAAGACTGTAAGCATATGGCTCAGGAGAAGGACAAGTGGCGGGCTCGTGCGAATATTGTAATGAAAATTCTGTTTCCGCAAATTGGGGCGAATTGCCTGACTAGCTGAAAATGTATTAACTTTTCAAGAAGGACTTTGCTCTACATAATTATTTATTTTTTATTTTATTAATGGGAAAAGACTTTATGAAATTTTATTTTTCCGCTGCTTGTACAAAAGATTGGACATTCTTATCAGTTTCAGCTAAAATTAAGCTCGAGAATTGGGTATTTCTGGGTATGAAGTGGAACTCCTATCTTGCTGTAAAAGCCCTGAACAAGGCCTCTAAAACCACACAACGCAGGGCCCAAACAAATTGCTCAAAAATATTGGAAGTAAAGGTCTCTGATTTTTGTAGGCATTTTCCATCAACTCCGGCTGGAGGCAGAATGCTCCCGAGGTAATTTTTTTCAGCTCGTTTGTTGCAGTCCAAAGAATATTACCATTGCGGTTGAAATTGTCAGCTGAGCCCACACGAAGATGTGTTTGATGCCTTATCACAGTCACTGTGCAATGATACGATTAAAGGGGACAGTCCCCTTGCACACAGCACGTGTGAACGGCAGAGCAAATTTACAGAGTTCACGCACCATAGCGCTGTAGTGCTTGATCTGAAGTAACTGCATGTACGAGAGGTCGTACCCTTTCTTCTGTCTGTCCGTATGTCTTATCTGCGAAATGATTTAGATGAATCATGGTGTTCGATATCTACGACGAAAGATAAAAATAGTGACTTGGGTTGATGTCAGTACAGTAGGCTCCTATTTTAGGATAAATCTCAAATTAAACTTTATGTTTCCCCACTGTCGACTCATACAACCAAAAATAAATATTGTGCAATTTGTAAACAATTCTATAGAGTATTAAGATTTTTTTTTTGAGAAACTGACTGTAGAGAATTTGGTCAAAAATTCCTCGCCTGTTACGAAATCTGGCACGTCATTATCACATTCACAGGAAAATGACCCTGGCACCTATCCTGAAACAAAAGAATTGGTTTGCATCGTCGCAACATATTCCCGAAATGTTTTAACGTTTTTTTTCAGTCTAACACTACGTCTCATAAGTTTTATCTTCCTTTACTTTTCCGTCTGAAAGTTTCTGTGCATTCATCGTCTGTTCCATACATGCTACATGCTTTGCCCCTCTCATCCTCTTTAACTTGGTATCTGTAGTAACAGGTGGGCAAAGGAACACATTACACAGTTCCTCTTCATTCAGTTGCATCCATACTTCCAATAATTGTTCTGGTTTTGCTCGTAACGTTCTCAACATGCTCTTCTCAGAATGTCCCGAATTAAATTGTTCCATAACGACATAGAATCAAGCTTCATACCCATACAAAACTGGAGGTTAAATTACAGTTTTGTATGTTTTAATCAATCTTTAGGTTGAAAGTCTGAAGACAAGAATAAGAACTAGATTTAATTTACTACTAATTTCTCTCTCTCTCTCTCTGCATGTGTGTGTGTGTGTGTGTGTGTGTGTGTGTGTGTGTGCGCAATTTCGAAACTAATAGCAAGTCTTCTGGGATGTTACACCGTGTCGACTGGTAAACAGTTACAGGCTTTTGGAGGAACATACTGCCTCCATTGTCACGTTCTGGCAATTTTGCCATTTTTTGGAGAAGCCTGCTCTTTCCATCTAAAGTGTCACAGCGTGTTGCGTCCATCTTGGTCCTGAAGATGCAGACAGTAGTCTCTTCGGAAACGTCGGTAACTGATTCAAAAGGTCTATGTGTTGCCGCGTTTTCGAGATGTGAAATTTAACAAGTGAACCTAATAGCTTCGCTGCGTCTCTTGCGTATATGACATCCACCACCGTAAGCTGTCGTATATTACGAGATGTAATATTAAGACACACGGAACGTTAATGTCCGAGAAAATTCAGCGTGTCCCTTCGTGTGCACATGTGTATGTGTTTATGAGTTACGTGTGTGACAAATCGGGGATCACTGAAAGGATTGTAACGAAATTTGGTATTTGACGCTGAAATATGTCAACACATACAAATTTTATTTAAAATTAGTCAAAAATAAAAAAACAGATATTTTATATCGATCAGCAACTACGTGTATTTCTTTGGGTTTCACGAAATTAATTTGTACGAAACTCACTAAATACATAGCTGAAGGAACAAAAGTAAAGAAAAATAAAACATGCTTTCCGTTGAATATTCGTTTTACAACAATCTTACGACTTAAGAGCGGATTAAATCGAATGGATTTTTATAATGTCATCTAATAACTCGAGAAAAGTAAGTGTCATTCTGATCAAATTGTAGGCTATAATTTACCTCTTTGCAAAAGTTCTTCGGACCATCTCAAATTCCATAGAGTTTAGTGCAACAGAAGTTCAGCATAAATAAGACCTCAATGCGACAGAAGTATTACGCTGTGGGTACATTTCCTAACTTATTAATTATTATACCGGCATTTAAGCTTTTCCCCAGTAAATTACTTCTTTATCATAGGCCAGAAAGTGGCGTCTGTTATTCAGTTTTAATTTTCTGATTTCCATAAACTTTAAGTTCGAATTTTAAACAATATTTGAAACGCGATGCATGCGCTGTAGTTACAATATTGCGTTAAACCACACCACTGAACCGACGTTGCATTCATGGGTTTGCTGATGAAACAGCAGCGGGTCCGCCCTGGCGGGTTTATCTTATCCATCACGAACAGAGCTGCCCAGGTCAGCAGATGATTTGCCGCTTGGCTTGTTAAGCTGGTGCTTAGCGCTGCGGCGCCCACCGCGTGTTGTTACACTCAACAAATCGTTTTACTTGACTTACCCAAGTGAGCACGTGTAGGCGTAAACAAAATATACGAGAAGGGACGAAAGAGAGAAAAGGGGTAACCAAACCACAACACAGACACAGTGGAAATTAATAACAAAAAATGAAAATATAGGTAAGCTAACAAAAATTAGCGGGGAAGAAAATAATACATCAGGAACTAGAAGAAAACATAAATGAAATTACAAATTAGAAAAAAAGGTAGGAAAAGAGGAAGTATAAATGAATGATCATGAAATATATGAAATACGATCAGGGGAGAAGAAGCGAATAAGCTGTGAGGAAGATAAGAAGATTAAAAAAACGGAAGGAAAGAAATAGAATGGACATACAATTTGCTACGTTTGTAGTGCACGTGATGTCCTAGGGTCTATTCATGCAAAGGGAACCCAGTAATTACAGTAACTCCACGTTTAACGAACTTTCAATTAATGAACACACGCGTGAACTTGTTTCAAACATTAATAGCCCACTCTCCATACGAGTGATTAGTTTTTAATAGAAAAGAATGTCGACAAACCGTGGATATGCAACAGCATTCCCACAATTCTATCAAAATATATTGCAGTCTTTACAGCATACTCTGCAGTGTGTTGAGCATTTTGCACAATCACTGGACTTTTGTGGGCGCTTTTACGTTCCATTGGAGCGTACATTAAAGTCAATAAGTCCGTCGATGTGTATGCATGTAATAAGTCGAAAACGCGAAGGATTTGTATGAAACTTGATGTTGGACAACGTTGCAAACAGTTATGGAGTATTTCAGGTGATGTTTCGATTCGACACCTTTAACCCTTTAAAGACGAAGCGTATCTGTTTTATATAAGGACTCAGTGCGTACCGCGCTGTAAACACTCTCCACTTCGGTTACAAAAACCAGTCTCTTAATGTTTTATAAGGCAAAAGTTGCTGTTTGTTCAGAGATCCGTACAAAACACATAAACGCAATGTGGGCACCACGTAGAATTTTTTAATATTAAACCTGTTGGTACGTAAAGTTACCGCTAGGGTTTAAAAGGTTAACGACCACTTTACATGAAGAGTTGCACGAAATCTGCCCCTATCTCAAATCTAACCCGCCGAATGTCTATACGAAGGGAACGCGTTTAGTCAAAGGTTATAAAGGAGAAGTATGTAGGAACTTTATGCTATATATATTTTTCCAAAATGTTTATGTGTTTTCGCGCTATTTAAGCAGAAGTACTATCAATAAAATATTTAATTATACCCTGTACACTTTTAGTGTTTTCTTGCGTTAAATCTCGAAATATCTTTTCCTTCATCATGAGTTCCAAGCTTTCATCAACGTCACACAGTACATAAACATGTAGCCCTACGCATGTGAAAAGTAAGACAGAAATCTGTGCGCCTACTAGGAATCAAACACCAGTTATATAGCCCGTAGGCAGTCACTATGTCGACTCAAATATCCCTGCTCATGAATTGTGTGGTATAAAAATCTAATTTTGTGACCGATATATAAAAAAGTCGGAAAGGAAAGATAAAATTTATTTACACCACTTTCCTCTTCCTTCGGTTAAAACGTTCCGTTCGATTCAAACTTTTGCTGCATGGAGATGTTCGGCTATAAATCCTTTAGAGAGCGGACGGGGATTGCAGATTTCCTCTGAACATTTTTATTGTGTCGCCATGTTTCATCGCCACCGAGGTAACAGGGCGTTGTGTTCGCCCTTCCAGAAATTACACTCTAAATTAAGGTGGCACAGTCCGCCTGATATCTGGGCAACACCACAGATTATATTTTATGTTGACGTAGTGATAGATTAGTGCAATCACTTGTAACAATTCACATACTCTTTGCACTCACACTGCGGACTCAGCAGACGGTCGCTAAGAATGCCTGCCTATCGTGCTACTGAGTTTGATTCCATTTTTTATGTGTGGATATAGTAGAGATGTCCCCTAGAAGTAGCCTGCCTGCAGTACTACCTTTGTCAAGGGCGGCGGTTGGTTTTCCAGTTCAGATGCAAATAAATTTTATTCCTTCTCACTAATTGTAAAGGAGGAGAAAGGGAATAAAGGCTATAATGATAAAATATAAGCCTACTAGTGCTATGAACCTGCATATGTGTAGCTCGCAAGGTAAAATGTGTTAAATGTGGAAGCGATTAAATAAAGTTTTTAGGTTGCAATTGTGTAAGTCTAATGAGCATAACAACTGCATTCTCAAAATTGAAATTGATTTCTGGCTTTGAAGAAAAAGGTGGGATTTTACAACAGGGTTCTGTGGACAGTAGTTTGGAGATAATATTGTAGTCGGTAATAAATGACTAGGCTACGGACTGGATGATCCGATGTTCGAATCTCAGAGGAGCAAAAGAGTTTCGTCTTCTACAAAACTTCCATTCCGGGTGTTATTGTATCGGGGACAAAGCGGCCTGAGCGTGTATTATACGACTCATTTCCATCTAATTCAAGGTTAAGAATGAGTGTAGCTATAGTTCTTCTCCCAATATGTGCCTTCGTAGCCCGTACAGGCACAGGCGGATAAGGACATTTATATAATGGGTAGCTTTATTATTTTTAGACTGCACAAATGTTATGAGGGTCATCAAATCGAGAAAGCTGAGATGAATAGAACTCGCAGGTGTAGGGTGTACATAAGATATTCGTAGAATGTTCGATCGAGATTTCTCATAGGAAAAACTACTTTGGAGACTGAGTTGGGAACACAGTGTTAAAATGCAGTGGTAGTCTCTTCTGAGGGTGATGAATTTTCGGACTGGAGGTGCCACCGTCTGCAGCACGATATGCGGTGCCAAATGACATGTGAATTTGTGACGGTATTGGTGATTTGCCTACGCAACAGACATCTGACTGCCACTGCCTCTCAGACGTTTAGCACTGTGGTACCGCGCAGAGAGACCCTTAAGTGCGAATATCCTCATGTGAAATGCTGTTTCGAGATTCTTGTTGGGTTTCCTCAGTTCTTTCAAGCGGATTTCGGGATAGTACTTTAAAATACGCCGCGACCCCTTCTGGACCCCTTCATCCAAACCCTTACATACATATTCCGTCTCATATCCCACTTTTATTCTGTGCTGTATAGCTTTAGTAATTGACAGTGTGTCGTAAGGTGACCAAATATTAACAATTTAATATGTATAGCTAATCTGGAACGGTGACATAATTTTGAGCCACCGCATTCTTACTTATTATGTCGTGCCGCGTGATTACTTGCCGGATTTCATACACCATTAAGTCAGAGGACGTTCAGCTACCGTGATTTTGGCAACTCTGCAAGCCGTTACGCGACAACACAAATCACTTGCTAGGAACTACGGTGGCTGATTGGTGCCTACATCGCACATTAGAGCAGGAGATCACACACTCCTTAGTTAAAGATTACACACAACGGTCGATCGCCATGTTACTGCTTCGTCATTAAAAATATGGCGTCCAGATTCACTTACATGCTTCACTTGCATAATTGACTGTTTCCAAGAGAAATTCGCGTAGAATCACTGGCCAGTTTTGGATTGGGTTTTAGGTTGTTTAACGGAATGGGTTATGTGGTGTGGAATATGAACGTGGATGGTGACTAGATCAGAATTCGTAACGTTAGCGCCTTGGCCTACTTGCAAGAATTACCGCGGCAGGTAGAAACTTGGGGTGAAGCGACTGGGACATGAGGCTGAAAGTTCAACCCATCTAGTGACGAAGTTAAGAATTAGTGGAGCTGTACCTCTCCTCCCCTATATGCCTTCGTTGTGTGTACAGGAATAATTATACAATTTTTATTGCAAGGGGGAATGGAATGAGACACTAAGAAAGTCTTTGGAGAAAAAATTTTTAAAGATAGGGAACTAATAGTAGCGTCTGATGTGAACAGTAAAATAGGCGAGGAGAACAATGAAAACTGGTATATATTTAAGGAATCTGTAGTCCGAAAGAACCTGGTGCTATACGAGCACGGATTTATGTACACAGCGAAACACAGGTCAGTAAAGGCACTCCATTTCATTTCCTTTAAATATAATAAATATAACTTCTCTGAATTAAGTTGAACTCAACACACGCGTAGACGGTCTTTTCTCGGAGATGTTATTTTCCTGTCGATTTGCAGTTCTTGCAAATGAGCATCACCAACAGGAACAACAAACAAATGATTAGCCATAATGTGCTGCGCCCTGATGGGAGATAGTGGCTGGACTATCAATCTTGCTGAGTGACGCAGAGAGATAGCGCCTGGCCATCAAGGAGAGCAGGTAGGCACAGCGTGGGGGCGACCAGCTGGCTGCTAACAGACCCAGTGCCTGACTTTATGACTAATTGAGCAACCGCCTGATTGTCTAACTTCCGCACAACTGATTGACTGGCTACCGAACTAAATATTGGACTGATTGCCTTAGAGACTGAGTGCAGAACTAAATAAGTAAGTGACTTAGAAGTTCGTTGCAACTGGGTACATTATAAACAGAAACATGTGACACATATTTTTCATTGCCGTAATAATGGAGTTAAAATGTTTTTCCTTCTGGCACTTTTCGATCCGTTTTCGGGTCGTGGCTTTCCCCGTTCTCGAACCTTCACGATCAAACTCACTTAGACAAACTACGCTCGGTAAGACTCCTCTGGAAGAGACATCAGCCCGACGCAGGGGCCTCTACCTGACACACAACACTCACAAGAGACAGACGTCCGTGCGTTGGCGGGATTCGAACCCACAATCACAGCAAACAAACGGCTGAAGACCCATGCCCTATACCGCTCGCCCACTGGGATCGGCAATAGATTTAGAATATAATCCATTTATAGAGGGTTTATAGCTCGATATGAGTTTCATCTTGGGACACAATAGACAAGAATAATCAGAATACAAGAGGCTCTTACTTGAAATGTTGATCTAGGACTGCAAACATAATTCAAATTGTGTGCAATACTAGGGAGGACTTGAAAAGATATCTCTCTCCGGACTAGTAATTTAGGGTGTGCCGTGTGTACAGGCAAGATTGTTAAGTGATGTATTTTTTTCTGGCTTCATTTTGCAAAGCTGGTCATCAGGTGAGTTAACATCAAGCGAGAATTACAGATGTGTTTATAGAAACCCATGACGAAAAGTTACATGAGATTTTTACCAGGCATGCCTGTGTATATTATTACCTTTACTTTTATGTATTTATGTACAACAGAGTATGTAACGTAGAGACATGAAAATAAAATTTCCCTTACTTTTTACGTTAGTTATTTGGAGTAATTTATTTCTGAAAAAGGTCATATTCCAGCTGGTTCTTTTTATGATCGATGTGACCTTTCAAGAGCTGGTGAGAAGCACCAGTATCAAGGTCAGCTCTTACCCTGTGTAGTGTCGTGATCTTCAACCTGCCACCATGAAAAAGACTGAACACAACTTCCCTCATGACCCTGAGACTATACTCTCTGCACTTCTCCTATCGTCCCTTGGACCTTCAACCCTTTCAGTTCTCGCATTTCTATTCTCCCTATCCCACATTACCACCATCCAAAAAAAAATATTCTTGCTCGTTTGTTTCCATTGAACGTAAATTTGCTGACTTCTGGGTTGTATGCGACTCTGCACACTCTCTCCTTTATTTCAGTGTGGCAGCTACAAAGTCAGCGGGAATTTTTATATTTATCTTCCATCTTTCACCTCCCTTCTTTCACCGTCCTTCCCTTCCTTTATGTTGCAGCGTGTAAATTACACCACATCTTTCTTCCAAACACCACATTTTTTGCGCTCCTTTTTGAATCTGTAAGGTTTTGGCATAAAAGAGGGAAGTCAAAAAACCATGATGACGGGCCAGTACTAAACTTGTTTACTTTTCAAGGTCAAGGCACCCATTGGTTGTATCAAGCTTTCGATTCAGAATATGTTGCTGAGAAAGATATTTGTATGTAAGGGGAAGGAAGTGAAAAAGGCTGGACAAAACTGCATAACGATAAGCTTCAGGGTTTTACTCCTCATCCAACATTTTCAGAGTAGGCCTAATCAAGTCAAGGATATTGAGAGGGGTAGGGCATATGGCACTTGTGAGGGAGAAGAAAATGCCCAGACTTTTGATGGGTAAATATGAAGGGATAACACCACCTGGAAGACCTCCCCATAGATGGGAGGGTAATATTAATATCTGTTTGAAAGAAATAGGTTAAGGTGATGTGCACTGTGTTGTTTTGGCGTGGAATAGGGACAGGTGGCTGGTTCCTGTGAACAACGTAATGAATTTTCGTGTTTCATCAAATGAGGAAAATTTCGCAGCTAGCTGAGGGAACATTAATTCTCAACAAAGACTCTGGTCCAAGAAGTTCGTTGTTGCAAGATTTTCAAAACTCCTGCAACTTTTTAATTCTTGCCTTCTGTGTAAATGTTCTTTTCAAGACTTTTCTTTAAATTCACTTTAGAACTGTGGCACTATTCGTATATCCCTTTTAATCCTCAGTAGAACAGGAATACTATGCATTCTTAAATTATGTTGCGTCGTAACGCGTTTACCTATCACGGGTTGATAATTTTGACTCCATACAGCGGACTCGCTGCTGAAAGACTGACAGATGCTCATCTTTTATAAAACCTGAATTTTCTATGCCGTGTTGATAGAGGACCTTCACTAGATCATATTATGAGCCAGATGAAACCTTATGTGCTTTCATATGTTATTTCCTTTAATACCAATTACCCCCCCCCCCAAAAGAGAGGGCAGCCTTGTATCCACTATGTACTATGGCTTGAACGGCCAAAGGGTAAATATGACCGCTTACCTTCATCTAATGCCAAGAGAACAATATGTGGAGCCTCACTGCCACTTCGCTTTATACACTTTCATCGCTTAGTGCTTAGGCGCAGAGGTACTTGTGCATTGTAATATTGAGGCCGTATGTAAGTTGGCCTATATACAAAAAATTAATTTAGTTTTCCTTTGTTTTTGTGCTCTTTCTATGTTCCAGAAGGAAAGAGAAGTTTATTTTACGTGTAACATTATTTTATTCAGTATTTTCCTTTTCTGCATTCCTCTGTCTTTCGTCTGTTTGCTGGAAGACTGTAACAATCTTTAAGCGCAAAAACCGCTCATGTCCACTGCTTTCATGTACTTGGCAAGCGCTTAATGCATAAAACAGTCAGTAGGCGGCGCAACTTTCGTAAATAAGGGAATATTGGCAAATGGGATGTCATAATAAAATAACCAATTTCTTAATTCAGTATATTACTTTTACGAGTGAAGTGCAGGGAAACGTGTTTCCTAGTGACACCACGAAATAAATTGCGTTGATTATTTTAATTCCCCTCCTATATACGTCACTTCTCCCTCTCGATTGTAAAATACCGTTCCAATTTTTGTCTAAGGTAGCACAAATGTGATTACATGTCCTGAATTTTAGGCTTCCGCCGCGGTGTCGATGAGATCTGTGCTCTTCCGGGGTATTACTGTTGACCGTTGAAGATGGGACCGATACGTTGTCCCGAAACTTCAGTACACAATTTTCACACGACACCGCGTAATGTCCCAGAAGAGCACAGACCTCATAATTACATGTGATCAGCTTCCTGTTATCATTACAATTATTACCGTCGTCGTCGTCATCGTCGTCGTCGTCATCATCATCATCATCATCATCATCATCATCATCACCATCATCATCATTGTAATCATCATCATAATTTGTGGGTGGCTTTAGACATATTTTGTAGACTGTGTAAAGAGGAAAATTGAACAGCGACCTCCAGACTGTAGCTATCTAGTTACTGAGCTACTACGGTTTCTCATACGCCTCTCATGTAAAAAACGTTTTGTGCCCTTCCCCATGATTTCCAGATGTGAAAGCGAAATAAATAAATAAATAATAAGAAGAAATGGATAGCAGTTGCAAGTGGCGAAACGACAGCTGTTGTCGGGGAGTAGAAATGACACTTAGCGGTAGGCCTAAACATCTCGAAACTGGACAAATTATGCGACAAGATGTCTAAATAAGTGAATGGTAATGAAGCGCACCGCGTGGTTTTCCTTGACATTAGAATCGAAGTATTTGGGCAATGACGAATGTCATTATTGATGCAATGCTTCAAACGTCTGGAAGGCTGAGCAAGCATTCGTATTATATTTTATTAGTTGGGGGTAGAAATTTTGTGCATATAATTTAGGTTGCCTGGTGGTGTCACCTGACCCTGCGGTTGTAACACTTCTGCTCTAATGTGCAATAAAATGATTTCGGCTGTACTTTGAGGACGCGACTCTTATGCGGTTCAAGAGCACGGTATTAAGAACATAAAACCTTCCTCTGCTTTATCTAAAAAGTTGTTTTGTGAAAACTGAGGTTACTCTCCCTGTTTCAGTGACCTCAGACTGTAGATCGCGAACTTGTATAATTCGGCGTTATTCGACGCGGAAAGAAAGAGCATAGTGGTGGGTTTCTTGTGTATAGTGTTCGTTCAGAGAAATGCAATCTACTCTTAACCTTTTAAAGCCTAGCGGTAACTTTACATAGGACCAGGTTTAACATTAAAAAATTCTACGTGGTGCCCACATTGCGTTTATGTGTTTTGTACGGATCTCAGAACAAACAGCAACTTTTGCCTTATAAAACATTAAGAGATTGGTTTTTATAACCGAAGTGGAGAGTGTTTACAGCGCGGTACGCACTGAGTCCTTATATAAAACAGATACGCTTCGTCTTTAAAGGGTTAATAATTGCGGCCATGGGTTTTCTTTCTTCCTGATAGGGCCACAGTAGGACTCGTTCCTTGACATGCTTATGGCAAGTTTTCTTAATGAAAAGGGCTACTTTAAAAATGTGGCCGTGGAAGGATCTTGTTTGAGGTCCTCTGGATTTTACATTTGCGCGGTGTACGCAGTTGAGCAATTTTAATCTGACAGTTGAGGCAATTTATTAACTGAAATTTACTGACAAAATAGTTATAACTATTGAATACTTGAGGTGTTCAACATGTCTTCCTTCTGTATTGGCATTTTGTGTAAGTCTTTCCGGTACGCTTGTATGTACTGAGAAAGAATGCGGCAAAATTGTCTTGTGCACAACCTTCTGTTGTTATATATAGAGTGACAAGTGACTTCTCACCACCCTGTGTATCAAAGGTGTAAAATTTCGGTGAGTGTGTGGAAAATTTAATCCATTACACTTATCACAAGCCTGTAACAAAACCCTTGAGCATGAAGTACCGATACAAAGAGGTAAAATCCCTTTCGAAACGTACAAATATGCGTTTATAATAGCTATAGATACATAGAAACATACGTATGTTTCAACAGTTGTTGTGTTTTTAAACCCTTTGTATTGCGTTAACATTAATTCTTTTTGTTCCTGATTTGCAAAACGAGTTAAAAATCGTTTGAAATCATAGCTTAAGTGTGAACTGCAGCTTCCTCTTCCTCCTCACAGGGCCTTTTTGTCACCCGCTTGCATACTGAATACTGTGATGCGTGTACAACAAGCCATAGCAGTAACACCCCCCATTCCACCCCCATAGAGCATTGTCCACTCCACCATGGAGGCAGGGGTGGGCACAGCGTCACATCCTGTCCAGTTCAATTGAATCAAATGTCCAGGCATCCATTAGCAATCAGCCATGTGTCAGTGGATAGGAATCGGCGGATGGGGAGAGCGTCAAGCTACGAGCCTAACCCTGCTATAGATAGAACTGACCAAGCAGGGTCTACAACATTGTGTTCATGTACTTACCCTATTGATGGTCATGATAATGATGATACTGATGATAATGCACCAATTATATGCACCATTACCGATTCATTATAACTAGTGTTCAATGACCAAGGAGAATTTACGTAACATGAGAGGAGCTGGAATTATTTTCAGTCTACCTGCCTTGCTTTATAAGTAGGATGCAGGTAGGAGGATGGAGGCAGCAAGTTTCTTTGAAACGTCGGTAAATGTTTCTCAGACAATATTTGTCACATCAAAGAAAACAGGAAGCCTACTCATTTTTCCGTTTATTTCGTTAGATGCTAGCCAATACCTACAAAATAGATCCATGCGAAATATTTGAAATTACAGGTACCAGTTTGCAAACCTGTGAAACATGCGTAAAAGATGTTAATCCCAGTCGCGAGGAACAGACTTACCCTACAGAGCTAGACATAGATGGAAGTGTAATAAAAATAAACCTTAAAGAAACTACAAATGGGGCGCGGACTGATTCGTTTGGCCCAGAGTGGGCCCCAGGACGACACTCTTGCGAACACGTTAAACATGTGGGAGTTTCTAGGAGTTTCGTGAAATATGGGGAAAATGTGACTAGCTGAACGCCTGAAGATTCAAGTCTTTATGACATTACGGGGCATCGACATGTAAATAGTTACTGACATTCCTCAGGATTTTATTGCCTTCGAAACGTTGAACATTTAGCAGGCGTTAAGGCGTGACGTCACAAATATTGGCGTCATAAGTGACACCGCCGTGAGAAGCTTAAGTCTCACATTGTTGCGTGTTTATTAGCATCTCAAGGAGGCCCTGATCCATAGTTTGATGAAAATCTACAGGAAGAACCAAAGTTTATTTTGGCGGCTTAAAGTTCTTGATTAATTTAATTTCAGCAGAACTTAACTCCACTGAACTAGAATTAAATATTTTGTCACTGTAATAGGGGCTCTGCCCTTGGAAGACTTGGGGGGGGGGGGGGGGAGAACTCGACTGATTACACTCAACAATCTGTTGCAACACGTGGCATACAGAAACTGATTTTAGAGTAAAAATGTGGATTTTAAAAATCAATGTAAAGTGTAATCTCTCCTTTTTTTTATAATTAGAAGTTAAGTCCATTCGTGTCACGTGTGGGCGACAGAAATTTAATGTTTACTTTAAATAACTAGATAACCGCGGGTTGCATTTCGCCCCTGCAAGGCAAGCATTACAAAATAAACTGGTTTATATTTCATTATTATAAAACTCTAGCTCCAGTATGTGATTTTGGGGTTCTAACTACACCCTTCTCTCCAAAACATTTATTTTAAAGTTTAAGCCATTGCCCTAAAGCTTAGGTACTTTACTACTGTTAGCCAGTTTGATTAATTTCCCGTCAATCAGAGGGGTTGGTTCTGGCTTCATATGTACTCAAAATACATCCCCCGTGGAAATGAAAGATAAAAAAGAGCATAGCTTAAATTCCCTTCCCACATTTTATGAGCCCTTTCTCTGTCTCTACATTTGCTAACTCCACAAACCCTGAAATCAATAATCCACACCAAACCCATTTGACAGCTGGCATCGACGGGCCTATTCAATTAGAGATTCTACCCCTTGCATGTGCCCGTGTGGCAGTACATGTATTGGTAGGGGGATGGCACAAAGCCTACTTTGAGTAAAAAATTCATAATAAAGAATTTTGATGGAAGGTGCAAAAAGTTCTTAAAATCCCTCATAGAATCTATGTATTTACATAAATAGACACAATTAATGTAACGGTGTATTGTGTTTTCTTCTATTAAAGCCCATGCTAAGGGCCACAGATTACGGCGAATAGTTGCATTAAATAAATAAATACATGTGGGTTAATGATTGGTGCCCCGAAAGGTAGGTGGTGCAAACTGTCGTGATCTGTGTCAGAAAATGTTTAAAAACTTTAATATTTGCCATTGGATAATATTTATATTACTCTGTTGTGATGCCTGCATCATAAGTGCGCTAACTGACACTGACGGTTACTTCCTTGTGCAGTAATTGTTTTGAGTGAAATGGGTGCTTAATTGATATTGCCTTGTAACTTCTGCTATCAATTTTGGTAATTTAAAATCATTGTGAACACTAAAGTCAAAGTGTGGACATATGTCTTAGACGAGAATACGAGAAAGGCGTTTATGATGTCGGCAAGTAATAAATTTATAAATTGTAAACTAAATATATAAAATTAGATGGGAGGATAAAATTGAAATATATTTGAAAGAAGTGTCACTTTTTAAATTACTAGTAGATGGAACCGAACGTAGGCCAAGATCTGTTTCAGTAAAAAGGTTTTGTGCTTATGTAGTTGAAACTTCGCTTTTTACTATGACTGAAGAATTTATGCTGAGTGGTGTACACTGAATCACATTTTGCCTGAAGGGACAGAGAAACGCATGAAAAAGGCACCATAAATTTGGAGTTGTAGCCTAGATTCGATCCTAACGCCTCCACAGTCCGAGTCAGTAGCTAGAGATAACATGATCGTCAATGTAGCATCGCCTGTTCTTTTTAAATCCCTGCCTGCTCAAACTCATCTCCCTGTGTCATTCAAAACTACATAACCCCTGCATTTGTAAAAACGTCGTTAAGTGACGTAAGCTTTATCGTTACCATTAATTACATCCTTCAGTCAGAGCGGCTGTGAGCGAACTGGCCTGTGTACGGCAGATCTTTGCAATTGATGTGCGATAGTTTGAAGGACCACATGGTGTATTGTGTCACGTAAACACTAGTTATGCCCAGGGAGGAGTCTTTTGACATTCGCTTCAGATTTTCCGGTTTGAATCTCGAGCAGCAAGCCATCTATATAACGGACAGGTATTAACCCTTTAAAGGCGAAACGTGTCTGTTTTATATAAGGACTCAGTGCCTACCGCGCAGTAAACACTCTCCACTTCGGTTATAAAAACTAATCTCTTAATGTTTTATAAGGCAAAAGTTGCTGTTTGTTCTGAGATCCGTATAAAACACATAAACGCAATGTGGGCACCACGTAGAATTTTTTAATGTTAAACCTGGTGGTACGTAAAGTTACCACTAGGCTTTAAAAGGTTAAGATTTCTGTTTATGCTTCGGGAGATTCTTGGCTCAGATTTGGGGTCTGATACTGATTATTTTGAACAAGATATTTCATTGTTCTGCTCGGAAGAATAGGAATATTTTTGTAGTGTCCCTTGCGTGCGGTCAGTGAATCTAGATTGCCGCCATGAGCGTCAACAGCTTTCTTCTGGAACCAGACAAAAGCGAGTGTTAGAGTAGGAAGCTGCTTTTTATAAGCGACTGCTATAAATCACGTGACATGTTTGAGGACCTGAAGGTCAGGCTACTGTGCTATGAATCTGCAAAACTGTTCTCACGCGCACTGTTGCCACAGTGAGGACTACCTTCGTTCATTTTGTCGTGCGTAATCTGTACGTGTCTCGGAACTTGTGGGACACGCACTTAAATAGTCCAGCAAAACAGGAGGGGCTTTATAAAAGCAATTCACCTGTACCTCCAGTAGAGTGCAGTGGCTCTATTTAAAACAAGTGACGACCGCTTCCCTTTATATTTTTCTAAATTTAAGATATGCCGTTTGTCCCTATGTAATGCATGAATCTGATAAAACATGAGTGACTGTAGGACGGAAAACTATTTCTTCTTAATAATATTTCAGGTTTTTCCTTAGTCTCTGCCATCGTGTATTATACGGTTAATCGTTTCGTAAAATACGCCACGATCAATTTGTTCGAAATAATTTTCTAAGCCAGGCTATGGATCAAAGACACGCAATATTGGGCAGGACATAGGGCACAATATGCAAAAAGATAACAAGAAAAGACAGATCTGCGAATCCTGTATTTTAAATTAACAGTCTTAAACCTAACTATTAGGACAGTAACATGATAGACACACGGGCTATGCTATGGTTCAGGCGGTTAGCCGCCGGCCTCCTACCGCGGAGGAACGGGTTCGATCCCGGGTCAGTCGATGTGGGACTTGTGGTGAACAAAGTGGCACTGGGACAGGTTTTCCCCTGTAAATTTCATTCCACCTGTGCTCCACTACTTGGAAAAAGACAAAAACTAATCACCATTTCCATCTTCATCATAGGGTTGCACAAGAAGCCTTAAGGGTGCGGTGTATCCGTAGCGTCTGCTGCGGGCGCTACTCAAAAAAAAACGCAGGTGCAAGGTGTTTGCAACAGGTTTACCCTATTGTTGTCCCATGCCACTTGCTACGTTGAAGCCAGGAGGGCGGATGACGAAGAAGAGACAACTTGGGCCAACAGGGGAAACACAGTTTACACACTACGATTATAATATGATTATTTATTATAGAAACATTTGAAATAAAAGGACACTGCATGGGGGGTTTTGAAATATCCCCCTGTGTATTTGATTAGGAGTTTCAATGGACTGCAGAGCTGGTCTGGACATTTAGGAGAAGATAAATATTTTTTGCTCCTTGCCAGAAACCAAAACATGATTCCTTTGTCTTTTGAATCCGTCATATGTGTATGATAGACTATAAAATCCTCGTACATAGCTATTGAGTATTTTACTTGGAGAATCTTTCTAAAAAATTTTGCAAAATAATACACTTTCATTACTTAAGAAATAATAGAAAGACGGACTTCAGCAGGAATTGCACTTGTTTCCTTTGACAAACGGTGGAAAAAAGGTGACACAAAACGTTTATCTATTGGACGTAAAGTGTACTTGTATTGTATTACTTAGCTTAATCTCATGATGCTGTATATGGGACATAGGTCAAAAAATATTTTCTATAATATGAGGATGCACCGAGAGTTTTCTTTTGCTCCCCTCCTAACACCGCAATTATTTGGAGTTGCAAGAGTTAACACAGTCACATCCTCGCCCAATTAACCCAACATGCACGATGCTGCAGATTTGTGTTGCTGGTATAGGCCGCTGTTTCTGTTGATGTAGGACGGTGTGTCATTGATATAAACGGGTGTGTCCATTGATGTAGACTGGTGTGTGTTACTGGTGTAGACAGGTAAGCTTCTGTTGTGTGGCTGTTTTATCTCCGTACAAGTCATGCCGCGTAGTGGGTGTTTTGATGAAGACCATTCCTGATGATCACACTAATATCCCACTGCATGCTACATGGCCTCAGTAACTAAAAAATAATCATTAAATATCTTGAGTGCTGTTATATAATAAGTGGTATGACAATCTTTAATTTAAGGAAGTCTCAAGTATTTCATACGTAAGCATTTGTAAGGAATTGTGGTGAATTTTGATGGATTATGGTAACTTTATTTGGGTCAGGCGTTATTTTGGAATTTGCATCCAAAATATTTGATATCGCCCCGTGTGGCGAGATATGTTTCACAGATAGGATTATCCTCCTTCATTTAACAATACTGTGTAACCTGCATAATTGATGTGGCGAAGAGAAAAGATGAAAACTTATGTGAATATTTTTTTGTTAAATATCGGGGAACAAGTCATCGCAGAATTTAATGCTGTACATATTCCATGCAGTTGTTTACTATGCAAATGTATTAATTAACCAACGACTGCACAATTAATTTATAATCTCCGACATGTTTCGGCGGCAAAAACATTTTCTCTGCTGATGGCCGAATAGTTGCGGCCGAAACATGTCGGATATTATAAATTAATTGCGCAGTAGTTGGTCGACTAATAAATTTGATTATTATCACGGAATATTTCCAGAAAAGTTTGTGCCTGTGAATGTTGAGTGAGGAGAGGTTTTGAAGTATCAACGTTCTACAGTATGAGGGTACCACACCGACCAACGTAGGGAGGGCCTGCATAAAACCATGAATTATTAGAGGCAATAGTCAATTATGTTTGTGTGTCTGAACCGCGTACGCCCTGAAGAAATGTAAGGTCTTTATTTTTATTTTGATGCGAATTTTCCTCACCGGGAACGTCATTTACAGCACCTACGTTTACCCCTTTTCGCGAATTTATTGATATAGACATAATAACATAAAAGTCCACTCTTCGGTCTCCGTGGTTGAATTCCGGTAAAAGTGTTTTAATGGTTATGTTAGTGATTTCTAGAAACTCCTAATGCTTTCCTCGCAAAAGTAAAACATGTCTAAAACGCTATAAACTGGACGTTTACGACCAGAGTGAACTTCCAGTCGGCGGAACGTGCCCAACCCAATGCTACGGAGCTAATAGGCGCGTTGTGGACCACAATGAAGGAGTATGCGGTAAATATCCTTCACAAGGAACTAAGAAAATGTTGCCGGGACTTTCTTCTAAACTCTATAACTAGTCGCCGATTTTATAAGATCCTGTCACTGGACCCTATTCTGAGTCAATAGACCAGCACGCACACACTAAAAGTCTACCCGTCTGTTATCAATTTAGTATTATCTTTCCGTCCATGTGTAGGTCTCTGAAGTGGCGTCTTCCATCGTAGTGTTCCGTGTAAATGTCTTACGAATTTTTCAGCTCGTTTGTAATAAACATTACTTACAACCCATATTCCTTGATTTGAGCGCCTAACTAGTATTTGGCACAGCGTAAAAATGATGACAGTCCACATTATCTAATTAACTCCAACCTTACGCTCAGGTGGAAAGTCACTTGAGCATTTTATTCTCGAACATCCACGACATCTTTCATAAATATTTATTATTATATATTATATTATATATATTTATTAACAGTGTCACTACCCGAGCCTAGAAGTCTGTAGCATCAAATGGTATATATTAGGAAAACAACATGTAGGGGTTATTGCGGAAGCGATCGTGGCCTATTTTGAGGTATTGTCTAGGCATTTTTACATCTGATAACCGAGCAAAACCACGAGAAGCCTCTCTCTGAGCCGACGTATGAAATAGGAACCTCGGAGTACAGATCATGAATGCAACAACACAAGCCGTGCGGTTGTAATACTCATTCCCCTCACAGCGGAAATTGCGCAGATCTGTGAAATACAGTGTAGCAATTAGACGTATTGGTACAAAGAGTATGGAACTGGAGAAGTAGGGGATAAATTCTGGACGAAAGAATTCATATCGTGTTCCGATTATTCAAGACAGGTGCTTTTGGATACACATCGCTGCAATACTGGTTTTGAGAGCGTGCACTTAAGCAGCAATGATGTTTTTCTGACTAGCCTCGCGTCTGTTTTAATGCTGTTTATCTGGAGGCGATTTCTTTTCTGTTCTCCATCTGCTGCCTTCTATCCCTCCGATACTAATATGTTTGTGCAGGAACGTGCAGATTTCCGATTTCGGCTCCGGCAGGGGAAGCTATCCGGAATTCAATCAGTGTTCCGGGTCAGTATCTGTCCAATTCTTGGGGAAGAGTGGAGTGGGGGGCGAAAAAATAGTGTTTTTGTTATGCTTAGCAACAGAATGTTCATAATAGTCTTCTGGAATACGGCACCATGTTGACTGGTAAATATACACCACAGTTTTAGAGGAATCTCTGGCCTCCATTTTCAGGGTGGATATTGATGGTGGCAGCATGTTAGTAATAATCTAGTCTAACAGCGCCTGACCATTCATAACCCGGCAGCTTAACACCGCCAATACCAACAAGATTGTAAACAGTGTATTTAGTGACGTAGTACACACTCTTCAACGAGGCGTCCTTTATCTTAAAATGTAGGGTTTCACGCTATACGACAAAAGTAATTTCATTTACTCCCATAAAAATGTATGGTGGCGTCCTCCTGCCCTGCGCCAATTTTCCACAACGGTCACAAATGCTCAAGAACATGTGCAGATCTCTTGCGACGTATTTACCCGCGTTAGGAATATAAGTATGGAAAACACGGACAGAAAATCAGTCATGCTTCTAAGTTGACTTAAACGGAGCCGATTTTTACGAAATTTACAATCACTTGTAACATATTACAGATTATTCCTGTACCGAATTTTTAAAAGCAGCAAGAAGAATGTAGAAAATACGTGAAAAACTTTTCATACGTCCGCAAGTCGAGCACTGTCGTCACTGTATCAATTTTTATGAAATCCGCAGTTGTTCAACAGCATTACGTAAGAGATCTTCTATTCCGAAGATCATCCAAAGCAGTCAAGAAATACGGGAAGTACGGGAGATATTCATTTGCGCCACTAAGTACGTAAAATGTGACTCGTTGAGCCAATTTTGAGGACACTCACGCTTGTTCAGCATTTGTAAGCAACTTACACGTATGCTGCGTCGATTGCAGCGTCCGTGGAACACAACGCTATGAATGTCGCATATCCATCATACTTGCTACATGTTTCTGCCGAATTATAGGCCATGACCAGGTAGTCATACAACTGGCCGTATAAGTCGGCCGAAATATATTATTGTACATATTGTATATATATATATATATATATATATATATATATATACACACACACATACATACGATAGTCTTAGTGCTGTATTACTCGGACCCTGGAATCGATATGGAACTGACAAACATGGCGGGTTCATGAGACCTATTTGAAACTCCTGTACTGTATTTGACAAGAATCTGACTAAAGGGTTAGTCTCTGATACCAGGGCACAGACATACAGACAGACAGACAGACAGACAGACATACATACATACAGACAGACAGACAGACAGACAGACAGAGCCAGAGAGACAGAGAGAGAGAGAGAGGGAGAGACATACAGACATAATACAAACGGACGGACGGACAGACAGACACAATGCTGGATGTAGGCTGTACGCAATTCATTTTTTGACTTCGTGAAGGACACTCAAAAGCTGAATTAGACACAACACTCGGCCTTTTCCTTCTGCCTTCAACTTTACAAATTTTCTCATCATCATGTAGCTGCCATGGGGTTGGGCCACTTGTTGACCCGTTCCGGTCTCATTTATCCAGAAGTGTCTTCATTGGTCTTCCCTGGTTGCTTCTGCCTTTTGGTGTGTAGCGTTTCAGTGTCCTGGATAATGTGTTATGGGGCATTCTGTTTACATGTTGTATCCAGTTTATCTTGCAGCTCTGTATTTTGTCCAAACTGGGGTTATATTTAGTTCCGTTGCAGTCTCTGTATTTGTCTTATGATCTGTCCAAGTGCATCCTGCTGTTCTTCTTATGTATTTCATCTCTGCTGCTGTTATTCTTCTTGCGTCTCTTGCTTTAATGGTCCAGGTTTCACTGCCATATGACAAAGCTGGGAGAGCTAGTGTATTGTACAAATTTTCTAAGACACTTTTGTAAAGCTATCAATGTGTGTTCAGCCTTCCATCCTTCCAAGTGGCCGCGTCCAGTTTGTCATCACGTATTTATATGTATGCATTATCTCTGCCATCCCGATGTAGCCTACTACGCTGCTCTAACAGTAGAGAGGACCTGTCCACGTCACGAAGTTTCGCGTTAGGCAGTGTTATAATCTGAGCTTTGACTTTCTCACTGTGACGAATAACGAAGTTACGGTTGTGTGAGATGTGGTGCTGTGTAGTTTGGTAGGCAGATAACAATGTTTTAAAAACGCTGCTGCCTTTCCATCAACGCTTCAAATCCCATAACGCAGCAGTTTCAACATTCTGTGTTTTCACTTCATCATTAAGTTGAAATAATGATTTCTGGCGTGGTACTAAGATGCAACATTTGCAGGGGTGCCTTTTATGATCATACAGAAAGGTTCCCACTTCTAACTGTAACACATGCATATCCTTGTAAGTACGTATTTTGTCCTCATAAAAGTAGGGAGCCAGGATAGTGTAGCCGGTAAAGTGTCTAGGTCGCGGGTTCGACGACCAAACAGTAATTCATTTCCGGCAGGGGCAAGAAATTTTTGTGTTATCCAAATCGTCGAGACCAGCTCTGAGGCCCACACAGTTATTTGGAATCTTTCCCAGTGGGTGAAGTGGCGGATTTGTGAAGCTGACCATCCAGCTACATCCAGTGCCGAAGTTAAGAATGAGGGGGGCTATACCTCTGCTCCCCTTTATGCTTTAATGATGTGCACATTGTCATTATGCTCTTATATTCGTTAAATAGCCCATTTCCATATTTTGCAGCGTTTCAGACTTCTAATCAGTGCGTCTATTTTCATGTGAAGGGGCTGAAACCTTGACGCAGACACATTTAATCTGATTTTGGAAATTCCATACGTTTTCCACACGATTGATTTCCTACCCCTCTATGCTAGGGTGGATATATATTACAGACGGTTGTCAATGGCTGTCGGATTCATTGGTGATCACAACAGAGTGCAAAGGAGGAATGGGGTTCCACTGGAGTGAGGTTTGGAGCGTATTGCTGTAAGGTTACATCGGCTTATTGAACTGGCAATCGAGATACCCATGGGGCTGAAAGAGAAAGTGGTGAGGGAACAGAAGGATGGAGAGATGATGCGACTTTTATATATTGTTTTTATTTTTGGTTCTCGAATTATACACTCTGTGTTTGGAAAAGTTTGCCAGCTGTTTGCTAGGGAAGGGGGCGCAAGCATATACCTCAATAACTGTCAACACCAGGCTCATACCTCCCTGCAGAGAGGACTTACTCTACTGGGAACAAACAATACTGAACACTACTGCGACAAACAAAACAACGGAAGAACACGGTGGAGGGTTTTACACTTGTTTTCCCGGCAAGTGGCTAAGAGGAGAAATAAAATGCCATCGTTTATTATGATCATGGAGTACACTCACTGCGTGAAGTTGCGAACCTTGGATCTGACTGTTCATAGGAAATCCGAAAAAATTGCTTCTTCTGCCCTTCTTATTTATTTCTCTTGCCTTTTTCTCTATAACTTTATTATTTCGATGCTTTTTCCTTATCATTTTACTGCATACAGATTGCTTCACTAACAATGAATTTTCATTGTAGGGACATAAGATGTAGATCGATTTCAGTGGTCAGAAGATAAAAAATTTATTACCTCCCTCACAAGTTTCCTTTCCGATGTTGCAAACCTTACGTGATGTAATCTGTATACGCACTTGATAGTGAAATCTGCGCTCTTCTGGGGCATTACGCAGCGCCGAATGGTAAATGATTACCATTCGGCGCTGTGTAACGCCCTAGAAGAGCGCAAATATCAACATTGCGGCGGAATGCTGAAATAACGTACTTGATAGTGATCTCTGACATGGAAATTTGAGTTTTGTATCTTGTAAAGGAAGTCTGTAGGGAGTTTGATAGGAAAGGGGCAATTCCATTGCAATTGATGTTGTGAAGGTGACTTCAGTAAGGTTAAGTTTTTGAATGTATTCATGAATTTGTAAATTTATATTGATATGATATCTTGGTGTGAACTGAGATGTGAGAAATTTCTAAGTTCATGAATGAGGAGTTGATCTCTGCTACAAAGGGACAACAATTTACAATTCACATTTCCGACAAAACCTCTTTCACGTACACAGGTTTTTCCTGGTAACAGTAAGTTTAACTTCCCTCTGCTCATCTTCCTGTACTGCAATGATGGACTTCACAAGAACTGGAGCGAGGCGCTTACTAGTTCTATTCCTTCTTTTATGTGAGCTGTTACCTTCAGCAGAGACTCTTACGAAGTTAGTTTTCCGGTCAACGACATACTGAAACCTAGTTTCCGATCCCAAAATCTACGTCTGGACTTAACACGACGCAGCGTTTATGTCTTACAGAACGTCGATTCAGACGGTGGACATGATGTCAACTTATAACATAACGAGTGTTGTTACATTAGATCGTGGGATTCACGACATCTCAAATAGAGGGATATCACACCCCAGTACAGGATTCGGGAGGATAAGCCATTTTATAAGCTATCACAAAGAATGTGGTTTTCTGCAAACTGCCCAAATTAAAGGTAGGGCAAATTATAACTTACCATAAGGACGATGAGAACTTTATTTCTTTCAAAAGTGCAGTAGCTGGGGATGCAACACAGATCTTCGTTGCGTGCACTGTGGAATAAGGTGCACCATCTAATGGTGATGGTAATGATGATAATAATATATTTTAGCTTATTTTTATTTTCTTGGGACAACCTACCAATTAACTGAGTCCACCAAACGCCGAAGTTAATAATCCTTGGGCCGGTACGTCCGGTCCTCCAAATTCCTTCAAGGCTTGAACAGGTATGTCACTGTGTTAGATCCTGTGGCTCAAAGAAAATGACACGGCATACCCTACAACTTGAAAAAGGAGTCTGCACCGCAGTTCTCTAAATCATGCTATTGCTCATATTTGGTTTACGTGGTTTATTCTTTCATAAATAAAACCTTTACCGCATATCCGGCTAATTAGCTACCGAAAGGCCCTATGCATATTCTTACCTACAAACAACTTCCTTTACCCGAAATCCAGCAGGGATCACTGCATATGACATGACAGTGTGTGCACCTAAATCTGTCGGGTACCTTCTTCATTCTCCTGCGCTTTGATTTTGTCGATACCGAAGTGGATAGGCTATGACGTGTCCCACTATTTGAAAAAATACGCGAGAAATGATTCTGTATGTTGGCCATTTAAATCTCACCCGCACTAATGTTTATGAGCTCTGAAGAGCGGGTATTCTTTGTATCATGCTATTTTCAGTCATAAAGGATTATTTCAATAAAAACATTAAATGATTTTATCTGTCTGAAGTAGAAATCGACTTTTTATGCACTGTCATAATTCAGACAGCTTTCAATCGTCGAAGCCTTCCACTTACAAGTACGTGTCACTGGGTAAAGAAGACGCCATTACGTAGAACGTGGGCTGCTGCCTGGCGTGCTATGTCCAAAACAACTCAGAACTAGGGCAGGAACCAACGTGTGCGAATTCAATCTAACCAGACTTAACCGAACACACATTTAATCTAATCTGACCCAATCAAACCTAAAGTAACCTATCCCAATTTGTGTAGACGGATAAAAAAGTGCATTATTGACAAATCACTTAAGCCAACGTATCTCAGTAGAACCAGCTTACTGTAACACTGTCCGCAAAACATACTTTTCCAATATTTTGTTTGTGATTTCGAATCTTTCGTAGCATTTCATTAACAGAAGTCATATCTAAGATATCACGGATATGTAAACTTGCTGAAAAAATAATATGGTTTTGTAAGTAAAAATTTGAATAAAAATTTGAAACCCTCTAAAACATTTGTGGTATTGTTAGATCTTCACAGAATATCTGAAAGTGATAGTACGAAAAGTAATTTAAGTCTTCACTAAATTGTCTTTGCTTCCTGTAGTCATTATTCCTCACTGTTGATCTAGCGATGGCCCTGGCATGTGTCCTTTGATGTAATGGTTGAGCCCGGGGCGGTAGTGTATACGCCCTAGTGATAGGGTCTAAACAAATATAATACACATATGACCCCTTATAGACACTTTGATGTTCAACGTTGTCAGTGAAGCCTCCATTTGATAATATCTCTGGAGTACAGAGTAAGGGCGTGCTGCTGCCGAATAGAGAGGCCTGCCATCTGTCACTGAACTTGGCTGAGTACTTGTGTCACACTATACACGTAATAAATTTCGGAAGCACGTATGCTTAATATGGTGTATTTACAAGGCAAGATATATGTGACAGTAGTTAGACTGAACAGGAATAATATTTCTTGTAACACTCTATTTATTAAAGTGATTTAACAAGTGCAATGAAGATAGTTAAGGACAGTCACAGAAACCTGTGCAAGAGAAAATGCTTTTTATATACGGTGCTTCCGCCTAAAAAGACACCCATTGTTTCTGAAAAATATCCACAAATATTACCTCTTAATACTTGTTTATCACTGCGTGACTAATTATTACACAAGTAGGCTATTAAATTTGCAGAATTACCTTGCTAATTACATTTCGCAGCTTACCACCTATAGATTTTTTGGGCCAGAAATATGGCGCATGCAACAAAACTACGAGTATTGTGAATATAATATGTAATGTAACAGTATTATTTGTTCACGCATAAGCGTGTCTTCGGGGATGTGTCTTCTAACACCAGGTTACCTGCCGTACAAACGCCTGCTATTAATCTTGCTGTCTATATGTCATGTATACGTACTTGACATTCAGTAGCATCAGCATCAGTTTTAAGATGATCATAACAAAGTTGTTGCGATGGTGGTGATGATGATGATGATGGTAAAGAAGGAGGAGGAGAAGAAGAAGAAGAAGAAGAAGAAGAAGAAGAAGAAGAAGAAGAAGNGGAGGAGGAGAAGAAGAAGAAGAAGAAGAAGAAGAAGAAGAAGAAGAAGAAGAAGAAGGAGAAGAAGAAGGAGAAGGAGAAGAAGAAGGAGAAGAATAAGAAGAAGAAGAAGAAGAAGAAGAAGAAGAAGAAGAAGAAGAAGAAGAGGGAGAGGAATATTATGCCAATCAACAGCTTCCTGTCTGGGGTAGCATCTTGTACATTCTCATGCACATGAAGCATTAATCGCTGGACATTTGGCCACTACGCCTTGAAATTTCTTTACGTTAGGGAGATCTGCGCTCTTCTGGGGTATGACACAGCATTGATTGATAGGTCTGTACCGACCCTGCGGGACAACCTTGGTCCCATCTTCAAGGGTCAGGAAGTCTTCTTGGACATCTTGATCCTTGAGGATGGGACCGATAGGTTGTACCGAAACGTCGGTACAGAACTGCCACTCAACTCTGCGTAATATCCCAGAAGAGTGCAGATCTCATGCGCATCACGGCGGATTCCTGAAATCACGCATAGTTTATGTTAATTTCAGCAAATGAACCTTTGTTTTCGTATGAGATATTGGAAGAGACCATCAATCCGGACTCATGGTGTAACAGCTGTTTTTATTCAGGCAAACTTAAGTTACAAATCAAAGATCTGTTCTATTTTATACCAGACAGAGAAATTACCTTTCACACGGCGTCCCTTCTTTCAAAACTTGTTATTTTTCGCACGTTTTCTCCATATGATATGTAACTTTGAGCTCGTATGCGTACGTACGAGAAAGAGGAAGGAGAGAGAAAGAGGTGGAGGAGGTTCTATTTGTGCTCCATGTGCTGAAACCAGCTTCTCTATCATCGGAGCCTTCGTGGTTAGAAAAATACGACTGGACTTTATTAAGCAAATCGTAGCATAGAATATCTCTAGCAGCGGGACAGCTAGAAGGGCACATTCTTCACAGCACCCTGCATACAGTTACACTCCTGAGCTACCTCTCTCACGACGCTGTATCATATGCAATGCTCGAGGGACGTCTAATGACGATATTGGCATGCAACATAGTGTGGTTCCTATTTTGCGACAAGAATCTTTTCCGAATCACGTTAGTTGTAGGCCCTTTAGGTCTCCAAGTTAATCCAATTACTTTAAAACTACTGACTGCGCTATGTCCGTGTGTTTCATATTCACATATAAGGGGATGATATAATGTAAACCTTGCTCTGAAATACATATTTGTTATTTCAGTACATTGGAGTGGGAGGTGGAAACAAAATGAAAATACTTACGCAGTAAAATCGGTGGGCCCTTCCATGCACAAAAGTGCGGAAAAAGAAATTGCATTTTCTTCTGGGAATTTTATCTAGAAGAAGGGTAGGTAATCGAAATAGACTCTGTGTTGTGAAAGACTGATTGTGGGCTTATGGTAAAGGTAAAGGTGTTCCTGTTCACAAAATGAATTCGTATGGGAGGGTGAAGCTGTAGTTCCACGTATAGGCCCACCTAATCTCAGCACTAAGTGGAGGTGAGTGGATGGCCAGTTTTAAGATCCGCTTCCGTAATCGCGGAGAAAAAGCCCCCGTTCCTATGGACAGGTGACAGGGCGGGCCCCAGAGCCGGTCTCGTAGGTTTGGAAAAGAGGGAAATTCCTGATCCCTTTCGGGAAAGGAACCATGACTCCTCGGCTGTCCAAAAGAGCGACTTCCTCACCTATATAAAAGGTGTATGTAAGTGTATACTTTTATAGTACTTTACAACCTTCAGGTTTTTGAAAAGATAAAGTTGGAGTCTGAAGTAAGTAATAACGCATTCTTCACCAGCCTTTCTCAGAAAGATGCGATAGGCTTATAGGTCTGTTCTTCCGCCAGCCGCTGTACATAAATCGACAAAATCTGGAATAATTTTGTGTCATAAGTTTTTTTTTCCGAAAGCCTGCTTGCTTCAGTATTCCGCGTTAGTAGATGGAGGCAAATTTTCAGTTAGAAGTACTTGATAAGGGATTGCTCTAGAAAGTATTTCGTAAGAAACACGTAGGTGCCTTAACGTTAAGGCACTAATGTTAATAAACTCTTCCAAGGTATTTGTTAAAATGACTTCTTAAGCTCACCTGAAGCTTGAACGCAGAAGGCCACGACCGAATTATTTCCAATTAATTATTCACTAAGCACTCAGACATTCGATGCTACGTACAATGAGCCATTGACAGTTATTTGATAAACAATGAATGACTGTATGAATACACAGGCCACGTTTATTAGCATATTTTTAAAAATGAAACCCATGAGACTGCGGTGGCCTGGTTATACAGCCAGAACAAGGAAAACAAGGAACGTACACAACATTTTGGAAAGGAAAATTCTTGGGGAGGGGGGGGGGAAGCAATGTGGAAGGCCGGGTGTAATATTAAGATGAACTTTCTGGAAATAAATTGCGGAGAAGGGAGGTGGAAGGAGCTAGCTCAGAATCATTTTCATTGGCGGCTTTGGGTATCAGTATTGCTGAAATTTCATAGTCCCCTAAGAGAGTGTTTCTCTCTACTGACATAAGGCATAACCGTATCCTTATTGTCTGTAGTGGCCTGGATCATTCGCCTAGCAATTTCAGCTAAACTTCTGGCCATTGCCTGGGCTACCCGAAATAAATGTCAGCACAAATCTTTCTCCCTAGGGGCGTAATGCTTTGAAATCCTCTCAACCTGCGCGATGCAGAGGGGGGAAAAATAAGACCAAAACTTTGTATCTATGAGTGAGTTTGTGCCCTGTTGGCTACGGTACTGGAGAAACATCAGTAACTTACAGAGCCGTCCTAAACTGCAAACAGATTCAATTTCTACTACCAACTACTACCCGTAAAATAGTGCACGCTCTTGAGTTCGGATGAAGTCCTCAAATAAACTATATACTACTTTTCACGCATCATTGCCATCGATGTTCATTTCTTGCAGACACAACTCTGTCACAATAAAGTCAGTCTCACCACAGATATTCAGACCCAGTTAAGTGTTTACTGCATGCGTCTCCATTCGTCACTAGAGAAATTTGCCTGTTGCAGTCTTAAATATATGAGCCTATGAAAGCAAACCGCGATTAGAAGCATCAACTTTATCCATCCCTCGTAGAGCTGACAGGTTTATGGCAGTGCCTTCCCTCAGTAGACGATCTATCAGCCCCCGGATAAGTTACGAAATGAAGACAAGTTCTTCGTCTTGCGGGATGCCCCACATGTGTCATGTGTCCTACAGTTCGATGGAAGACGGACACATGGGAGAGGTGATATTTTGGTTGTGTTTCGCAAAAGGAATTTTCGGTTGTCTGTCTCTGGTTTGTCCCCTCTTCCCTACGTTATTTACCTCGCTCCTTTCTTAACATATTTCTTTGTTTTTTCACTCTGATTTGTCGGAAACACTTTTTAAATTAGACATTTCTGTCACAAGCCTGTCCCCTCATGCGGATAAAACACGGATTAACGTTCCAAAGCGCATACAATTACTCAAGCGCTCAACGAGAGTCATGTTTTATTTGTATAATTTAAGCACATTCAAACCCTTATATGGCGTCTCCCGACATCGTGTCACACTCATTTAATTCATGTGAAAGTCTGCGAAGAGGAATTCCCTATTATAAATATTTCAATTTTTCTCCACCCTTGATACAGATGCACAAATTTTGGTGAAAAATCACGGGCGCTGTATCGGGGTTTGACTGTGTTTTGTAATATTTCTAAAGTTATGGCTAGCGATATTTATTGCACCAACTGGAATTTTTGCTTCGACACCATTATATTTAGACCGGACGTAGGCCCAACACTGCATCATGTGCATCGGTTATCACGAATTCTTTCTCCTAATGAAATCAGTAGGAAACATAAAGTGACGATTCACACTTTCTTAGAGCCGAGTTTAAGGGCGCGTGTAACTGTAGATATAGTGTGTAGTGTGTATGGAAGTGTAAGGACAATTTTATGGCATATTGCTGCCCGAAGTTGTAAATGAGTCTGTTAAGCCGAAAATTTTTATGTATATAAAAATACTGTCGAAAGGTACGCGAGTCAGCAGTGGCCGAATTTTAATTTGGTATTTTATCAGGAGGGGTAATTGCAAAATAAATGTAAAGTAACATCGAATTATGGCATGTAATCAGGCCCACACCTAGGTTAATCCTTCCTGTTTATTACTTGTACTTACTGATGTTCTCAGGGAAAAGGTTTTGTTTTGTGCTTTATTTACCTTTCGCCAATGTAACACGAATAAATGTTAAACTAAAGACTACGTATTTATCGGCATGGCGAAATCATAGTGCCTCTTGCACACCATCAAATATTACACTTGGCAAATGATGGTCATATTTAGGGCTTTAAAGCCTTGTGCTATATTTAGTTTGTTCCGATGTCTGCTGGAAAGTTCTGCCACTATCTTTAGAGTAATTTTGGTGCAGGTGGACGCTAAAGCAATTTTGGGGGGGGGGGGGGAAAAGAATTTGTTTTTTGAGGCAAGTTTGAACTGAATTCTCTTAACATTCACATATATCAGAAAAAAGTACACTAGACATTAAAAAACCCAAAATCTACCATTATCTGATAAAAATTCCATGGAAAATCAAAACTTACAGAAATGCATTACTTGTTCTCGATGCCTCTGGTTCTCAAGTGCACAGCTGATGTGGAATTAGGCGATGAAGTTGCAGCATTGTTAGTAAGTTATTATTCGGATATGACGCATAAATTCCCGTAGAGATTTTACATTCCAGTTTCGTGCTGTGGAGATGCATATATGAATCCTCACTTTGCTCTTATGTAATAAAACTTTATGCAACAAACCAACTAATCTGACTTGGACAGTTTAAACTCACAATCTTAAAAATTTCCACATTTGTCCAAACATTTCTGTTTCAGAAGCATTGGCACTGATTCGATTTATTTATTTTTTTACTTTGGAGATCGAAAACCGTCACCTCTCTTTTCCCATAAGTCGAAGCTAATTTAGTTGTGTTTGTTTTAAACACATATTGTACATTGCGACAGAAATATACTAAAAGATTAACGTGTCTTTGAAGAAGAAACGATGTCTAAACGATTAAACAAAGGAATGCTAATCCTTTTGTCTTTACAAACCTGTTGTGTTAGTCTCTTTGAAGCAGACTGTTCATATAACAAAAGGAACCCTCATGTTCTGCATTCCATTGTCGTACTACTGTTGCAATAAAAGCAACTGGGACTGTAGTATAAAACTAAAATTGTACTTATGTTGCTGGGATGCACTGTATAATATGCAAGTCGAGAATTCTGCGTGGTTCTTACAGTAAGTTCGTGGTATGGAGTCAGACCGCCTGAGAGCCAGTCGCGTGGATTTATAGGAACTACACTACACTCTGGCGCAGGTAGCCATAGGAGCTTTCGCATTGTTCACGTGATAAAAAGCAATAGAGCAAGTGTTGGTGGGGGGGAGTTTGTTGCCCAGCAACACCAAGTCTTTACCCTGAGACCGTCTATGTTTTGTGGTGTTACGAAACTGCGGACTAACCCCCTTCCAAACCACTTTTCATATCATTACTGTATAGTTAGAACTGGCAAGAAATGGAAACTGTGTTCGCTTGAGATAGTCCTTATCGGTTATCACGCAAATTCAAACTTCTGTTACTAATTGTTTTCTAAAGCAATATACAATTTGTACAACTCTGTTATGTCTCGTTTACGGTGTGTCTGTGTATTGTTAATAAACACGGACATGCCATTGATTGGGTGCGGCAGGTGCAAATGGCTATGCGGCGACTGTTGTAACAAAGCGACTGTGAAGTTTTCAACAGCACTTGTCTAAGCTAACGACCAGTCGCTTTTCTGTTAAACGGACTGACATATACAAAATAGGTTTGTGTCACAACCACACGTTCCGCATCAGACAGAAGTGAAACTGTGTAATGTAATTTGAAATACCGGGGCCGGTCCGCTTCTGGGCCCAAACATCCCCGTATTCAGTTGGTACAAGTGACTTTCCTCTAGGCTGAAGTGGTCGTGTTGTGAAGCTGACCACCCACCTCCATCTACTACCGAGCTTGAGAATGAGTGGAGTCATAATTCCACTCCCCAATATGCATTCATGGCGGGCACAAGGACGACCATATATAGGGTGCTCGAGGCGGGATGTTCTCACAGAGGTGCTGAGGAGGAGTCTAGGCTTCTGGGTTGTAATGATTCCTTTATTCCAAGCGGCTGACTCTTCTTGGACTACCCTGAAAATGGAGGCAACTAAATCTTCCGAAAAGTTGGTACTTATTTACCCATCACACGGCGTCACGTTCCAGAAGGCTGGACTCGTTTTATTCAAGAATATTTCTCAATATGTCGCTACGAATTTATGTACATGATCATGTCCAGTGCAACAGAGCGATATTAGAAGCTGACGGTCGCTTAATTGCTTAAGGTATTTCCCGCCTTTTATGGAAATGTAAGGTTAACCTGAACGAAAATAATGTAGTCCATCACTTCATGCCTCCATTCTGCAATATTATTTTTGCTATTATCCCTTACACGTGTACAAAAAGACTTTTCCTACACAGATTGCATGCCATAATAAAGCCTGTACTTTGTACTTTTCTATAATATGTGAACTTCTATTACCATAAGTCTCGTTTGAAGAGAGTAACGTTGATTTAAAATATGCTTAGTATTTGGTCAAAACAGGCGGTACGAAATTCACGTCGACTCTTTCTACTATAGCCCTTCTGCATCAAACTAGATCGAAAGAGGCTGGCTAGTTTCAGACTTAAAGCCTGTGGAATAACGCTTTGGAGGATGGGTGTTTTTGAGCAGGGAAGCAGGTCCTTTGCATAGTGGCATCAGTGATGCTGATTTATGTAGCGAGTCTGTCCCTATCAAGAAGCTGGCAGTATTGTATTGTAATCCCCTTACTTGCAGTGATACTGAGCTTTTACAAAATTACTGGTCATTAAGTTCTTGCACTGATGCCTCTCATAAACTGAAAATGGGTGGGGAAAGAAGTAGTTCTCATTTATCCACCATCTTGCCACAAAGCAGCTATTGGACGTGCTTAACCAAGCGCTTCCCTTCTTCTATCTGTCTGTCTCTAGGCCTCTGTTTCTGTCCTGTTTACCTTCTTGCTGCAGTGCTTTGTCTCTGTGTTTCCTTAATTGTCTCTTCATGTATATGTTTCTTGTGATGTTCTGCCTTCGGTAATAACGATTTTGACTTGCATTGGAAATGTGCCGGGCTTGGCCCTGGAGCGGGAAACAAAAAATTCCGACTGGTTTTCTTGCTTTACTTCAGGTCTTTCACGTCCTTTCCAATCCATTATTCACAATGATTCAGTATATCGACGATACATATTTTGGGTTACTGACAGTATCTTTTATGCAGGTTGAATCTCAGATGCTTTGGACAAACTTTAAGCCTGAGATCTTCACATCAAAACAAAACAAAAGTTTTGCATAAACATTTATCTGGAAGTGAGAGGTTTTTGAATTTAAACGAAAGATTACATTCAAAAAGAAATACTTTAACTATGCAAATTTTACTTACAACTGACGTAATATAATTTAATAACTGCTGGCTACTTATTGTTTATCAAGTCACAGTTCACAACAAATGGTCAAAATGTCGTCTACCAGAATTCATGCAGGCATGGACTCTTGTGCTATTTCAAAGGCCCCAGGGCAGTTGAGAGTGGTTGGACAGGCATCAGAAAGGCTTTGGTAATGTGTCTGTTCCTTTTCAATTGGACCTGAGTACGCTAGGGACTTTAAGTGTCCCCACAGGGAAAAAACTAAAGGATTGAGGTCAGGCGAACGTGGGGGCTGTACCTCGAAAAATAAGTGCTTGCGGACATATATTGTTATGAACTTTTTTCTCGTTTTGGCGTGGGAAACTTATCCCTGAAATTGCCCGAGAATTGTAGATACACCATCTATATAGCTACCATAATTAGTTTATTTATTTCTTCCAACAAATAGAAAGCTGACCACTGGATTGCCAAGAAAATAATGTAGTAATGTGTCAAAATAAATATGTCAGGCAGTTATTCACTAGTGTAGAAAACCAACTAAATGCACTTTTTTTCTCTAATTTCCGCTTATTCCTCACTTTCTCCTACATATTTCGGCCGAAACATTTCACTAATTTCCACTTATTCCTCACTTTCTCCTATATATTTCGGCCGAAACATGTAGGAGGAAGTGAGGAATAAGTGGAAATTAGTGAAAAAAGTGCATTTAATTGGTTTTCTACACTAGTGAATAACTGCAGCACAATGCACGGTATGTACAATATTAATATCAGGCAGGTTTATGGTAACTCTTGACACAGTGCTGAGAGCCTGCCTGTGCTGTGCATCTCCATCCCTCTCTCCCCTCTGATGTGCAGGAAGTCATGCTGTGGCGTGCAGTACCTTCCTACCTGTGTATTACCAGCTTGTTTGTGATAATGGGCTAGATTAATAGCCTCGGAACGCTTTAATTCTTTCAGTGAAGTAAAGTTACGCCTCATGCAGAAGCGGGAATCTATCCTCTGTGTCGTGGATGTACGGGAGTTAGGGGTAATTTGTGTGTTTAGAAACAGGTCTTCGAAACTCCATCTATGCACATGGTAGTCTGATAATATATAAACCATGTCTTATATAGAATTTATATGTGTGTATTTCCTCTATCTCCGCACCACACTTCACACGTTCAACTTCGGTTATCACCTGCGTACTGCATACTTGATAGCTACCGTACAGATTTGACACGGACCTGTGTTGTCATTTTACCTGTCGACAAAAAATCTACCTTACCAGTACTTGCATGTTTGTCGAAGATCTAGCAGCCCGCATAATGTTACGACCCTACTTTGGAGAGTCACATGTCGCCATGTTGCTCTCATTGGTAGCAGAATATTCAATTCAATTTAATTCAGTTCGATTTATTATCGTGCATACTTAACAGCGCGATGCCAATTAAGAAATCAGCATTATTATGTAATAGACAGACACACAAGAAGGACACAATTACACAAATAGGACAAAGAGGCAAAAAACTTTATCCTAAGTGTGAGTAATGACTCAGCAACCTACGAAAATGTATATTGGTTCAAGTAAAATTCTAATACAAAAACAAGTTTTAGCATGTCGTAAGTAATTAGAGCCACTTAATAATTAAAGAGATCAATAGGTGTTCTAAAGACGTTTATATCTCTGCAAATCGAGTTTGCAGCTTTTACGCGTCTAGCTGACGGACAGACTTTGTGTGTAAAAGAAAACGTGGGGTGTCTCGAACATTACGAACTGGAGCGTGGAGTCCGGTGTTGTCCGAAACGAACGGACAATTTTTAAACAAGTATGTGTTAATAAAATACAGCTTCAAGGCAATATCTCTCACTTGAAGAGTGCAAAGCTTTAGATCTTGAAGTGCTTTGTAATTACTCAAATTTGCATGGGGAAAGAAACGGTTTTGACACAAGAATAAAAACTTCCGCTGGATACATTCAAGGTTTTGGTGTCTGGGGTTGCATTGAAATGGTAATACTAGGGCGACTGATAGTTTAATAGTGTCCGTATCAATTCGTATTGAAATAAAAACGAATGGCTAGACACAGACAGATGGAGGGACACATTAACGTGACTGTACCTTAAGCTTGTATGCATTTCTGTGTATCAGTGCAGTGACCAGGCTACAGCCTGGACAACAGGGGAGCCAATGTAAGATTCACAGCAAGAACAATGGCTCTTCTTTACCTCAAAACGTCTAGACCGGCTGGGGACCACCCAGCCACCTTTTGAATGAGCACCAGCGGTGCCTTCTCCGGGAATAAACTAACTAACTAACTAACTCCATGGAGCAGATGCCTTCTTGAGAAGCTAACAGTTTCTCAGCTAGTCAAGAAATTCCCCACATTTTATGGAACCCGAAGGTTCATTACCGCATTCACAAGAGCCCGCCACCTGTCCCTATCCTGAGCCAGCTCAATCCAGTTCATGTCCTCCCATCCCACTTCCCGAATATCCATCTTAATATTATCCTCCCATCTACGCCTGGGTCTCCCAAGTGGTCGCCTTCCCTCGGGTCTCCCCACCAAAATCCGGTATGCACCTCTCTCCTCCCCCATACGTGCCACATGCCCCGCCCATCTCAGTCTTCTCGATTTGATTTATTCTCCGGGAATAAAATTGATTAAAATTAAAATTTTCGTTTTAAGACGCGTCTGTTTGCTTCTAACTCCAGATTACTAAATGAGGTAATTCCTTACTTCGTCTCGCTTCATGAGAACTTGCTGTGGTACTTCAAAGTGCTACTGCCACTGCCACTGCCACTGCCACTGCCACTGCCACTGCCACTGTCTTTTACTACATTTCCGTTCCTTACACACGATCATTCTAGCATTCGATATCATTCAATCCCTGCAGATAAGGATGTTTCCTCAAGAAGCTACAAAAAACGTGACTTCAGTAGTCAGTCAATAGTTCGTTTACTCTACAGGGCGTGTAATGAAGAAAATTGGAAATTAGCTTTCATTTTGTCACTCAGCAAATCACTTGCATTGTCGTTCAGCTAGTCAGCTAATTGTTGTTTACTTGATCAGTCAGTAAGCCATCCAGGTTGGTAATGGTCCAATTACGTACTTAGTTAATTAACTAGACGGCTAGATTAGCCATTGATCTGGACACATAATGAGGTAGGGGATAAGAGAATGGCTGTAGGCTGTTACTGTATTTCGGGTACGGTATGGGAGGAGGTCGCGTGGGAAATGTGGGCGTAAAAGGAAGATATTATTAAAGCCGGTGTTGAAATGTAGAATGTGTGTGCTGTGGATTAGTCGGACTCTGGATGTTATCCAGATGCTGCTGGTGGTGACGAGGATGATTGTCGGGTTGTAGAAAGGCACGGAGCTTCTTGGACAGCGGAGTGGCTTTAAGCTCCTCAAGTGCTGGGCTGCATGGAGTAACGGCCGATGGAGATGATGCGGTTTATCTCAGCTGTCTCATTATGCACATCGAGCTGCTTATTCATAGGAACCTTGTTTAGCTGCCATACAGATGACACTGGCTGATTAATACATGTACTGTGCAACTTTGGCACCGATGCGTGTTCATCAGGCTGCGTGCCGTAACGTCAGGGCCGTAACAGGAGTAACCAGGATACCTTGCTCAATAGGAACAGAATTATTTGCAGTTTGGATGCTAAATTATTTTATTGTTATCACTATCCACTCAGTACCAGGCAAAGTCACTAACAGTGTAGTCGTTTACCTTAGGGAGCCGGGAGAGCGTAGTTTGTATAGTGTCTAGGCTGCCGGCTGGATGGTGCGGAGTTTGAATCCCGGCAGAGGAAGAAGATTGTTTCTTCTCCAAAGCGTCCCTGCCGTCTCTGGGACCCATACAGACTCCTATTAAATGGGTACCGGGGTTCTTTTCCGAGGATAAACTGGCTGAGGGGAGGATTTTACCACTCGCCTACACCTACCGCCGAGGTTAAAAATGAATGGAGCTATACCACTGCCCCCCTGTATGCCTTCATGGCGTAGACAGGAACTACTTTCCGTTTTGTCTTCACGTAGTCGTTTGTTTCCATATCTAAGTACTTTTACAGTCAACTGCTTACTGACGTAGCTAAATAGCTACCTAGCTAATTAAAAAGCTGTTTATGAGAATCTTTCTAAGTACTTAAATGACAAGTAGCAAACTCTCTCAAAACCTGTCTGACTGAACAAAATTTGCATGGAATATTCGCAGACACAGCTGTACCTTAGCAACTTAAAGGTCTAGTAACACGCGTAGCTAAGCAACTGGTAAGTTTCCCCAGCAAGATGCTCCAGATGTAAAGCATCGGACCATTTGAGTTTTCAGTGCGAAAGACCAAGTTCAACCCCGTAGCACTAACTGCCAATTGGACAAATTCTGCTTAAATTGCATCTGTTTTCCTTGTCAAAACTCATTTCAGCGACCTTCCCTGCTCATCTGATTAGTGTCACAAGCCTGAGCAGCGAAGATTTTATTTTGAGTCGTCATCTGAGATTTAATTTGTTAATCTGCATTAGGCTGAAATTAAAGTAAGAATTTTAAATTTAGCCTCTATAAAGGTTTCTGATACTTCTGCAGTAATAACACGGCTTCGGAGGAAAGTAGTCAAATCTACCCCTACGAGGGAGTTTTGAGCCTTCTGCACTACTTATTTACTCAGCCTCCCTTTGTAGTAGCTGGCACACTGTCTTATTCCGTGGGGTTTGTTTCGATCCTTGTTTGAAATTTCTCTGTGTTTCTTCTTGTCTCTAAAGGCAAGTGTTTGAATAGTACTTTAACAAGGGTTATGACCGTTTCCTTCGGTATACCTCGTGGTTCAGTACAAATTATATTTCGTCTTATCTACAGATTGAAAAGTTTGTTACTTGGCGCGGGGGCGGGGGGGGGGGGGGGTTCGTGGTAACAGTAGTATTGAGTTAGATGGCTTAAGTGCTACTGAACTTCAATCCAACAACTTCAGTGTCAGAAGCTCGCAATGTCTTATGCCACAGGGTAATAAATTTATGTATAGATCCTTTAGACAAAGTATATTGACTTGTAAACATAAAAACGTCGAACATTTAAGAAGGAAGGATGAATTACGGTATCATTCAATAAAGTACAATCCAAAACAAGACCAAGAATGGGAAGGTGTGTGGTACGAGCAGGCTTGTGGCCAAAGTGGATAGAATTAACAGAAAATTAATAAACGAATGACCAAGAAACAAGCTTTTGTTTTTCGAATTGTTAACCTGATTATTGGTGGATTGACTGATTGAGGGAATAAATGAATAAAAGAGCCAGTGAATGAAATAATGAATGATTAAATAAAATAAGAAACACTTTGAGCAGGTAGTCTTAAGACATTACGAAATGACAACTCTGATTTTAAATGAGGGCACTTTTAAGTAACATTAGGAATATACAAATTTGCTTACATCAGCCTAGAAATATATAAAGGTTTAACGGAGATTTGTGTCGATGCAGCATTTCTCTTTTGCTTCTGACGCGAATGTCCGCGCAGTCTGACCTTTGCGAGTGACGTTTTGTATGTGCTTATCTACACTATCTCCAAACGAAAGCATAAATCTTAATTTCAAGTACCCTTTGTCTTTTCCTTCTAAATCCTGATCCACTCATGTTAACTGGTAATATTTGAGTAATATTTCATATTATGCAGCTATGTTGTACATTACATAACTTGATGCAGATAAACGCTTAACAATCCAGCAATCTTATCACACGCCTACCATTATTTTTGTTAATATACCAAACAGGCCATTCCGTTCATTGTTCTCACTCCACTTGGTGCCGGAAAAATTTGTTTATAGTGCCGTATAGTGCAGTGCATTGTTTTTGGTCGGTGGAATTTTCAAAAGGTAGGCTAGGAGCGAGTCACTAATGCAGTCACAGCGACATGTTTGGTCTAGTACGCCTCCCCGCCTCCGTAAGTACAGGTGACCTTGAGACACTGAAGTGCTACGCAAATACCTACTCCTCGACACACCAAGTAGGCCCGTCCGCCAGCACCGTCGACTACTCCACTGGCCAAAAATCACGCACTGCACCTGTACGTAGTATATTTTTGTTAATTAAAAGAAAAATAATAGGCTTTTGAAGTGGTATTATTTACGTCTTACTAATCTTCGCAAAATCCAAACAACCACACTATGTGAGGGCCAACGGCCCTTCTTGCACACGGCATGTGTATACGTCTTCCAGTGTGTTATTAATCACGTCCACAGCCCACAAGCTGTTTCTACAATACATATTCCATCCAAATCTCTCGACCGACATTTTCCATTAGATTTTACGGACCACAAACTTGTATAGATTTCTCCTTTTCCCATTCTTGTTAATGCCCGCACCACATCGATTTTTTTTTAATTTTCACAATACTAGACGACAGTTGGACAGAATATAAAGTTTCACATTATGCTGTTTCCCCCCCTTTTTTTTGTTAATCACCTCTTTTACGTAGTTTTCAATATTCTCGTCAGCATTTATTCTCAGACAACTTCAGAGTTGTTCTCACAGAAAGACAGCAATTCTATTTCCTGTACACGCTGCTTGAACTCTATGGTGTGCCGCTTCAACACTTCGGACATGTGCGGGTCTCAAGCTGGTCTAAGCTTCCTATTGGAAGCTTCAACTCCTAAGCTTCAAGTGCTGTTTAAGTTCACTGCAGCTTATCGACTGGATTTATGAGTGTTCCACAAAACCAGGTAAGAGGTACTTCAACTCTTCAGACACACAGTACAACTCAGTCGCGTATTATCTCAGTCTACAACGTCAGGTGCTGAGTCCGGACAGCCAACCCGTGCAGACATAGGCTACATATTCGTAGGTTTATTTCACATGAAATGCCCGTTTATAGTACAGTTCACAGAGAATTCACTCATATATACCATTTTTCTATAATATCTTTATTTATTTATGTATATATTTATTTATTTATTAGTTGATTGGTTGTTTTATTTTGTTGTTTTTAATTCAGTTGAACTTTCACGTATTTGTTTGCAATGTATTCATCAAAAAATAACTTAAGGCGTTTTATCAACTGCATATATTATCTCCATATCGAATGCGTGAGTGTGTATGACAAATTCAAGAATACGTTGGGTAGAAGTGTTGTGGCATATTTTAAGTCAGTGTCACAATATTTGTGTAGACAGACGTGCTGCATTAACGAAGAACTTCAGTATGACTGACCTTAAGGCCAATAATTGTGCTCGCACCTTGAAGTATAAGTACTGGTCTTTACACCACGATTTTCGGGAGCCTTGCTACAGTGGTTCTGTGAATATGAAAAGTGCTTTATATAGGTGTGTTTATAAACGACCCAGTAAGCCTCTATAGCTATAATTTAATCATTGCTACTGGGGAGCTCTTTTCCACCTAGGTTTGATCCCCATGATGTAAACCTTCAGTTCAGGCTGTTTTCTCTCATAACACGTACAAGTAGGAACATTTTCCACTTTAAAAGTCTCAGGTTTTTATGAGAAAATACATTCCACTATTTAATTATCCATATCAGATGAAAATAATCTGACCTCGAAGGGGTAAAGTATCGCTTTTTTTTCCAAATCTTTACAGTACACGTTGCCAATATTCTGATAATGATGCAGTTAAGAAAGAAGTGTCATTAGGGATCTACATTTTTAGGTTATACGAGTATAATGTGTATGTTTTCGTATTCATATCGAACTGGTTGTTTTCCTGAATGTTTTCATATGCACAATGCAGATTTATGCTACCGGGAGTTGCATTTCAGTGTCATACGAAACAGGCGTGCTGTGAATCCTGCCGGACAGACGGTTTCTTTCTGTACTGTGGCAGCACCATCGCTATTACCATGTCCTTCCGTAATGGACGTAGCTACATCACAGAACAGTAAGTCATTAATCAAAGGAAGCCAACTGTGCAACGTATTTCCTGCAATGAAATTTATTATTTATATCAGTTATATTTCTTTTTCACTATATGCAACTGTGGGCCCGGCTAGCGTAGTCGGTATAGCGATTTGCTAAGGGCTGGACGGTCCTGGGATCGAATCCCAGTGGAGGCGAGATTTTCCACACCTGCCCCGACCGGCCCTGGGGCCCACTCAACCTCCTATACAGTGGGTAAGGGATCATTCCCGGAGGTTAAACGGTCAGAGTGTGGCGTTGAACACCCACCCTATCTAGCCCCCAGGTTAAAGAAAGAGTAGAGCTACACCTGTACTTCACCTCTGTGCCTCCATGGCCTCTTGTAGGGTGAACTTTTATTTTTAACTTTGCTTTATGCAACTTATAGTAGGATCCGTATGATTGTGTTTCGACTCTGCCATGTTTACATTCTACATATTGTACCAGTTCAGCAAGAACTTAAAAAACAAAAAAACCTAAACTGAATTTTAATAGTGACACATACTCCTCGTCAGATGATATAAAGCTTTCATTGCTATAATATTACATTTTGAAATTTTGTTTTTGCTTTCCCTGTACACCAGCTGTAATTTTTTACATTATTATGACTCCGTCTTCTGACACTGCCTAGTTACAATTCCTCGCGATTATTTGCACGACCATAACCGCATACCTTCAGTGTATTTCGTGAAGGTGAGTTTCGATTGAAAGGAGGAAACATTTTAAACCTGCAGTCTACATGCTAGACGCTTCTAAGCTGTCTATTAGGTAGCCGAGCGATCTGATCCATTCCTCTGGTATACACGTAAATGTATTTTCAGAAGCTGCGTCCAGTATTAACAGAAGTTGTGCCATGTCAGGGAGTGAAATTGATGGCTGTATTGAGAGCCTGTTACAGCTTCACAAGACGGATCAGCCCCCCAGTTAGGGCACCAGGATTTATAGTGATGGCATTGACATATGCCCCCGGACACTGTATAGCACGTTCTTGGCACCGGAACAGAGACTTGCTACAGGAACACCTTTCTTAATTAAAAAAGTGACGAGCTGAAGGCATAGTGTGTTCTGTGTCGTTTTAGACTTCACACACGGCCAGAGATGAATAGTGATATTAGCGTGCTCTGTAATTTCACAAAATTTACTGACCGAGGTGTAAGTAGTCTTGGGCTTTCTTTTTGTTTTTATACTTTTTTGTTTTATTTTTCTCGCTCTGTGAAAATCAGTTGTTTGTGTAAGGAACAATATTTTGGCATCTCGGTAACCGTGTTGACTGGTATATAGTTACGGGATTTCGGTGGAGCTTCTTGCCTCCATTTCAGGGTCTTAGAGGTCTTAACCCTCAGCTTGGACTTAACAAAAATGAAGTAGTGCCTTCAGTTTAGACTCAGAGTGAAACGAATTACAAACCTGTAAGTTATTTTGACTGGACATTAACATTCAACGTTTATGTACTGTACGAAATATAAAAAGAGTAGTAAGTTTTTTGTATTATTTAAAACATAACCGACATAAGTTTTGGTGGACATTGATATTACGTGTTTATGTATTACACGATACATAACGAAAGCAGTTTTGACTAGATATTAACGCTACAGTTTTGTGTGTTGTAGGAAACATGACAAAAGTTATTTTGGCTAGACATCAGCAATACAGATTTGTATAGCCTACTACATGAAATGCAACAAACTGCATTTCACTAGGCTGTAATATGACAGGCTTACATACTCCATGGAAAGTTATAACATTTATTTCGATTACATTCACATTACACTTTTATATGTAATTGTATTTTTATTGTAATTGTATTTATTGTGTGCAGTATGTGTCCTTTATTGTTTTTGTAATTTTGTATGCTGTGTTTTGTTGAGTGTGGTGTGTTATTTTGTGTGATGTGTGTTATTTTGTGTGTTGTGTCTTATTGTAGTACCACTGCCACCGGGTGCAAACCCATTTGCAGTCCAGATAAACAATGTATATACTACATGAAATGTAACGGAAGTTATTTTGGCTGTACATTAACATCACAGGTCTATATACTATATGAAATGCAACGACATTCATGATTGTGGATCGTATTTTATTTCGGAGATTTCCGAAAGGACGTTGAGGCATAAAAAATCGCTGTTCAGAATTACAAATTAATTCTGCAGATATTTTGATTCCTTATAGAATATATGCCCGTCCCCTTTCTTCGTTTTATTCCCTTTCCTGTTTAAGAGTCAATGAAATATTGTATAGCCCACATTAATTACTATTTAGAAAATTCCACTTAAATTATCTTGAGTCATGTAAGCTTAAAAGCAGGGCAGTATTTCCACACTTATTTTACGGCCAAAACAAAAGGAAAAGGTATCAGATTTCCAAGGACCCGAGATGTGAGACATTTCGCTGACTTTCTCAGCAGTGCAATGAGTGACAACGCGTCTCAGTTATGCCCTGAACCTACCTTTTCCTTATCTCGGACGGAGCACCAGCTACCTTGTTACTTTCTGTTTGTTTTCCTCGTATCATTTAAATGTAACAGCAATGTATCACTTTTACAGGAAGTTTCAACTTGTGGCCAGGCTTCCGGAAAATGTAACTTTTTTTGATTTGAGTGTAATGAACTTTGAAGAATGCATACTTTTGTGAAATATTTTCCTCACGTAACCTGTTCCTTTATGTTACCGCATTTATTTTTAAACTTCAACTGAACGTAAAATAGTACAATAATAAAATGAGTGGTTATTAGGTTATCATTACATGTAGCACGCATGGGATATAAGATACACAAACAATTTTGATCAAGGAATCTGGAAGAAGGAGAGAGCTGTGGAGGTCTGCACTCACGTGCCACTGTAATCGCGAAATGACTCTAAAGTGAATAGTGTGTGAGGCGGTGGATTTAATGCAGCTGGCTGAACGTAGGCTAGAGGGGCTGGGTGTTTTGAAAAAGTATTAAACCTTAGAATTCCATAAAAGCGGGCGGTATTTTAACGAGCTCTGCGACTAATTTTCTTTGCAGCTTGGGTTGCGAAGATGGAATACCAGCTTATGACCTCGTAATTCTGGCCTGCAGTTGCATTTGGCTAGGTTCGGTGTTATTTAGATCTGCAGGAACCCCAATGAAACGTGTTAATACACAAAGCTAAAGAAACCTTAGAAAGTGAAATGAGCTCTGGGCGGGAGGCGGGAGGGCGTAGAATTTAAGAGGACTACGGATCTTTAGGATAAAGACGTAAGCAGAATATCCAATTAGCAGAATGCAAACAGAGGTGACTCTTCGGGACTCTGTTTGATTCCTGTTAAAGGAATAGACCTTCCGTATCAAACATGATCACGTTCCTGCAAAGTAAGGCCATTCATGAAAATAAATTAAGTTTGTCTCTATGAACACACACACACACACACACACACACACACACACACACACACACACACACACACACACACACACACACACACACACACACACACACACACACACACACATACACACACACACACACACCTGAAGCCTTTAAAGAATACTCGAAGAAGTACAAGTTTTAGTGGCTTAAATATGAAATAAATGAGGTAAGTCACTATCAATAATGACAAATGTGTGGGTCTAGGGATGGGAAAAATATAATTTGGTTTCCAGGTCCTTATTTTCAGGGCAAACTTAAGGAAATTAAATGATACTTTGTTTCATAATAACATTTTAGTCTAATGTCTGAAAGGAATAGATAACTTGCAAAAATCAGGTGCTAATGTGTGTGATATTATGAGCAATGACACCTTGTAGTCTGGTAGGTGGTCATCGTCGTAACTGTGAGTTCACAGTTTGGATATTCACAGTCGTGAATATCTCAAATTCGTGTAACAAAAATAGGGTGTCAGTTTATACATGACAATTTTATTAGGATGGGTCATAGAGTATTGATATGCTCTGTTGATGTGAGACGGACAATTTTTCGAAGACCTAATGCTATTTTTAATCCATAGTTGGAAATCATATCCAAAAGAATTCAGACTATGACGCTGGAGATAATAAGCTGTTGTTTGTGTGTTATAGAAGAAGGAACTCCTTCAACACATGGGACTTGCTGGTTAACCGTAACGTGAAGGAGACACAGAGATTTACATCATGGCAGAGACGAGGTTAATAAAGCAACTGAATCCTGTGTCAGGAAGCAGCTTAGGCCCTCTGTCGTAGCTAGTCCTTCACTCTGCCACTTAGCTTCCAAATAACATTCCCTTGCACTTCTTCATTGACGGTCTTAATGCAGTTTCTATGTCTGATTCTGGCGAGTCGCTACTTCTGTCCTCCCGTAAACAGTGTTTTCCAGCATCTAACGTCCACGATGAATGAAGTGTGTACAAGGATTTACTGGATCGGTTCATTGCTTGGTGTGGAGAGTCGATCTTCTGCCGTATGTACGGGGTATGAACATCTTAATGAAGCCATACCGTAGTTGTTCAAAACGACTGTGTTTGACGCTTCTTTTAGTAACAAATAACTTAGGTAATTTCGTTAAGCATAGTCCACCTGGACAAGCCATTATAAATATAAGTGTTCAAGTAATTTATCAGAATGTAGGCAAACTGTACATTTTTTACCGCCCTCACGACTGACAATGGCTATGACAACCAGAATAAACTACCGAGCTTCACGAATCAATGTCTACCGTGAACCCTTTCCAGGGGGTAAATCGGACCGGGCGTGAGGCTGACCATTAATGTACAACAAGTGCCGAGGCTAAGATTTAGCGAAGCTGTAACTCTTTAGGTATTCCACAGAGACGAGACATCGTAGTCGCTATGGGAATTAAGACTGCAAGTTGGACAACTGATGGATCGTGGTTTTATAGCCGGCAGAAACAAACGTGCTTTCGGTTTTTAAGAGTATTCTGAGCAGCACCGAGACATACCTAGCTTTGTGTTTAATGGTTACTGGGGGCGCTTTTCGGGGGAATAAAGCGAATTTTGCGTGAAGCTGCCCGCTCACCTACTTCCATTGCCGACGTTAAGAATGGGTGGAGCTATAACTGGACTCCCCCCTAACTGCCTGCATATCGTGTTCATGGGCGACTTTATTCTAGCCTTGTCTTAAATGCTTCGTGTGTCTGTGGTTGTTCAGAAGCATCAGACTGCGTGTTAGTTGTGGGATAATTCTTCATATATCTTGGTTTAAAGTTACAGATGGAAGGCACAAAATTCAATTATATTGTAATGTGATACCTAAAATATCCTTATACTTAAGAATGAATATAATGTTGCAGGAAAGGCCGAGCTGTTATGATTCGGATACGAGAATAAAAAATTACAGAAATATACACAAAATTGTGTAGGCCCTGTGTTTTAATGGTTTACGAAACAAATTAAATGAGATACCGGAATTTAATCTGAAAATAATGACGGGCAAAGAAATAGGAGAATATTAAAAACAACAAAAAATATTCTCTGATAAATCCTACATTCATATAGGGTCGTGCGTTTTTGAAAGAATAGAGTTTCTCTTCAATTCAGTGCCTTGAAATTTATTGAAAATATGTATTTTAAGGTGGTTTAAATAAGCATTTCTTTTGCGTTTTACGCACATTTTTTCCATATAACTGTTGCAAACTGACAATTAGTCGTTTCCATTCTCTGTTTTTTTAGGGAACCCGCTGTCAACATATTTCAGTGCTAAAAGTATCGTTGAAAGGCGACGAACACTCAGCTTTAACTGTTGGAAGGTGGCTAGACACATTTTTACGCTCACCGTCCCAATAAACCCGGAATAAAAGCCTGAGTAAATCTAGGCGGGATATCTTCTGCGTAGCGTCAAGTGGTTAAGGTATAATATTCATAACAGTGTACTCTCACTTTCGAATTTAGATCGAATATAAGCTGGATGTTTATGGTGTGAGCACAGAGCGTGGGTCGCACGTCTACACGTTTGTGGCTCATTTGAAATAATCTGAATGGGCCTACACCCATGGTGAATTCCTGTGGCTGAAATAATAAAAGAGAATTAATTATGAAAATTCTTTAGCTTTGTTGAACGGCACTGAGAAGAAGTACAGTACAAGATCAAAACCTAGCTCCTATCCAGACTTCGTGTTTATTTGATAGCAAACGTTTTTCGAAAGATTCAAAGTTTTGTTGGTGTTCATTAATTTATAGATTCACGTTGAAGCTTACTGAAAATGTCTTTCAGTTATTTCTACAAATTAGGGCATTTAGTCAGGGAGAGTACATTTCCTTCATTCTAAGAAAAGAAGCTTTGTGTTTATTATAAGAGAGAATCCAACACTAAATGAGGATATTTGAATCTTCACGTTGCCTTTCAAAGGGCTGAAGCTTTTCCGTATTCAAGAACTTGTGTGTGTGTGTACTTATACTGAAATTAAAGTTTGCTAATATGTGTAATTGCTAATTAGCAGTTTCCTACATCGTTCTTTGGTTGCATTTCTTAGAAACTTGTCTTTTTGTACTAATTAATGATTCTATATCAATCCTGTTTTAACCACTCGAGCTGCTGCGAAATCTACGTACTTTATTTCTTTAACTGATCTATAGTATTTGTGGTCTTTCTGTCTACCGTAAGAATCAGGTATTAAATGTTCTGAAGTAGTAGAATTAAGTTTAATGCGAGACATGTTTCGGTTCGTACTTGTAAATGTTATAGTCTATGGCGAAAATAATAATAATTTAATTAAGTTTAATTTAGTACACTTTAACAGACGTGCTGTCTTACCACCACCACCACCACCACCACTACCACCACCACCACCACCACCACCACCACCACCACCACCACCACCACAACAACAACAACAACAGCAACAATCATTACCACCACCACGACGACGACGACGACGACGACGACGACGACGAAAACAACAGCAACAGCAAATTCGTTGGCATCACCGTCTCCTAAATGGACTGTATTCAGTTTTTGGACATTTTCACAAGAGGACAAAGGAAATCCGAATTTTCCAAGGTCCTTTTGCCATTGCCATTACTGGATTCCAGTAATAACGCAGCTGAAGATACTTGACTTATAGAATATTTTCACTCTGAACGAGAATGGGGGGCGGGGGGAATTTACAGGTGTTTTTGAGCCAACTTGAATATTTCAGAAATGCTAAGAGCATTTGACAGCATATCTGATAACGGACTTTTTGATAGTGAACTCTTGAAAACAGTAAGCTTTGTTCCCGGATTAGTGATGGACACTTACACGCTACAACACACATGATTCTTTCATGTTTCAAAGCCAACTCTCAGAGTTACGTAGGGACACCCAACATAGGAAATCCCTGTGCACTGACTAGACATTGTGACGGAGGGTTATAAAGACTTCACAAACATCCATATCAAATAAACTGATGCGAATATTTTTCTGTAATACAATAGAATATTTGAGACAAGTAAGTTTATAAAGTTTTACGTCTGTGAAATAAATGCACAAGCGTGCGTATCTGTATCACTTACCTCACAATCTCTCATGTAATTGTCAAAGAGATTTATGTGTCTCTTTATCAGTGCATCCTCCTCATACAGCCAAGCATTATAACGAAAGTAGAAAGCGTCGAGCAAAAGCGAAATGTTTCCCACCCCTGAACTAACCATATTAGTTCTGCAAAACCGTACATCTTGCTTCTGTGCATGTGTGTGGTGGGACAGGGTAACATTAAAGAGCTGCTGCCTGCCCACATTCTTCCATATAGTGAGTGCTGATATCCCCTGCCCACACACTCCCACATAATGTGTGCTGATATCCCCTGCCCACACACTCTCACATAATGTGTGCTGATATCCCCTGCCCACACACTCCCACGTAGTGAGGGCTGATATCCCCTACTCACGTCCTGTCACATAGTGAGGGCTGATATTCCCTACTCACGTCCTGTTACATAGTGAGGGCTAATATCCCCCACTCACGTCCTGTCACAGTGAAGGCTGATATCCCCTGCCCACACACTCCCACATGGTGAGTGCTGATGTTCCCTACTCACGTCTTCTCACATAGTGAGTGCTGATACCCCCTGCCCACACACTCCCACATGGTGAGTGCTGATATTCCCTACTCACGTCTTCTCACATAGTGAGTGCTGATATTCCCTACTCACGTCTTCTCACATAGTGAGTGCTGATACCCCCTGCCCACACACTCCCACATAGTGAGTGTTGATGTCCCCTGCCCATACCCCCATCAGTAGCAACAGCACATCCCTAACATGATTCAAAGTTATTCATGTGGCCTGTGGTCTTGTGCAAACAGCGATTAATGGATCTGTTGTTTTTCAAATACATGCCTTAGGTTAGATAATTAAATGTCATTTTGATTGTATTTTAATTAGAGAAGCTTTGTGGGAGGATTACTTGAAAATTTGCGGTTATTTGTTTCAAGCCGCAAGTGTGGTGCTTGTTTGCGGCTTCAGGATGCTGGGTTGGCAATAGTGGAATTTTACTATAGGACCACGGTCCAAAGCGTGCATGTAGTTAGGGTTTTCGTCACTCGATGGCGTGGTTGCCTTTGGATGGTAGGGATTCGAATATCCGCAGGTCAGGATTTCGTTTCTTCATCTATACATTCATATATCTTCTGGGACCTACCTTGAAAGCTGCCGGAGGTTGAAGGTACTTTCTACTATCTTTTTTGAGATCTGTACAAAATGGAGATTTACTTCTTGCACCTATTTGCCACTTCAGTGAGTTGAGTTTCTTCTGGAATCTTATGGTAAGAAATGTGGCGTGTTTGCTTTTGTGACTAGAAAATGTCTTATGCTTATTAATTTAGGATAGTGCTTGAGTTGGTAATATTTGAGGAACATTAATCTGACTCACCGAGATTTCTTAACAGATTGTTATTTATTCTAATTACTCATTTCCAATTAATCAGTTAAATAGATGAACTAAAAGGATAATCGCGTAGATTATATACTTATCAATTGTATCCTGGATTCTCTAGTGTTGTTAAGTCAGAAATATTAAACTAAGTAGGATATAGATCACGGACAAGAAAAAACTGTATTAGGCCTTCCTGGTAAAGTTTGTAGACTCTTTCAGGTTTGGAAAGCAGAAAAGCCGAGCAACGGGCTGTAATAAAATGAATCCTAAAAGGATTTCTGTAGTGGCAAACTGGATTAATCTGGCATAGGACAGGGTGAAATAGTGGCGTTCTTCCATGATTTTTTACATAATTTCTACCACATTTCACACAGAGCCGATCCAACTGGCCGCGTGGTCTAAGGCGTAGGTCTGCGGCCGAGCGCTTGCTGGGTTCGTGGGCTTGAATCCCACCGGGGGCATGGATGTTTGTCTGTCCTGAGTGTTGTGTGTTGTCAGGTATAGATCTCTGCGACGGGCCGATCCCTCGTCCAGAGGAGTCCTACCGACTGTGGTGTGTGTGTGTGATGCGTGTGATCAATTGCAAATAAACAGCCTCGACACCTACTGTGAGCAGGTAGAAGAGGTAAGGACTACGAAACGATATCACACACACACACACACACACACACACACACACACACATGCGCGCGCGCGCACACACACACACACGCACACACACACGCGCACACACACACGCACACACACACACGCACACACACACGTACGCACACACACACGCACACACACGCGCACACGCACGCTCACACGCACACACACACACGTACGCACACACACACACGCACACACACACGCACACACACACACGTACGCACACACACACGTACGCACACACACGCACACACGCACGCACACACACACACGTACGCACACACGCGCGCACGCACATGCGCGCGCGCACACACACACACACACACACACACGTACGTACGCACATTTTCAAGTGGCCACATTTGACGGCACTAATCGCATAGATTGCTTGGCAATTAAACGACGGGCATGATATTGTATTACATATATATATATGTGTATACACAAAGTATAAAACGTATGTACATGTATGTACGTGTAGTACATGACTATGGTTCGGTTCATGTGAATATCTACATATATATCTATTAAAACAGGCACGCGGTGGCGCTGTTGGTTGAGGCACTGCGCTACAAGCCGGAAGGTCGCGGGTTCGATTCCCGCTGGTGTCATTGCAAGTTTTCATTGACATAATCCTTCCGGCCGCACTATGGCCCTGGGGTCGACTCAGCCTCTAACAGAAATTAGTACCAGGAATATTTCCTGGGGGGTAAAGGCGGCCGGTGCTTAAGGCTGACAACCTTACCACCTTTATGTGCCGATTGTCTTGAAATCTGGGAGCCTCGACCTCCTGGAACCCTAAGGGCCTGTTCAGGCTTGTAATGGGACAGCTTCTTTATCTCTTAAAAATGTGTTTTTGTTGCATTCAACGTCCACAGCTTTTCAATGCATACACATATTATGACATGTAAGCCGTGTTGCAGCACAGGCGGTTAGCTGCCTGTCTCTCAGAGCGGAGGCTTGGCTTCTACCCCAGGACAGTCCATGTGTAACAAGTAAAGCTTTGAGAAGACCTGAACATCTAGATTCAGAAGACGTTGCAGAAGATGGTTGTGAAGCATATCGACCTACACCTAATTCAACAGTTCGTGCCTCAAATGACTCACAGTCTGTTTTGATAAAAGTCTCCATATCCAAACCGTAGAGTTATTATTGAAAGGAAACAAGGAAGGGGTCCCGAGTTCCGTTGTTTTATCATAGCCCATAAAGCTAAAGTCCTAGAGACTGCTGGAGGTAAAAAGTAACCAGGAAAACACAATTTCAAAAAACTGCAATAAATCTCTTGCAAGAAAAGGCGAGTAAAATTTACACGGACACTCTACACGACACGCAGCATTAGCAACTTGATATTATTTTCGATATGCTGCAAGAATACTGACATTATGTCACTTGTGAGGAAACTCGTGTTCAGGATATGATAGAGTGGACGCCAAGTAAGGCGTGGGCCATGAAAAGCATGTTGTCATCTGAAAGGACGCAAATATACGTGTGTGAATCGTGTTGAATTTCTTAAAATTCCATTCATCCCTAACTTTTTTTTTAAACTAAGGTAGTCATAACATACTGAAGTTTTTGCGTTTAACGTGTCTAAGAGGTTTATTAGGTACATTTTTAATTTCAGCCCAAAAGGTTTTTTATTTTGCCTTGGTTATCTCATTCTAACACAGGGCGTTTTGATTTGCAAATAAGGTTACGAGCCCGGTTGCCCAAACCACACCTCTTCAATAGATTTAGAAAAATGTTTATTATAATCAGTAAAATTAATGTTGGTGAAAAGAACGGTATCACTTAAACCAAATGTATACAATAAATGATGATTAAATTAGGTGTGCAGAAACATAGATGCGCTTTCCATAAAAAATCAAAGTATGATTTCGGCTACCCTGTTTTGTGCCTTTTTAAAAAGTTTTCTCCTTCCTGTACCTGAAACCCTCTGCCTTTCGCAGGTATGTCACATTCATTCCCCGATATGTCATACATGGTATTCTTTCGCGGCTTTAATTTCCCTAGGCTATAAGACTTAGGGCACTTTTCACCTCTGCACGTTTATAGTAAGGTGAGAGACTGCTAGATGTGGGAGGAGGCAAGAGTGAGAGGAGAGGGGCTCCCTCTGGGTTAAAAGTCAGCCGTCTAACTGCATTGAGCGATCAACTAAATTTCTAATGGCGCTTAAAATGTTTCAGCTCCTTGCGCTGCACCTGGGTCTGAGTTCTGACGCTATGTACAAAGGCACAGCAGACAATCAGTTATCTACTGTACGAGCTTGTTGTCTCCAATTTTTGTTACTATAGGAAGAAGGGTTGCCCGCCATGCATATAAATTTTGTTGCTACCATACGTATTTTGCTTCATGCTTGAAAGTATGGAAAATTAAGGTGTGCGCCAAAGTACATGGAAACTCGTATCTTCCAATTTGTTATATATTTTTTGATGCATGTTTTCAATAACAGGCCTATTGCTTAATAGGTTCATGTTTTATCGTCCTCCTAATTAGTGGGATTCTAGTGGAAAGAAGACAAATACTGGCGAGTTCACAAAAACGTGTATTAAATTGTTTTTTGTGAAAAAAGAAATAAGCGTTGAACGTTTTTGGATATCGGGTGAAATTTCTTAATATGTTCTGTTAAAGAAACACTCCTGGAGAAGAATTTTCTAATTGGAGAAAAAAAGGTTTATCCTGGATTGAAAGGGAACTAACATGCAAGATCTTAGAATAATTTGAATGAAAAAGTCACTCGAACAACTAAAAGTTTCTTAGTTATACATGTTAATATTTAGCAAAAATCCTTGTCATAAGTACGTTAAGCCATTAGCAGTAAGTTGAATGAATGACAGGGACAAGGATAAGCTGAGAGAAGCCTGTTAAATATTAATTAAGTAAAGTGTAATATGCATGATCTAAGTCACTGTGCCGTTATCGGTTTCGAAGGAAAGGCTGTTTAAAGAGCCGCGAGGTCCAGTTTTCTGGAAATTGTCTTGAAGTTTCAAGTCCGCTGGAGTTTCAAGCCGTGTCGACTGGTAGACATTTGCAGATGTTGCAACCATGCAGATGAAGGCACTACAGTTTTTCGAAACGACGCTACATATTTATCTGTCGACGCGGCGTCAGAGTCCAGAAGATTTGAATCTTGGTTAACTCAGCTGTTTGCATTTTCTCTTTAAATAGTCAGTGGCATTTTCGGAATTTCTCTGCAGTCCCACAATTACACCACATAGCCAGTTTAATTCATTCCACAACATTACCCCTCTCCCGTCAGGTTGAATTTTATATTAACACTGCCAGGCCTTGGCACATGTTACGTGTTCCCTATCAGTATTTTTTAGAGTTTCGCATATCCATCATTCATAATATATCCTAAAGCATCTCGTAATTTTTACAGTTCATATTTTGTGTTATCTTTTCCATTTATTTTGTTACTTATTATTTTTCAAATCTTACTCGTTGCCTCGTTTTCTCAGCATCTTGCCAAGGATTCCGTTCCTATTGGATACGACGCCGCGTGTCTGTGTATTTGTTCCCGAAGTTTCGAGATCAGTACATTGTTTCGAAAAATCCGGACTCAATTACCCAGTAACGTGGCATCGTATCCCAGAAAGAGGGAATCCTCTACCAATATATTCTTCCTCAGTTCGGTTTCATACAGGTTTAACGTATGATTTTCTTTCACGCGAGAGCGACTGACGGCCAGCAGTTACAGACTCTCACACAGACGAAGTACATTTTTACGCTGCCTTCCGGACATGTCAGATTTATCAGATTCATATCGGTTTGCCGTATTGCTTTCTGACAAATGGAACTCCGCGAATGTGTGGGGACAGTTCCTTATTCAAAATCTCACCCTTCCAAGTGTCGCTATATAATCCTAAGACCCCCCTCCCCCTTCTGCGTGGGCGAGATCCATGGAAACCAGCGAATTATGAGCTAATAAATATTGCCTTAAAGAAAGGAACCATATATGGATATAAATTTATGGACGCGTGAAATCTGCTAATGGGGTGGCATGTGGGGAGGAACATGGTTATTCAAGAGTCATTATGCGTTTCCGAATCATTTGTCGGAATGTTCACAGTCTGTGTGTATTGTAAGGGACGACGAACAGGAAGTGTTGATAATAAATCAATTCCAGTGGCTGAGTTTTGAGAAGGAACGTAGAGGTATGGTTCCAAAAACTAGGATTTTTCGAGAACTGCTCATAAATCTTGCAGTCTATTCTATGGCTTTCTAATTCGAGAGATGTAATAATAATAATAATAATAATAATAATAAGTTCATTTGTATCATTTATTTGTAATGTGCTGGCACAAGAACCAAAAGACCGATTACAGAGACACCACTGAAGCATAAGGAGAAATACATTCCATAACAAATTAGAAACAGAGACATGTAGAAAAGAGATGAGAAGAACAGGTCACATCAGGTAACATACGGCATGAATAATATTACAATGTGTTAAATAATAATAATATTCAGGAACGGTTTCTTTCCTGAATGCGTTGGCAATTCATTTCCATTCAATTCCATTCATTGACATGCAGGATTAAAAGTGCAGAACCCTTTACTAAACCAACACTCGAATGCATGAGCGCAAAAATACACGCAGCACAATTACATGACGGCGGGGGGGGGGGGGGGGGGGGGGGGAGCGTCAAATAAAGAATGAGTGCAAACACAGCGGGCCAAAAGGGGCAGAAGAGGGGGGGGGGGGGG
>BLKM01007598.1:551666-646666 GCA_013340265.1 Coptotermes formosanus | reverse complement strand
GTTCCTGTCGCTGAGTATCTTACGTCGAAAGTATGGCAACTCATGCTGTGATACGTTCACAACAGAGTGACTGAAATTCTTTTAACGAGCTAAATAACTGACCGTCTCTTGCGCTACGTGAAAGGCTCCCTGTGGTATTAACCAGACGTCAGATGACAGCTGTAAATGCGCAAAATTATTTAACTAAGTTAGAAGCTAAACTTATGTGGCTAAAACCCGTTTAAACAGCGATAAAACTTCTAACTATAAAATGAAATGTAACTATGAAAATTAACAGTATTAATAATTACTGTTATTACTGTTACTATTACTACTATTATTACTATTCGTATTAATTATTAATAATAAAATCTAATTAATATTCTTGCGATTTTAAGTTAAGCATTAAATGATATCAGGAGTAGATCCCACTAGGCTGTCTCTTTAATTACCTAGCTTGAGAACTTAAAATTATTTCAAACTACCCATTTCTATTTATTGACTTATTACCGATTTGGGCAGGCTTAGATACCTTTGGTGATGTGTAATATTTTTCTTCCTATAAAATATGCGAAATAAATTGATAAAGGGAAATGTGTTTCATAATGAAATTTCAAATTTCCCATCCCGCTGTGCAGGTACGATACTGTTTCTCATTTCTGCTTTGTTGTTCTTTTCTGAAAGTATAAATTAGAAACAGTTTGTCTGATAACACTCAGATATTGCCGCTGGAATGTTGGTTTCTTCTTCCTAAGTTCGCATTTTGCTGTGCTCTGTCTTCGATAAAATATTTTAGACTAGCCGCCACTGCTTGTAGTTAACAATTGTGATTTGAAAAAATAGAAAATGACTTGTCTATTTACGTGTGGCCCTTAATTCCGTGACCCGTAAGTTTAATCAAAGAGTGAACTTTGCTGTCATGAAGTGCTTTGGGGTCGCGCTTTTGATCTCTTTCTAGATTAGCAGTAAGCCGCTGAAGATCTCTGCTGATCTGTCGGGTAGCGCAGCTCACTGGCTGGCTGGCTTTCCTTCTCACAGCGGAATACTGTGAGATAAGTAAGTCACATCCAAACACAGTACCACTGCACAGCTCGGATTCTGATACAGTACATCAAAAGAAACAAGTTCCCTGAAGAATCTCATGCTTCAGTCAATACCGGAAATTGGGAATAAATAATATCACAATTCAATTATCCGCTATTGCGGAATTTTCAGTAATGTATTTTCCGACTCTTTAAAATTTCCGAATGTAACACATTTTGCCACAACGCCATGTTTGTACCTTTTAACAAATTATTTTTACAACACTTAGGTCTGAGTACAAAATTTTGGACGTGTAAACCATCTCATTTCTGACGCCATAAAATAGGAAACTGAAGTGGCCGCACTGCTGCCGCCATGTTGTATTATATTCAATGTGTGAGGTATATGAATATAAGGCTAATCGCTGTCGAACGTGCTTCATCATACAACATGTCCGTACCTTACATTAAGTGGCGGTAAGGCTGCTCCTACTTCAGGATTCAGTATTATCCTGTCAGTATTGTTCACAACCTTTGTCTAAGCATTTAAGCGCCGTAAGTTTTTAGCGAATTACGCTCGAGTGTCGCACAGAATTGTGTGCAAATCTTCATGTAAACTATGGTTATCTAACGCGCATCCCGGGAAGTTGTATTGTGTGCGTGGCGGCCACGTTTGTAAATTTTGTATATACTGTAAAAATTACACAGTCGTTTAAGCCGTTAAGTAAACCACTTATTATTTTTCCACTTGTGGCCTGCGAACCACCTGACTGTAACTTTTGCGGTCTTTTACCATAAAAGGTTTGGACGCCCATGATGTAAACTCTCCACTGTCAATGTTCTTGGAACTCCACGTAGCTGTTTTCTGGTTTTATACGTACAGTTTGATAGAACGACAGACTGATAGGACGTTGTCAGCAGACGATAAATAGGGATACAGACGCTCCGGAGGGGTAAAAATTGAGCGCTCTCACCAAACAGCAGTTCTAAAATTTTTTGGATCCACTGGATGGGAAAAGACAAGTGGTTTTCTCAGAAATGTTACATAGTACAGGACAAATTCTAGTCAGCAAATCTAATGGTTAATCACTAGTGCGTCTAAGTATGCTTATTTAAAACAAAAATTATGGCGTAATGGTTTTTATAGTCACCAAAATTTAATAATTCCAACCATCCCTTATGCAGGAAGGGGCAGGAACTCATTTGTTAGAAATGTTGTATTTAAAATGAGAATTAAAAAATAAAACATTTTTTCCCAGTTGCGGTACAGTGATGTGTAGCATATAATGTAAATGCTAAATGGACTTCTTAAACAAAATAAAATGAGGTCTGGCGGGAGCGACGTTCATTTGCAGATATCCGCCAGTTGGTCCACGTTATTACTGGCATCAGCCAACACATTTTGTTAAACAAAAGCATACTGTACCAACACAGGCTACAAATATTCTCCACATTCTTTTCTTGAAAATTTGGATACCCTTTTCGCATTGATGTTTATTTATTTCGGACAAAATGTGTCCTTTCGAGACTAACCCCACTACACCTATGACACTGCTGATATTACCTCATGTATTTGTTTTTAAATATGCTACATCGAGACTTGTTTCTGGTACAAATTACGGGTACCAGCGTTAGGGTCATATGTTAAGCGTGTCGTGTTGCCCAACTTCAAAATAGAAGTGAGATGTGTGATTCATAAATTATAGCGAAAAAATTAATTGATTGAAGTCGTGTACACCCTAATCGAAACTAATTAAACAGAAGAAAACTGCGAGAGACAGAAGCACAGGACCTTACATATAGGCATTTATTTCGTTCAGTTTCTTTCAAAGAGCATAAAGTTAGGAAATCATTCAGGCCAACAATACTGGATTAAAATAACAGGTATGTAGAGAACAGGCGAAAATATTGCGGTAGTTTCTGTTAAATGTCGAAAGCAAGTCCAAGGATTTCCCTCACTAGACTTTATTTTGACATTCAAACCTACAACCGGCACACGTACACACGCACACACAGATCGAGTCACATAAGTGTTTCAGAGCCCTTATGGTACAGGAAATGAATTGCGCGTCTGTGTGGAAGAAATAACCCGCTCAGGGGGCGGAAATTATTAATGGATTAACTGTATAAATGGCCAACATTCGGTACAACTTGTTTATGTGAACTGTATCTCATAGGATGCTCTGAATAACCCTCCTGTCAGGTTTGCCTTGATTTTCTGTAGATCATCTTCCACGTTTTCTTGCCTGCCTCAGTTTTTTAGCATATGTTTCCTTTTACCTACTACGTGCGTGTCCGAATCATCTATGTTGTGAATATCGTGTTGTTTCTTTTAACTTGTTGAAACCTAAAACTTGTCTTACTCTTTTATTCCAGATTCTGCTTCTTTCAGGCTGCTTTTCCGATTTTCTTAGCTAAATCGTATGAATCGTTTGCATATGAATGATGACGTGTTACGGCGTGTGATTAACGTCTGTATGGTGCTGTCGAGACTTAATTTCACTGAAAAACTGATATATTATTTAACCTAGAACCCAAACTTCATTAGCGGAATCAGCTGTAGGGGTTTGTCGGATTAATGAGCAATATTGCAATGCAATCAGAAACAGTGATAGAAAAAACCACACGGGGACTTGCGAATTAAGAACAGTGTGGGCTCAAAATACTGGTAAATGAGCGGCCGCATCTAATTCCGTAGTGTAGATGAGAATGCAGTATTAACCCTTTAAAGACGGAACCTATCTGTTTTATGTAAGGACTCAGTGCGTACCGCGCTGTAAACACTCTCCACTTCGGTTATAAAAACCAATCTCTTAATGTTTTATAAGGCAAAAGTTGCTGTTTGTTCTGAGATCCATACAAAATACATAAACGCAATGTGGGCACCACGTAGAATTTTTTAATGTTAAGCATGTTCGTATGTAAAGTTACCGCTGGGCTTTAAAGGGTTAAATTGGATTTTGTTGTGTATTAGACTGAACTGTCCCAGCGGTCGGCTGTTGTTCTATGGGTTTTCACCTCTTGGATTCTAATAAGAGTGTGTCAGTTCTCTTGCTTAGTAGATCGTCTACTGTCAACTCAGTTAACGGAGTAGAGGTTTCTGTTTCATTTAATCTGATTGGTATCCTTTAAGTCACATCAGGTGGGAGACAGGCACTCTGCGGCCCTTCGGTCTGCATAGCACAAGACAAAAACACGGGCTCTGATAACGAAGGCATAGTTATTTCGGTGTAAGACAGAACAAGTGTGGTCATTTCGAGATTTGAATATCTTACTGCTGTGACCACGAAGAACACGATCTTATGGAATGTGACGATTTGCAAACTAGTAAAAATTTAGTGATGTTTCAGAGATATCTGTTGCTTCGCCTTTCAGATTACTAGATGGAGGCAGTACGGTCCTCCGAAAAGTTGGAAAATTTTTGCAGAAATCAACGGCGCCACACCGCAGGAAATATTAGCCAGACTGAATGTTCATTGTTTGGATTTTGTCGTTATGACACAACCTGTTTTAACACAGTGCAATGTAACCAGGATCAACTAAGTAAGTTTGACATTTAACATTAAACAGATATTTCCAGATAACGATCGGCTGGTTTAAAGAGGTAACTCATTATTGTTTTATATAAAAAGCGAGCAGACGCCGACTTACGCTTCATCTTGGCTGCTTCCTGCCATCAGCTGGAGATGGATAGATGAGCTTCCCGCCGCCCAAAGGAAGCGTTCCATAATTGAAAATCAAGAAGCCCGCTTTTCCTTTTGAACGCATGCAACGAGAAGCATAGGCACTAGACTTCGAATCTGATTTGCGTTTCTTTCAGTTAACCCAGAGCATTCTCGGTTGTGTAACATTAGGGTTTAGCACCAGGTTTATGAGTGTGTGCAGTTCCCGCTTATTCCTAGCTACTAATCTAACAACTAACTAGATAACTGAGTAGCGAATCAGTTAACCACCCAAATAAGCAACCATTTCCATGACGGATGACTTTGAACGCCTGGTATTTACTGATATGGTAAAAAGTGCCCAAACGCCATTAAACTTTATGCATAAAAGTCCGTTTAATGAGCTTTTTCACAGATTTTTAGGTGATATACAATAAGTAACTCTCTGCAAGTTGCTTTTGAATTTTTAATGCACGTCACCTTATGTAACAGAATATGTCTTAGTCTGCAATGATGGGTGAGAATTGATAAGGGTGTCGTGCTTTATACTAGACAGGCAATCCATAAGGCAGCACACAGCCTCATATAATGGATTATTACATTGAAGTGTGGCATCAGTGTCAACATACCCGACACTCTACCTACATGTGTTTCAATTTCCTCTTACTCCACTTCGAAGCATATGGCCTGCATGAAACACCCCCGCCTCACTCTCTTTCCAGCTACTGTATTTCCTTGACCTCTCTCCAAGTCATCTTCTGCACGTACCGGCAAGTATATTTTGTACGCTCTTTAACGTGAAGAGTCCGTTGTAATACACTCTGGTACGTGTAACAGCGTCTATAGCCCATACTGTCCTCTACAGGCAACCAGTTCACTTCTCCATTTGTACACTTCCGTGCTTCGATGGTAGTAGTAGTGGCTTCAAATTCCAAATCGGATTCGAGACATTTCAAAACCTCTGCAAGGTTTAATTCCCCTTGATATGTCTTACTTTTTCTGTATCCTTTTCTTTTCTATTTGTTCCTTTGGTTCGATGATCTTCTTACCGTGACTGTGGTTTGAGAGAAAATGGAATATGTTTTGCCCTCTGTCTGACAGTGTCTATCCTGCACCCTCAAGTCAGCACTGAACTGCCTGGTGAATTTCAGGACAGCCAGTCCTGTTTCGAGCCTTACCTGAAGATCAACTAAGGATATAGGCCTACTGTATAACGTGTTGCATTTTTTGACCTGCGGATCATAGCAGAAGCTGGGTGAGACAAATATAACCCGAAGTTCCAAGAGGTCTAAAGATATATACTTTCTGCTAAAATGATGGGGGCCAAAAAAGTGTCTTACCTCCTAAAAACCAACACACCTCTCTTACAAATCTGAGTCGGCTGATGTTTAGAATTATGACCCTTTATTCTAAGGACAAAAAGCAACGAATCCAACAAAGAAACTGCATGGGAAGAACATCGGCTTAATTAATTTAAATAATATGATGCATGTAATTACCACTGGTCTCCCGAAGGGTTGTTTTCTGTGACGCCGACATATACGTGAAAACCGTAAGCAAATTAAAAAGGAAATATTACTGTTGTTAAATATGCTAAGTCTTCATATACATAGAGGTGTTATTACGAATTATTAAATCATGTTTATAGATATCAGTGATTAATTTTCTGTTCATGATACCAACACCTTTAATTTTCCTCAGTATGAGAGTTGCAAGATATAACGTTGTTATTTTGATTACCTATACATAGAATTTTATTTTCTATGATAAATATTAAGTGTGTGTGATTTTAAATACTTCTCCCTAGTGAATTGGAGGTAAGGAAGAAAGGAATAGCCTACATAAACTTAAACGAAGTAAGGCTAACTGGTCCAGACACACCTTGCTTACGGGCGAAACTTGTATAGGCATATTTACGTACCTCAAACGCATAAAATTTACTACAACATCACTAAAAACTATGGAGCGTATTTCTTCGGAACCATTAAGTTATAAAGCGAACGGAAAATGTTTTTGACGTGCCATATGTGTATACAGTTATCAGTGACCTGATGGCTGAATCCAGCAGCATTGCTAAGATTGCGATGTTGAAGTCGCGTAAGCGACGTGATCGCTGCAGCACACCCTGGAACTTTAGACGTGAATTGTATGAACACCTTGAAAGAATGGAATGCAATTTTACCCCAGTGATAATTTTGTGTTATTGTCTATGAGAAAAAGAAAGAGTTTAGGGACTCTAAACATATAAGCAGCGGAAAATTTTAAGAGGAGGGAATGTCATTGACCTTAACAAAAATTATCCGAGATGTATTTGTTGGTTTCTTTGCGACCGATTCTCGTTTTCTTAATGCCATGTAAAGTAGACTAGTAAGATGTTACGTGAAAGAATAAACGGAATCGATGTTGGAAGCATTCGTGTTTCATTTCAAATTATTACGCCGGGATGTTCAAGGAATGACAATGTGTGACATCAGTCTGTGTGACTGGTGGAGTTTGAAGGCAAGGCTTTCGAATATGAAGTAAACGACTGCAATATTGTGCGTGGGGTTATTGTGGGTGAAGACAGTGAGGAGTTGCATTAAGAGAATAGGAGTGGGTACAGTGGCGACTTACGCCGCTCAGCCTTTCGGGATTTCGGTAAAACGTATAGCCTTTTATTAGTGCATTGTCGGGGTCTATCAGGGCTTTCCACATCAGACACTGCTGGAACTGACAGGTACACACTGTCGTCTGCATGAAATTTTAGAGGCGTACCACAACAGCGAAACTAAAACTTCCGTATCAGTTACATTTTGTATTTTACTCATCTAAAATTATGGTATTAAATTCAAACAGAAAACTGGCTCACAACACACACATGCAGGGTATATGGAAACGGTGGAGTTTTTTTCATAATCTTTACAAAAGAATTATTCGCTTTGTGATAGGCAGAACAATAAACGGAATATCAAAGTGAGTTTTTGTGTCGGAGCTGCACGCGTTATCTCCCAGAAACCTGCGAATAGGGGAATGTCATGTAATGCCAGTTGGACCATATTTAGATATCAGGGGTTATGGGTTCAATTATTCCCATGCTTTTCCTGCTACAACGCCAAACGTTCAAGGGCAAGTCGAATGTTAAAAGTCATCAAAATTCCCTTAAATTATTGTTTTTTCTTACTGTTAGACTATTTGAAGATATTTTACGAAGATAATGTTTGAAGAATAGGTAATAAACGGACAGCTGTATTTTAATTATCACCGCATTATCCTGTAGTGACTAAGAAAAACTAAAAATTCATATTAGCTTAAAAAATGGACTCAAATTCGAAACTGTTATCTTCTGAGTGGAAGTTCAGAGGGTCTTACACAGGTAATGGTTTTATTATGACAACATTTGTGTGGTTTGTAAACTTATTACACAAATTATAGTTAATATCAATTTATTATTCAGCTTACCCCAAAATGAAACGTTGGTATAACACTGGAGGCCGACATAAATAAAACACAGCACGCTCAGGGATTTCCTTGTACAGGCATGTGTTGAATAATTGGTGTTGAGAATTGACAGTGTTATAATGGTATTGGAGATTTTCTGAATTCAGTAATTGCAAGGTACGGTTATTGGCAACATCTTTAATTCAGGTGCATAATTCTGAGGTGGCTAAAATTCCACATCATTTTATATTACGACGTAATATATCTACATTATTCAGGAGCCTACAACTTACTCGATTTTTCTTCTAGGGACATGGTAACTACGCGAAACGAGTCCTTATATTTGCTATCAACTTACGGAATATCTGTATTGACGACCTACAAGAATAATTGCTAATAGGAAAAGGAGTATTAGAAACAACAGAGTAAAATTGATTGGGATTTTAAAACACACCTCGAACTTTCCTAACACACGTGTAATAACTGGCATCCTGCCGCACAGTAACTTATAACTGACATCCGAATTGCTATGAAACTTGGTATAAATATCACGATACTGATTGGGTTCCAGCTTTGTGTGTTGTATTTTATACCAGTTTAACAATGCCAACATGGCGGATATGCGGCCTGCTGGGCTTCGAGCCAAGCTATATGCAAGTAATAGGCGGTATTAATATTAATACACTTATAGGGCGCATCCGTGAAAGATGTGCATCTTTATTTAGAGTTTCGCCTCATTAATTAGAGTAATTTAGGCTTTGGTTTGATGATTGTAATTACTAAATGATTTCGTTTCGTTAAGTGACTCTGTCTATGCATTTGGACGATTAACGTACGTAAAAATACAGCTTGAAACCTTCCCGTACCTCACATCATTTTGAACATGTTTATGGCGCTATCTTTAGCATTGCATATAGGGAGGTTAATAAGTAGGAGGACACTTTTGCTGGGGGACAGTATGCTCAGAAATGTGCCAGCGTGTTGTATTGTAATTAATGTAGGTCGTCGCAGAGTCTCGGGTTTTCAATAAAATTAGACGTCGCAAATTTTCACTTAACTTTTTGTTTTCTTTCTAATATCTTTGCGCATTTTATTCAAGAAGTTGCAGGAAGCGTGTTCATTGTGCTGAAAGTTCAGGTTGTACTATAGAAGACCGTTTGAGAATTCTTGAGGGACTGAGGATTCGGCCGGGGGTTCGTCTCTTGGAGCTTTATCGCTGTCTCGCAGCCTCTTGGGCCCTCGTCTCTCAACCTGATGCGCGCCCATATTTCACCAGTTAAGCAGCTCATCCGCATTCTCCAGCGAGACGCGAGCTGAGTTCCTGCTGCCGCCTGTTAAATACCACTCTACAGCGTCTGGACGCCCCAGCAGGTCTATCAATCCTAATTCTTAACCTCAAAATAACAGTCGCCTTACATTATAAAGAATCATTGAAGATAAAATACAGGCAGTGTTTAAAAAAAGCAATTCACATGCTAGTAGGCGGAAGGTGTTGAAATAAATATTAGTTAGAAAATTTTGTTTAATTTAATAAAACTTAACACTGACGTCTGCATAAAAAAGTTCCATTTGATGTTCATTTTTTCAGTTGTGTGATTCTCTTTGGATGGTTAACAATGCATAAGCCAAAAACTTTAAGCTTCCCGTAGTTTATGCATTCCCTACTTTGACGCAGTGGTGGGGCTTGCATGGTCAAAGAGTGTTGAGATCTATGCCGGCGTTAGTGTAGCTACTGGCAAGGTCTCCCATGCCAGACAGGTCATACGTCATGACCCAGGCGAAAAGGGATACTCTGGTCCTCCAGGTAGACGGTTGGGCGTGAGACAGACAACCTCAGCCCGTAAAAATTTTATGCCAAGGAAACCTCAAAGATGGGGCTTAGAGAAGAATTGAGGTGTCATTTGAGGGACGTCAGATCCCAGAAGTGGCTGTAGCGCCATACACGGATGGATGGATTTTATGGCTTGATTCACTGCTCGGATGGTGTTTTAATATTGTGTGAATGAAACAATAGTTTTCTTAATTAGGGTGGTTGGAAACGTGTCGTTTACTTCGAGTGCTGCCCGACTGAACCTAAATATAGATGGTGACAAAGAATGGAGGAAATAAACTTGGAGGATGCTACCGACCGCTTCCAGTACTCACATCGTACACTGTGTTTCGTACAACTATCTGTAATAGTTCTTATATAAATACTTATTTACAACTCTCTTTTCGCATTTAAATTTCTTTTCTTCGTAGAATTTTATTAGTCTCTCTAAGAACAATATAAAAGAAACTAAATCTGTTGCCCCCACGTATAAAAAATATTCCATTGCAGGCACATTGGAAAGCTAATTTCCACACGTCTGTCACTAATTTCACAATTTCAGCTGGATATGTGAAATTTTTTATAAGAATATTTAAGATTGTGCCCGCAAATGTTACCTGCATGGGGACTGGTAGGTTAAAAATTGCAAACGTTTCTACGTTGTTGAATCTTAAGTTCATGTAGCCGGTTATGAAATAGTGTAAACCTACGCGTCATGCAGATTATAGATGGCAACAGTTAAGTACGTAATGTCATAAATATCCACTCTTTGTATTCTCTATACTTAAAAATATCCGAAGAAATGTGGGATAAATTACTGTGGGAAAACATATTGCTAACCCCCAGGAGCCAAACGATGACACATCCGTAAAGTATAACTGTGTATTTTCAATTTCATTATTGCGATTTGTAGAGGCTGTTGTATCCTGCATGCCTTGCACGTGTATATACGAATGCCTCTGTTATACGGTCAGACAGTGTTCTATGTATAGTCTTATCCATTCACCACCGGCGAGTTGACGAAACAAAATGGCAAGTACAGTTTTAGCTTCTGGATAAATGTATCAGCGGATTTAAAATGTCAGAAGAATTGTAGTCGTGGGTAGTTTTTTTGGAACCCTAATGTATGAACGTGAGGACCGATTTCCTGAGAGTCTGCAGCTCGGAATTATGGTCTCTTAAATGCTTATTTAAAAGGAATTTAAATATTCAATTTGTGCCTTGTATTCTATATCTATCATCTAATAAGTGAAATGTTTACACTTTCTTCTTGTCACTTTTTTCAAGAGGTGGATGTATCTAAGACCTCTTGCAATTTACGGACTCTTCAGCCTTCGGAGTGTACTGTTGCGAAAAGGGGTATTCAAATGCAGAATATCAGACGACGTAAATGTTTGTATGACTTCTCTACGTTTTATCTTCTAAATTACTTTCATGAGTAAATTATTTATTTTGAGTAGTTTTAAGTGTATGTACGTACAATATATGCTTACCATGCAAATCACGTTGGTGAGCTGACGTAGAAACCGATGTCCCCAAACTTTATGACATATAGGGCAGCTGCAGGGTCAAGTGTCGAGGATGTTGGCTACAGGTTTTAGGAAAATAGTAGAGTGGTGAGAAAACTACTAATGATGGAACAGTAATGGTAGATCTGTTAGGATCACTCTTTGTTTTCCAGACGCTGTAGAGGGGGTAGTGAAGAGCCACGCTATAACGTTTGACTCTAGACGCAGGACGAAGAGAAATAAGGGCCAGACATTCCTAAATTCATCAGGGCGTCTTGCGGAGTAATCCAAAACAAGCCGTCTTAACTTAGTTCACTTCGGGGAATTGCACAGGAGTGTCACTACTGTCCTGGATTTCTCTTTGGGTTTATTTTTGGTATAGTCCGATGATTATAAATTCTCTTCCTTCGTAACATTTTGTTATATCGAGCTCAGTAATGACATCATTTTAGAATTTGTGGGTTCACTGCTTGTGTAATTACAGCAGAGGAAAGAGACGGACGGAGAAAATCAATAAAGCGGAGCTTAAACATTACTCCACTCAAATTCAGTTAATTTTTCTACAGGAAGAAGGATTATTGAAGTAAAGAATGTGAAACTGACGAGGTATGTGCTACGTGTGGGAGAAACAGCAAGTGTGAAGAAAGAACGTCTAGAGAATTTCCAAGAACGAGCTTGTCAGAACACCGCAGCGTGGAAGAACCTGTGGCTTAAATCTACAATATGTGAGAATGTTAAATAATTGAGATGGCACATGACAGAATCCAGGATCGGACGTTTGAACACGCAATGAATATTTGGATCTTTTTGGAACGGTTGAATAATAGTCATTATAAATCCCGCTCTATGCTGTTAGTTAAGTTATCGCTTTTGATTGTGATGATTTGTCCATTATGTGTGACTTTTTACAAAGATTCCGGGTAAGAACTTGAGGAACTATACTGTTCAAAAGGGAGAAGGACAAAATCTCGGCCCAAAGTAGACATAAAAAAACAGTGCAAGAAGGTGATATCTTCTGTCACATCAGTTAAGCGGTTTTGGGTACTGTAATACATTAGCGTAACTACAATGAGCGTGGGGAAGGAATGCCATACAAGAGATCTGCAAATATTGGCTGGATGTGTTCCGGCTTGTAATATATACATATATATATATATATATATAAAACTGGCTACAGTAACAAAGTGACACATTTCTGAGAGTAGTTAATTTCTCTGAAAATGATATTAGTTGACCTGTTCAAGGACTTCCTCCTCTTTTACGGAACCGGGAGTTTCACTGTCTAACCGCGTAACTGTCACAGGATGGTGGTGGTGGTGGTGGTGGTGGTGATGGTGGTGGTGGTGGTGGTGGTGATGGTGGTGGTGGTGGTGGTGGTGGTGGTGGTGATGGTGGTGGTGGTGGTGGTGGTGGTGGTGATGGTGGTGGTGGTGATGGTGGTGGTGATGGTGGTGGTGGTGATGGTGGTGGTGGTGGTGATGGTGGTGGTGATGGTGGTGGTGATGGTGGTGGTGGTGGTGGTGGTGACGACGACGACGACGACGACCACTATAGTGATGGGTATGGTAATGAAAGAACTGAATTCATTTACATTTTATTTACGTTCTGATTCAAAAGCGCAATGGCCAGTCACACAGCTATATCAATAATAATAATAGTTACAATGATAAGTAAATTATCATTTGTTCAAGCCGTTACATCATCTTTATAACCATAGCATTAGCTGCAGATTGAAGAAATACACGTGATCCAGAAATGTGTACGGGCTACATGTTGATAAGGAGCTTGAGTTGGAACAGATGTCTTAACGTGTATACAAAGCAACAGGACAGATTATGGATCTATACGTTTTAACCTTCATATTTTTGTACAGCAAAGTGGAAGGCAGTGGATAAAAAATATACGTTTAACTTAGTTGTATTAAGCTTTGCTGGTGGTATTTCTTCCATAGAGCGTGTAGATATTACATGTCCGTGTCACTGTCCGCATTTATAAATACGCGCAGTGTTAGGTGTGATCGAAGATAAGTGTTGCAACAGTACCGGTCGCCGATTGTGTAAGGCACATTTGTATTTCAGGATAGGTACTTTTTTACGTGCAACCTTTCTAGCAATTAAATATCCAGCGTAAACATCAGTAACATTTTGTAGGATAGAAAAAGCTGTAATAAGTGTAATAGGCCTATCTGCATTACAGAACGCATTATAATTGCAGTAGTACATATTGGTTGCGACTCTAAAAAGACAATGACCCTGCAGCTTTCGTAATAAATGTGGACACATATTGCGTTTCTCTCCCACCTTCCTTTCATGCCGCCCCCACACTTTGCGTACCAACCAACCAACCAACCACACAATGCGGGCACTAATAATTAATCTAGAATGAAAATTTATGTGGACATTTTCTCTCTTTTCCACCACAATCACAGTCTCTAACAATACCATCATTGTTGTTATAAAGTAAAAATGTAACCGAGGTTTGGACACTGAAATAATTATAAAAAGTGTCACTGAACGCAGCTAACAATACTGGTGCTTGTGGGATTTCATTTCATATAAAATAACGAGAACACACACACACAAAACCCTAACAACTGATTATTCCTAAAGGCATTATTACTTGTTCCTGAGCAAAGAGAAAATGCTTGTTCTTGCGAAGAGAGGAAGAAGATATGGTACTGAGCAGTTCCCCTGTAGAAGTTACAAAATGTTGTAAAAAAGCAGATTTAACAGAGAAGCTGTATTCTGGATTTGTTTCAAGCGGTCAAGAACAGCTCGGATTGTGTCACAAAATGAATATAACTGTTTTTTTTTCGTCACAGAATTAAACAGGACTGCTGGTGCTGTAGGCAAAAACAGCCATCCATTTTGTTATGATGACGGTATATAAATTTTACTACCTTAAACAATACACAAGTTGACGTTTAAAATGAAACATTGAAAACCATGGGATGATATTGATGAATAGTTTTGTCAGGGAGGGGTTTAGTAATTCTTGTGTTCCCATCCATTAGGTGTGGTATAGAAAGAAGTTTTACAGATTTTAGGATCCCTATGTATTACCGCTTTCCGAATAACGTGAGGGTCAGTAATGTAATGAAACGTGAAATACCATTTTTGATCTAGAAGGTTTGTAAATTTTATTTAGCATCAAATGAAATTTACGTATAATATGTTATATACGTTTCTTGTCTTATTTCCAATATAAAGTATTTTTATAGTCCTCACAAACGGAGCATGCATCTTGTACGCATTACAGGAAAATTCCTACCTAAGTTATTGCAATGATATGTTACCACAAATGATTTTGTAACATTCCTCCTGATTATAATATTTCCAGCATAAATCACGAAGGATATCAACACATATATCAAGCAGACTTGAAGTTATAAAATATCCAGCATTTCGTGTTGTATTGAAGCGAATGGTTTGTCCCACTCTTCAGCTACTAAGATGTCGGAAACATACCTCGATATTTACTGGGTACGAGGCTAACTAGGTCTGAGATTCTCTTTGAAGACACTGAAGGCAAAAAATAATTTTTTTCCCTGCCAGGAACTGAAGTCGTGTCACGCCGCCCGTAAGAAGTCACTGTACTGCCTAAACGATTCCCAGATGAGGCCCACAATACTTCATGTAGAGAAATTTCACTGCTGCTGTCGACAATCGAAACATCGTCGGGTGAAATTATATATCTTGGAACTGGGACACTTAGTGGACCAATTTCAAGCCGGGTGGTAGATGAATGGTTGCGACTCACTGGTAGAATGATGGCCTGACTGGGAAAGTCTTGTTCCATTGCCATTTTTTCTCCACAAATCCCATATTCTTTACCCTGGCTTCAGTAACAAACCTTCGCAGAGAGACGCCCTCATCTAATCGTCTGAGCTGTGATACGTATTCGTATAACAAGCAAAGAGTAACGATCTACGGAGCAATTTCTTTGTGGGCTACAGAGTCCCTCTATGAGAAGCAGATACTATTTCCTTCCTTTATTTGTAACCGAAGACCACGTATTGGAGCACGAAGCCAACAACAACTGCCGATACCCACATTTTAGCTTGACGTGGTGAGGAAGATTTCCTGCTTGTATCTAGAATCGAACTGCTGTTATTGCAGCCCTGTAACCAGTAACTAATGCCTGCACTGTAATCTATGAACTTGATTGGTTTTATTCATCTCGTGTGCAAAATATATTAAGAATATAAACGTGTCTGCCTCAATTAGCCTCGGTTTTGTTTAACAAAAAAAGAACGTAACGAAAATATTTGCAGAGCAAATAAGAAGAGTGGGTGGGGAAGCGAGCTAGCAATTTTCCTTGACTAGAAATTCTTTCAGAGCAGCGCCCGCAGCAGTTTCAGTAAATAATCATACTGTGACCGGGCCAGGCTTCTTGTACAAACAGTGCAGACTTAATTAGGATCCTGTAATTAAAAAGCAAGCTCCGAGGGTGGGGACCAGGTTTCATGAAGGTAATGTACACTTCATTCACCATGTGGGCATATTGAGTAAATATGAACACATGGAGGGCAGGTAGTGACAAACGGTCAGTCGGAGGCGAAATGGTGGAATTTGAGGTAAGTGGGGTTCAGGCGATGTGTCTATGCCTTACAAGAGGACAACAGCCTGTCAGTAGATCGTTTAACCCTTTAAAGACGAAACGTAATCTGTTTTATATAAGGACTCAGTGCGTACCGCGCTGTAAACACTCTCCGTCTCGGTTATAAAAACGGAACAGTTAACGCTGTGTTGTGAAATAATCGCTGTTTGTTCTGAGACCCGTACAAAACACATAAACGCAGTGCGAGCAGCATGTGAAATTTTTGAATATTAAACTGGTGGTACGTAAAGTTACCGCTAGGCTTTAAAAGGTTTAGTGACAGAGCATGCCTGCAGTCGTAGATATTAGGGTTTTAGGCGCTGTCATAAAGCAAATGCCAAAAGCGACTGTTAGCTTAGTCATGCCCTTCTATCCAGCTGTGCCCATGGAACAACGCAACTTCCACCAGATGAATTTTCGTGAAGTTGTGTATTCGGGATTCTTACTGAACCTTGTTGAGGTATTAAGTTTTTAGTTAAACTTGGGCAAAAAACAAGCACTTTACACCATAATATATGTAGGTACTGTGTTCGCTGAAAGGTACAAACTGAGGCCGAAGAAATAATTCTAAACTTGTCCCTTGTTATCTCAAACTTATAACGTCTGATATCAATCAGAAACGACTGTGAATGTGTTGCTAAGGTATGGCGAAATCTTGTAGTATGTGTTCTGTAAGACGTGGCAAGGAGTATTTCAAATATTTGCATTTTCAGCATTTTTCTGGGAGTTATTCAATAATTTAAAATTGGTCGACTAGAACACAGCCAACGCGCAAGACGTTTTAGATCTATGCGGATATTTCATATCTTGTTACGCAATTAGGAAAGTGACCAGTTATTTTATGTGTTAATTGGAATTTAGAGTTTTGCAATTGCTTTGTTACAAGTTTCAGCTTCTACAGGCCTTTGGACATGAAGACTCCTAGTCTTAGGAATGATACTGAATGTCTGAAATACAAAATGGGGTTTGTCATACTCCTCATTAATGCACAAATAACCTGAATGTAACGTGTAAGCCTAGGGTAATCTGTGTACAGTATGGCCTTCTGTAGTGTATGTAACACAGTGTGTTATTGGTATGTGTTAACCACAAATTTCAATTGCAGTACAAAATTTTACCCTTATCGTTTACACAACTGACAAACAGTAAGAATTTTTACAGTGAAATATATCCTCATTATACACAGCACGTTTCATTTAGCAAAGTTTCATGCCTCGGCATTATCTAACCATCTTTAAGAGTCTGAGTTGCGGATATGTAACCGTGAATTCTAAAAGAGTGAAGATTTGAAATATTATAATAAGTGTTAAACATTCTGTAGGTGGGATCAGTCTAATTACGTGTGTTAGTTTTATATTTAGGTGCAGCCATCCAGCAATATTCGTACATTGTAATGTAAGATCTCAAATGTTCGCATAGATAGGCTTCTATAATTTAAGGTGGCATGTAAGAATTCCAAGGCTGTAAGACTTGCTGGAATAGCTCCCTAAATCTGGCCATTACTGCTTGCTTTCAAATAATTTCGAATTAATTATTTACTGATCATTCAGCTTAGAGCATTGTTAAAAAAGTCATTCATCAATAAAGAAATAAATGTATGTACAGATAGATCGTATATGAATATAGAGAAGGACATATAGAAAAATATATAACAGTTGCATACAAGATTAAAAATAAATAAGATCCTACAGCACAATTTTTTCTAGATCTCTTTGGTTTTCAGCCCACATAATCATATAGTATCGATTTATTAATATTTCTATGCTTCATCTCCTAAATTCTCTCTTTTCAAATTTTCCGGTTTTTTTAATCTGTTTGTAACGTCTTGAACATTTTATGCCCTTTGGCTTGAACATTCCAACCCTTGGGTAAGGAGTACAATTTATAAGGCTCTTCACTGTGTACTTCCGTCCTCCTTTTACTGCCTCTGTCATAGCTCCAAATATTTTCCTCAGCATTTCCTAATTGTATAGGTGTAGTAAACGGACATGGTGTAAATATAGATGTGCTTGGGAAGCCAGATTTTATATTATTTCAGAATCCCGACAACTTATTCAGTGTATTCTCTTGCGGTTATACTGTCTATATACGGTGTACTTTACGCATAAGGGCTGCGTGCGTTACACTTCTTCGTGGGTCACTTTTCGTTATCGTGAATCGAAATTGTATTCAGCCTTTTCACCCTTGTACCGGTAACATGGCTACGTGTCAAGAAAAGATGGGCTGGTGCTTGGCAGAGGAAGACCTGCTGCCATTAACCAAGCAAGGCAGAACTCAATGGCTGATCACTGTTCATCATTGCTCCTCTCTCTTCATAGCCGCCTAAGAAGTCCCACAAATAACTTATGGTCCGGTACCACTAAACTTGTGCGTCGGATATACAGGTCAGTATTTACAATGGACTGCACATTTTATTTAGGTTTCAGAGTTTTAGTTTTTGTTCAGTGGAGCGTGCAGACCAGTGAGAAATATGTCTTTCCTTTTGCTGCGTTTCTGCAACATTTTGTAGACATTTTGCAGGAATCCTTGGTCTGGGGATCGGCTCATCCCAAGTCACTTACCTACAACACAGATGTAGAAAGCAGGCAGAACAGTGCATTGGATAATACTGTTATTGTTATTGTTATTATAGTATTACTTTTATCTGCGCTTTTTTTCGATCGTTGTACGTTCGGATACCTACTGCACATGTTACTTTCGAGATGCTACAGAAAGGCGTACAGTTCTTTGTGTACAGTGACTGCTATTGTAAGCAGGTGTTTGTGAGACATGTTGCATTCTGAGTCTAGAATACAACTTTATTAAATATCACAACTGAGTTACACACGCGTACTGCGAGTTTCAGCACCCCCGTGTCACATTCAGGTGCGTCGGAAATTTGTTGATTTTGCACTGAATTTAAGTTACTGAAGGTGCTTATCCGAAATCTCAAAACTAAAACCGATTTATGTAAGTTTAAATTATTTATTCCAAACTGTCTGCGAAATGAGAGTGTAAGAAGTCGTCGTTACTTGAAACCTTAATATTAAGTTCCCCCAGGAGTTAAAGTGCAGCAGTGGATTAATTATTTGGTAAAGAGGATACGACATTTCCTTGGTCTAGTGTGTACACAGTCTGCTGCGTCGTTCTGTCCCAAGGTAGTCTCAATTATGCAGAAGAGTTAAGTGATGTCACACGGATGGTTCGTCTTCCAAGACGACTAGGATAATCAACTTACTACCCATTAATATTATTAATAATATTATTATTATCACAATTAGCAGAACTCTCATCATCAATGCCCCCATCATCGTCGTCATTGTTACTATCGTCGAAAAGTTATGACCTTTACTTTCCCTAGTTTTTGCTCTGTCGTTTCCTCCTGCTGTGTGCCTAATTGCTCTGTGTGCCTGTGCTATCATCAGGCCTATATATCGAGTTAAAGCATTCTGTATTACGTTTCTCCTAACTGAACCGTAGGTAAGTTTTTATATGTAAATGTCGAATGTCTTCTTTCATTAAAATTTGTGGAACTTAAAATTTGCTTCTCTTTTTCTTTCTTTCAATAACGTGTGTTATAAGGCAGGATGTGACCATTCATTTATTGTATGCAGGTTACTCTTCTCCTCCTTGACCCTATTTTTACTACAGATGTTTTTATAGGCCTGCTGAGACCAGAATTTCTGGGATGACTATAGTACATAGGACGTTGTTATTCACAGTGACAACGGGGACATAATTTGTGAGAAAGCGAATGTGCTTGAACACGCTTTAAACGCAGTATGCGCCAGAATAATGTAATAGGTACAGTGATTATGCTACGGGAAGGAAGGGCTGGGATTTGATTCCCTGCCAGGCGAAAAGTTTTCTTCTACTTAAAAATGCAAACCGGCTCTGGGGTAAAGGTTTAGAGCGGAGAACAGTGAAGCTCGAAACAGAAATTCAGATGTGGGCTGTTGCTGCAAACTGGAATAAATCGTCAAGGACGTGCCGGTTACTTTCCAAGTGGTCGTTTTGGATTCTCAGAGAATTCGTATCTTAATCAAAGCGTCAGCTTGTGGATTGAACGCTGCGGGTAAAATACGCCGGTAGTTGAGAAAGTGCTGGGTCCGGGCTTGAGGTAAAAATGTAGGCATCTGTTATCTCGTCGAGACTCACACGGAAGGCCGCGGCCAGGGCCGTGTCTGACCGATTCATGTTAGAAGTTCCTTCTTCAATTGTACGAAGAATAAATAGTTATTTACCTCGGATTGTTTTGTGCGAATATTTTATACGGAAGCTGTTTCTTAGGAAAGGACAATTTATACGTGATGTTGACGTACTGAACCATAAAACTGTACACAGTTCTAGCATAGGCACATTACATTCAGTGCTACTAAGATTCTGGATTTTGTGCATCGTCTGGTGGTGCAGAAACATACATATTTAACACAGTATTTCCGACAATAGATACGTTGCGCCGCCAGGTAAAATAGTGGGGAGGCGCCCAATCGTTTGGAGGATTTTAAAAATAGTTTTTCTCAATCTCTCTGTTCATCAATTAATAACAGCCTTTATAATTTGTTTGACTGGACAGGTGTCCACCCAGGTATTTTCCACTTAATGACCAGAATTCTTCCAAATTCCCCATATATTGTATGAAGTTAATTGTAATGTTTGAACACCAGAGACCAGAATGGAAATATCCCTGAGGTACATTTGACCAACACATATCAAAATTAAACCAAATTACGCGTTTTATCTTAGACGTTATTAAAACAAAATTTGATCAAAATCTGCTCCTTCGTGTCACTGTAGTCAGGTAACAAAAATGAAAGCTGCCACAATGAAACCTGTGTGGGCACTTTACGTAATGCGCGCGCATAAAAAGTGTCACGAAGGAAAGTTCTGAAATGGAACAAAGTCATATAAATTCATGAAAGCAGGTAAAGTGAAACAGCATTGATGTTCGTAGATAAATGAAGTAACAAATCGATAAACACGAAGTTGAAACGGTTCATAATATGGGACTCCTTCAGAGGCTTAGAACAGCAGACAGGATGTTTATTACTGTGGCATGTCTGTGTCCACTGCTGGTTAGGACAAGGACTGATGTATGTCCATTACCAGCTAATTGGTACGTTTTCTCTTGGACCTGACTAGGAGGGGCCACGTTCTCATACGTCATCTTCTGCTTACCTACTTGCACTGAAAGTTTAATGTGACAACTACATCAGTGGGCATCCAGCGGGTTCGAGTATTTTAGCATTGTTTGCTGGAGAAGCAGCTATCCTCATAGAAATACGTTATGAACTGGAAACGGTATTTGGTTCTTGGAGTTAAACAGTTACGAAGGAAATGATGAATAAAATGTAATAGAGAGTATGAAATAAATAGAAATTATAAAGATGAAAATAGTCATTAGAAAAGGAAGGAAGAAAAAGGAAGGAAATAATAAGGAAAAACGGCGCTGCAGCCACTGTGTGTAAAAAAAGCATTTCGTGTAGTAATGCTACCCAGTTCGATCCCATTTATTTGGTTACTGACCTTGCAAAAAAGATACGTCAGTACTAAAATGCGCCTGTTTAGTTTTTCTTTGAAACGTTTGACACAGAAATCTTGCTTTGTAATAAACATAATTCGGCAAATTAAGCCCTTCTTTTACTAATAATGATACCAGAAACGCTTGTGGATACTGTTGTGAGTGGCCCTTTATTTTTGTCTCATTTTAACTAAAATTGGAATGGGCAGACAAATTCTAGTTACTTTTTTCAATATTAAATTTGATGAAAATTCGTTCTACTGTTCTTCAGTTGTTTCGTGCGTACAGACAGAACGAAAGAAAGAACGAAGGAAGGGATGGAAGGACAGACGGATGTACGGAAGGAATCATTTTTGACAGACACTTCTGAGAGGGAAATAGGAGAAGGAAGAGAGTGTGATTGGTAGGACGACGTTGGTGATGTGATTGATATAAAAGAAGAAAAAGGGAAGATACCTTCAGCTTACTTACGACGTATCTGTAGTTTACTTAAGCATGCTGTGAGATGAGGCTAGCTTCGACTTACAGGATAATTGAAAAATACTGACTTTGCAAGTATGTGAAAGGAAACGGTAGTGACCTAGTTTGAGTGAATTTTTTGACATTTGCATGGACGAACAGATGAATAAGAGGAAAACCTCATTCAGAATGGCCGGCCCTTGGGCTGATATTTCACATCAGGATTTCCCAAATGTAACGCACTTTTGCTACATACTGAACCGCGACTCTCAGGGAGATGATTTTAGGAAGGGAAATGAAAGTCTTTTGCATGATGATGATGATGATGATGATGATGAAAGAGAGTGTAATAGTGAAAATTAAGATTATTATTATTATTATTATTATTGTTGTTGTTGTTGTTGTTGTTGTTGTAGCCTATGACCAATAGAATAAAATATTTTCGGGTTCACAGCTGCATCAGATGGTGCAATAAACCAACCTTTCAGAGACCGTCTGCGTCTCTAGTATCGCGCTTCAGATATAGGCCGATACATAGCTTCATAATTACGTAACCGCATAATGTTTGAGCCCTGAGATTATTTCATTAAACATATTTGCAGTGAAAACTTCGAAGCATGTCTGCCTAAGTGTACGCATGATCACTACTTGTTTCTACTCGTACCAGCTCTGTTTTTAAGAGATGGTTCCGTCTACAAGAACGCCTCAGTTTTCTTAAATATTAAGCACTTCAACGGTAGTGTAAATGTCTCTTATTAACGACGCGGGTGATATGGGAACAGTAATAGGTCACAAGTCGGAATACGGTCGGAAAATTCCCATAGCATTGGTATAAACAAGCTACTAAACAAATGTGCCTCTTTTCTCTTGAATTAACTTTTCCGATGTTTACAAACCTCCTGGTCCCTTGGCACGGACTGACCACATGTAACTGTCTTACACAATCCCACGCCACCTACACGGTCTGTGTGTCGCAGTGCCGCACTGAATTTACAGCCGGAAAACGAAGTGCTTACAACTCAGGGCAAAAGTTATATAAATCTCCTTTAGATATATTTTGCTTCAAAACTAAATACGAAGGAGCATATATCTCTTTCAACAATTTTACTTTAATTCCTTTATAGGCTAATATTAGACTACTGTACAAACAAAACTCGATTTTCGTGTTTACAAAATGTAAAGTCCTTATTTGCCACCCTTCAGAAATAGAACGTTCCAGTTCCACGTAAAAACAAGAGAAGTGGTGCACATTTCTTATTTTTCAGACACACACACACACACACACACACACACACACACACACAGGACAGAGATAATAAGGTGGTGATGTTACTTCCCCTTCTGAGGATTTCGAATTTCCGTGAGTCTACAGACGGCGAACTTTAAGTTATCGTATTCCAATAGGCCATGTCTGTCTCTCCGAGTATTAAGTAATACGTTTCATAACTGCAGTATTCATTGTGATGTATTCTGTGCACTTTACGAGAACTGAAATTGATTTCATTATAGCTACCTTCCTACAAGCGTCTCATTTGGGTTTTAGATAACTCAGTGTCTTCATTTTTAATAACAGTTGCGCCAAACTCAGAATAGCAAATGGGGCACTTGAGTGAATACTGTAATTAGCAAATGTGTGAATATATACCACGTAGTATGGGAATTGTATGTGCGTTTTATTTGGAAAATATGCTTCTTGAAAACGACCCACTGTGGTGGATATTTTTTGAAGTTTCAATAAATCCGCCATGTGATTTATTGTGCTGTGTTATCTGTAACACATGTTGTGTCGTACGCGTAATTTACAAATTTAATGGGCAAGATCCTGAAAGTAGCCTAATTTTCCTTATTTCTTCTTTCCCTTTCTCCTTTTTCTTTTCCTCTTTTGAACTTTATATTTCTTTCCCTTGATATTGGATGGAGGTAATATGGGTGTCATGACGAAAAAATGACCTAACCTAGAATCGATCTTCTCCAGTTTTCCAGATTCAGAACGTGCAAGGTCAAATTGTTTGCCATCTGGGCTGACGGCGGAATCGCAGCCTTCTATGCTTTCTGTTACACATGTTGGAGTAGGTATAAGCGTCTCTGGCTGGAATTTGATTTTCTCTCTTGGGAGATAACAAGAGAGTCGAGAGAGTCGAGTGGGGTGTGGGCACCTCTCACCCTTCACCTCGCCAGTCCGAGAGTAATGCCCCAAAGTGACCCGTCGAGCTTCTGCTATTGACAGCGTAGTTCCGAATAACCGACATCATCTTTATTTCTTCATGTCCTTTGCTTGTTTTCGTATGGGGCTCTTCACTTTAACAAGATGCCATATTTTATATTGCAGGATAACACAACGCAGATAGTTATGCGGCTTTGCAATATATTTAATTCTAATTTATAAATTTAATGTAGTCTTCGAGCATTCTTTTGTATTTAGGAAAACTGTCACTCGTCAGCGGAAAATTCTGATCATAAACGAAGTGCGGGATTTGCATTTCTCGTACCTCATTCTCATCGACAGTCCCATGTCGCAGGTGCGGATTTTTGTTGCAAAGTTGAGGGCATTACAGCTATAATATTGCAGAGTAAGTAAATAAGTATATCTCAGTTTTTTTATTGAATATTCATCATTTCGGAAAACAGTGTCAAAATTTTTTTAGTAAGAATTTTTGTATAATGAAACGTTCTAAGTAGAAGCGATAAACAATATTTAATCCAACAACTGCAATAATAAAAAGACAATAGTCTTTAAGTACATGACACTCGTCCTACATATTGCGGCCTAAAGTGGCCATCTCCAGGGAGGAGAGAGAAAAAGGTATAACAAAGGAAAGAGTAGTTATGGATATTTATATTACCGATGTGCCGATATAAAGCTAAAATACACGTGTTAAATAAATTACATGATAAGATGTTTGTAACGCCTAGTAGATTAGATTAAGTCATAAGCATCATGATACTTTTTGGTCAAATACGGGCAAACAAACATCTGTGTGGAAAGTATCCGTATTGTTATTCAGCTTACTTTCACATAGTTTTTCGTAATATAATTAGCCATAAGTATCCTTTCCTTTGTTAACCGCCTCCATGAAGATGGCCACTGTAGGCCGAAACATGAAGGAAGAGTGTCATACATTAACAAACTGTGGTCTTTTTGTTATCTTTTTGTTCTTGTGCGTTTGTTGGAATAAATACTGTGAACTGAACTTACATGGAACGAGTTTACTTCACGGAATATGGATAATATTAAAAAGTGATAAAATTGTATTTGGACTTGGTGTCAAAGTGGTACTGTAAACGTACCAGTATATGAAGGATTTATTCAATATTTTAGCGCACGATGTTATTACAGTTACGTAATTTACAAATAATAATAGCTAACCTTCACATAAACATGTTACTTAAAACCTTTAGCCACGTTGCAATTCTTGCGTATTTTGCACCATCTTCAGGGGTAATGTACTCAGAATAGCTAATGCTTTTATATTAATTCTTTCAATTTACAGAAAACGTTGAAGCCAATAATCAAAATGTAATAACTAACTAAAAACTTACTTAGTCCACCGAGCAGAGTCTTCTTGATTAGCTGATATAAAATCAGATGGTGAAAAATTTTCCGGGATTTTATTGAATCCGGAAGTATATTTTCGTGATTACAAGACCATGATACTTGCCTGTATCTTTAGACAAATTACATGAAGTATAATAATCATTTTAAAGAAGAACTTAGTGCAGTATTCGGTATACTGATGTTAATAATTTTATTTTATCTGATATGACGTAACAAGTTAGCTGATGGTGCAGAATGAGTTGAAACATGTAGACTAAATAAATCCGTTATGTAGCCTGTTGATAAATGAAGTTATCTAAGATAATTTGGTGTGTATTTTTTCTTTCTGTGATTTTGTACTGCAAAAGATAATTAAAATATTACATTAAACCCTTCTGTATAAATATTGTATGATATACAAGGAAGGTGTGCGTGGCTGTGTTAGGTGCTCGTTCATGCATCTCAGTACCTACTCACCCACAGACATACAAGAAACCACTCTGCTTCTGGAATTGAGGGTGAGAGGAAACTGTTAAGTTGGACTGATCACCCAACCGTAAAGACCTAATTAGGTGACTTGGCATGCTCCTTCTTGCCTCAAATGGTGAAGAGGCACAACCCTCATCTTCATTATACTTCCTGAATGTTATTAATATAGTCGTCTAATATCTGCTTTCTTACACTAATGTCAGGAAATTTCTTGATAAGGGAAGTATAAGCATTTATGATCAGCCTTCCTTGAGTGTACAGAATAAAGGGGCTGTATATTGTTTTAAATTGTTCCAGTCCAGGATCAACAGGGAACGTCTTGGTCTTACTGAAGTTTCAGTTTTAAACTGATGATTCACCGTCTGCTGTACAGACACAGGTTTTGCCACGGACTGTCTTGGTGTCAGTCAGTGAATATCTGGTAACTGAATGAAATGAAATGGTGGTTAAGAGAACGGGCGTGGAGGGAAGGAATAGCTGAGGTCCGTAAAGAAGGGAATAAGGGCGAAGGAAGAAAGACGGAAAATATAAAAATGTGGATGTGTTTATGTTACCTGTAAGGCAGGGTTGTCTGCCTTACAGGTAGCATCAACACATCCCTGTGTGGATGGTGATTTACTACATACAAAATGCTCGTCATCCATCAGAATCAATCACAAACATTTCTATGTGTATTTTAATTTTTAATATGCAATTTAAACCATGTATTGTCCTTCAAATTTAGTATTTTGTATCTGTGCATTATTTCTAATGCTTCTGTAATGTTTAATGTATCTGTTCTTTGTAATTTATCTCCCTGAATATGGCCACGTGAGTGGCCGAAACATGTAGCACGTGTACGGTGTGTATGGTATACTTTCATACACTTATGTGCATATGTTGCTTTTTGTCATATCTAGTAGCATAATATTTATATCAAATTTGCACACCTTTCTTCAGGTTCTAAAGTTGAAATGAGGAAGGATGAACAAAAAGGGAGGACAGAGAGAGGCAGACACACTACGCACGTAGCATAGTGATCTATAAGCCTCATCATGTGTAGATTAAAACTCAAAGGAGGAGGATAAGAAATGTCGAGGAACACTGAAGTAAAAGGGGCAAACGGATGGAGTGTAGATGAGAAAGAAGACGTGTATATTCATGAGCCACTCCAAAGCTGGGAACATTTGTTTGAATCCGGTTACAGACACAGATGTACGTCTGCGTTTTTCTGCTCTATGTCGTCTTGTGCAGGTAGACGGTCAGTTCGCCGTGGAAAGAGCCTTACTAAATTATATAAAGTGACTCACAGCTTAAGAATGTATCCTGACTCCTGTTTCTTTGAAATTGAAGATTATCTCGCTGGCTGTGTTGAGAAGTGTAGCCTGTCATAAGATTGTTCGAAACTGTGTAGCTAAACAACTAATTAACAAAACCACCATCCAGCGAACTAACAAACCAACAAACCATGCAATTTGCGTAACCAGGGGACGAGACTTCTTTATTAAATTTTAGTGTTTAAGAAATTCCAAGCTTTTTTTTTATGGAAACCAAAACTTCATTACGGTGTTACCAGCAGTCTACCAGTTTACCCTATTACGGTGTTACCAGCAGTCTACCAGTTTACCCTATTACGGTGTTACCAGCAGTCTACCAGTTTACCCTATTACGGTGTTACCAGCAGTCTACCAGTTTACCCTATTACGATTCAATTCAATCGAGTCCACACCCTCATACTACTCCTTTAAGATGTATAGCATGTTTTTTTTCCCCCGGCTTTACCGATAAGCGCTGGCCCTGTGTTCCGACAGACGCTTTGCCTGCATTGCGTCTTACGCCGCGTGTCGGGGAAATTTAACAGTCAATGACGGGAGCTAGGCAAAAGGTCGTACCGATAATCACCTGTAGAAAGTCTAGTAAAAGCTCACTAGAGCATCGGACCAGCGTTTAGCGGTCAAGAATAAAAAAAACTTTATTTTAATACCGTTCTTCCATCGACGGCTAGATCTGCTACATGGCGGCTTCTCTTCGATGTTTAGGCACGTATCATGTGATGCAGAATCTGCGAACAATTCTATGTATTCCGTGTGCCAAGGATTAAATGTACGGTTGTCTTATCATGTGTCGTGTGAATTTAATCGAAAGTTTCGCTGCAGTTCGTAAAAGTGAGTGCCTGAATGCTAACTCTGCTGAACTCAAAGTGTTTCTAACGGTGTTCGTGGGCTTTACTTTGCCGTTTCTGTTGGACACCTGGTCCTATAATAACGGAAGGCTTTGTACTGCCATAACGTGGCTTTATGAAAGTTTTGGTCTGCTATGGTAATTACATTTCTCCAGCGGTGGAAGTATTCAGCCTACCGTAAAAGCCATCAGACCAACATCAGCTGACGAAAGTCAGAAATTTAGAAAGCAAATTAAAGATACATGAAATTGTAAGTGAAATACTTATTTCCTCAAGAACGAAGGTAGCTTTTAGTTCTTTACGTCAAAATAAATAAAACATAATTATAATTTTATTTTATTTGGTGCACACTTGTGGACGAAAATATTTAATTAAAGCTCTTGCCTTGTTTTAAAACACGACAGTTTGCCTAGCGATAAAGAAGGAAAAGTTAAAACCAAGCAGGTTACCTCAGTACCGTGTAGCCTAACTTGAATTCGAGAGAGGCGGATTTCGAAATCGCAACTGGGACGAGCACTATACCAAACAATAAATAATAGAAATTACAATATTAAACATTTTAATTGTGTAGCGACAGAATTTCTTCTGTCAGTGTATATGTTTACAGTAATATATAATTTTTGTTTTTATAAAGACACTAAATATCGGCTTGAAACTTTTCATATAGTGAGAAACACGTCTTATACTGTTTTCTTTACAGTGAGATAGAGTTTCAGAGGGTAGGTTTTGTAAGTATTGCTTTTCACGTGTGTACTCTGAAATAGGTTGCATGCAATTCATCTCCACGTAGCTTTAAATGTTGAAAGAAAGAGGGATAATTCTACTAATACATGTAGAAAGAATATATCAGTTGAATTATGGTTAAGGTGAAGCCAGTTCTTTCCTGTGTACACCGTGAAAACATACAAGGACGACAGATTTGCTGCTCATCTCATTCTTAACCTCTGCACTAGATGGAACAGAACGGTTACCTGCAAGCCCCGACCGCTTTAACCCATGTAAGGAAGCACCTTTGCTACTTAATAGGAGACTGCGTGGTCTGCACATACCGTCTGGATGTTTTAATGAAGAGAAAAATGTCTTTCCCATGTCGGGTATTGAATTGTTCATAGTTAAGCCTATAACCTAGTTCATGTAGCGACAAAGCTACACCGGATGACTATCAATTAAATTGCAAATGTAATAAGGTTAATAGTACGTATATTTACAGTATATTAACCCTTCAAAGACGAAGCGTGTCTGTTCTATATAAGGACTCAGTGCTTACCGCGCTGTAAACACTCTCCAGTTCGGTTATAAAAACCAATCTCTTAATGTTTTATAAGGCAAAATTTGCTGTTTGTTCTGGGATCCGTACAAAACACATAAACGCAATGTGGGCACCACGTAGAATTTTTTAATGTTAAACCTGGTCATATGTAAAGTTACCGCTAGGCTTTAAAAGGTTAATCATTTTAGGGTCTCATTTTTGTAGACGTTTTAATATCTGAGACTTAGGCTATGGGTATATGAAAGCCGGCTTTGATGAGCATGCTTGAGTAGGTATGGAATATTTTAATACTGAAGTCAGCTTTGTTATGTGAAAATCATTCTTCGATTGTAACCTGACGCGGCGCCTTTATATTAACCATGTCAGTCGGTCTTAACGCAGTTCATGTGAGCGCTGTGTCAATGCCGTAAGGAATTTTGAACAATCACTTAAAATTGAAGAGACTTCTCCGGTTTCAGTTATGAAATACAAGAACATGGCTCTTTCTCTAAGAACACGTTCTTACACTGCGCAACACTTGGCAGATCTTTCGTGTTGACTGTGCAGTATGGCTAAAATATTTAACATGAACGCTCCGGGTCTGATAGTAAATAAAAATAATTTGTAACAGCTCAGAACCGGGCCCACATTCATACCTTACTAGTGAATTTGAATTATCACAGTAATGAAAATGTCTGTAGACCTGTATATGCGTACGCGCGTCAGTTACATCTTGAATTCTGTTGTTTTGTTTACGTGCTTGTCTAGGCTAGTAGCAGAACAGTCTTTTTAATAAGCTACGAGCTGTTGATCGGCTGATTGCATTTCCCCACGGACACTCCGTTTGTGTCTGTTTCTGCCCGTGCAACTTCACATCTAACAGCGTCGTGTTAACTTTTCTTTTACTGACAACGATCCTGAATCATTTTCATCCACCGTCCATCCTCGTAACCTGTGCACTGTCGTCTCATTTTTGGTCTTTGAGGTACTTGTTTTTTTATAGGTTTCATAACCCCAGGAGTTAGTTCTCTTCACCGCTTGTGCTGTCTATATCGCGCCAGCAACTTTGTTTTGTGACTATATTATAACAGTACCTACTAGTTACATACAAAAACACTAATCACCAACAAATGCACAAAGAGAGTTTTATCATCAATCGTAACACACTCCTACATGTGTCGACCCTGCTGAGTCATCTTCAGGGAGAACTTTTTTGTAATCGTTACACTAAGGTTGCACTTTATATTTGAGTGAGAATGTGCTGTTGACTGTGAACTGCGTTGTTTCTGGAGGCGTGAACTCTCTGCGGTCCCGGCCTGCACTGCACTGCTGGGACCGCAGAGAATTCACGCCTCCAAAAACAACGCAGTACACAGTCAACAGCACATTCTCACTCAACTATAAAGTGCAACCTCAGTGTAACGATAACAAAAAAGTTCTCCCTGAAGATGACCCAGCAGAGTCGAAACATGTAGGAGTGTGTTACGATTGATGATAAAACTCTCTTTGTGCATTTGTCGGTGATTAGCATTTTTGTACAATATAGTGCACGGATATGGAACACATTAAATTACTAGTTACATGTTTGCGTAACCAAGTTAAACTTAATTTCTCACTTACTGACCTATACCTATAAGTGAAGTTTTGCTACGTACATTGACGAAAAATATTTCTGTGGGAATAAGTACGTTTCCAAAGGCTTTCAATCGTTTGTACAAGAATCTCCCAAACTTATATAGGTACACACACCTTTGTTTCGGGTGTGTAAAACTGACAGATAATCTCCAAATAACTTTATACCCTCGACACAAGTAATTGTATTATATTATATAAATATTTGGCTACATGTATGGTCGAAACATGTAGCCAAATATGTGTATAATATAATACAAAAAATATATGTAATACGTACATGTTGCCAAATATTTATGTACTGTAATGTAATATAATACAATTAATTGTGTTGATGGAATAAAAACTACTCGTGTTTGTAACTTGTACAACACAACGGAGTGTCTGAGGTAAAAATAATAAATTCCGTCTAATCACGGCGGTATAAATGTGTGAAGCTATACATTATTCCCAACTGATTCCGGTGGCCATGCGGTCTAAAGCGTAGGTCTGAGGCCGCCCGATTGCGGGGATCGCGGTTTCGAATCCCCCTGAGGGCATGGCTGTTCTGTTGTGTCGTGTTTGTCGGTAGCGACCTCTGCGACAGGCTGATCACTAGTTCAGAGCAATCCTACCGGGCATGTGTGTCTAATTGTGTATGATCTGCATACCTCAAGAATGAGGCCGTCTAGGCCAGATTTGGTCTGTTGCTGCACACAAAAAAGTCATCTCCTTATGGTTTTGTGGTTAATTACGAGTAGAAACAGGGACAAACTGCCATTTCTTCATTTCAGTGTATCTTTTCGAATGAAGCCACCGTCATTTGTTATTTGCTAATGAAACGTAGGGTTTGATAGTGAAACGTAGGTAGGTGAGTTTCTTGTTATAAAGGGCTTTGCTTTGTTTGATTATAAAGTGTGAAAGCGCGCTACGTGAAGGGTGGTTTCGGGGAACTGTCCTGTCTGGTTTGTTGGTGTGCGCTAGACGTACATTACACAGGCAGTGGTGACCACAGACAAGAATGCAGCTTGTAGCAATTTCGGAAACCTGCAATCTCAATGTGGGCTAGGCACCTTACATTCCCCTTACAGGTGTAGTTTGTCCTGTGAATGGAAAGAAATTCTTTCTCTTTTTTAGAAGCAAGTTGTGATTTTATACTGTTACATATTTTGGTGTGGAATATTTTTTTTCTGGGTATCAGAAATTGGCTGTTGCAATAACAATAGCAATAGGGGCGACTCCATGGCATAATGTCATTCTTGAGAAACCGGTAGTCGGTAACGGGTCAGGAAATTCATAATTTTATTATGGAAGCCCATTGTTCAGTACCGTGTAAAATATTCCACCACAAATTCTACAGTGCTAGGTGAATCCAGATCACTTATTTGCGTCACTTTCTATAAGACTGATCTGACGCTTTCGCAGAGCAGATTCAATGAGCCACTAGTAGCTTTGTAACTCTTATCTCTGGGTCCGTCCGACCTTCTGCCTCTCCGCGTGGAACAACTCGGCTCCAAACTGACAAATTTTCGTGAAAACTGATGTTGAGTGTCTATATACAATTTTGGACATGTTCTGATTTTGGTTAAAATCGGACGAACGTAACAGAAACTTTGCACGAAAATTTACTTATATTCATGGCTACTTCGGTTACTAAGTTTTAATTGTTTTTGTGATTATCATGGTTACTTCTTCCATATATGTTGCGAATTTTCTTATTCTTTCTACTGTTAGGCGAATATGCCAGATGTGTTTTGTTCTGCAGACGTTTTCTGACTTGTTTTATTACTATCCTGCATTGAGAACCAAGTTCTAAATTTAGTAGAATTTTGTGACTAAACTTTGGGTTTCTTAGGAAGGGAGGAAAACTTTAATAACCGAAAAATTCTCAGTTTTAAAAGTGACATTCTATAGGGTTACTTATTAAATAACTTGTTTAGATGTAAATTAAATAAAGGTTACCAGGCTTATTAGAGATAAATTCCACATTACGTTAATAAAGGTTTGAAGAGTTTTATATATTACCTTCTAAATTATCCAGAAACATTTGAGTGACGCCTGCAACATGGTGACTGCGCCACACATGTTTATTTATGTTACTGTCACTTGATATGCGAAACGTGTCTAGTTACCTATCATAATAACTTTGCAAATCGCGAACGAATGTCTGCTGCCTACTTCGTTATGATTTTATGACTGCAGCATTAATAAATCACCAAGAAGTCTTTAGAGTTTAAATTCGAATGTATTGTAACATCTTCTTGGACTTCTTGACCCCTGACGTTTCGGGACAGATACGTTGTCCCGAAACGTCGGTAAAGGATTACCACTCGACACTGCGTTATACCCCAGAAGAGCTCAGATATCATCAGCATCGCGGCGGAAGCCTGAAATCACACATTGTGCGTTGTTGAAAAGTTTGTCGTAAAAATAAATTTTTGGAATTTTAGGCAATAAATTAGGGGGTAACATTAATTTTACATCAACTTCGTATGTGTATTTAAAACAAACTAAAATTTAGAGCCGTTAAAACCTTTGCCCTATTGCGGCCGCATTTTAATATTGTTTCTGGTATTTTAAACAAATCGTTAAAGCGACATTATGCTGCATGATTACAGCCACATTTCTACGGGACTTGGATCGCATTATCACATTATCATCAGGCATGCATGTCTAGCCCATAATTAAAAGCCTTCTCATTTATCAAACCTCAGATTAGGTCTGTGTACAGTGTCAATCGATAAAACATTAAAATTCAATAGGCACATAAATTAATTGACCAGCCGGCGACATGGACAGTCCTGTGCATAAATTTGACACATTTATGACGAGAGCTAACAACATGATCAAAAACTACGGGCTAATTTTTTAAATTTCAATTCACCATGTGGATTGGTATATAGGCAGTGTTTTTTCCGGGAGCTTGCTGCTTCCTTCGTCAGGGTAATTAAAACAGTGAATAAACTGAAGATGGGGCGAGCAAGCTCCTCCGAAACGTTGGTAAGTGTATAGCAATCGACACGGTGGCATATAAAAGAAGACAAAGCTGTTTGTCAGCACCGCTGTGGGAACTTCAAATTTCGCCCTTACTGGCTGCTTTGGCACTTTTAGCAACACCAAAAAAACGCAGTAGACTGTTTCTTTTTTTTATGCTGACCGCCTTGCTGTCCGGATGACCTGAGCAAATAAAGAAATTATTAAAACTAAATTCACGCATTTATAATACACACGTCAGCGTTGTGCTTAATTTTATGCGAAATAGATTTTTGATTTGACATGTCAATACAGTAGTGGTGTAAACATTCTGTGAAATAAATACTGACGCCTGGTTTCAGTTCGGTGTTGCTGACACAGGGTCAGAAATACGCAAGTCTTTGTAGTGTGCACATTGCTTTCTCGACGAATTAACTAGGTGCCGCTGCGTTTGACAGTTTTCGGAGTTCGCCGTTTCGAAATACGGCAACATGTAAGACACCTTGTGGAGAAATTTTTGCCAGTTTCCTCAATTTCTCCAGGCGAATATTGAATTCTAATGTGAAACTGACCAGGATTCTTTCCCCTCGCTTTCCTTACGACTCGGCATTTTTAAGCTCCTTTCCGTACTCCAGTCAAGGGCTGTATAAATTCTACAGTTATACAAAATTTTACAACATATTTTAAAAAAGGGCATTTGGAAAATATCTTTGTTCTGTTCTGATATAATGTTTAGAAAGTCTTAGTAAGTTTCTGAAACCCGTTACAAATGAACTCTTTCTGCATTCGTTACGTGTTAAGCAGTTCCGGCATCAAAAAGTCCTTTTCAATAGAATTTTCAAAATAAATACAAACATAACAACATATAATTCTACATTCTTTAAATGTTGTTTAAATGCTTCGCTTGGTGATGCTTACCATGACAAAAAACATGTACCTATGTAAAACATAATTGTTTTACAATAAAACTGTTGAATTTGATTGTATTTATTGTGAAAACTCTTTCGATAACACAACAGGAGTCTGCTTCAGATATTTCTTTTCAGTTCTTTTTTATGTTTCTCTGACTTTCCTTTCCCTATATTATAGTTCTGTATCATATTCGGCTGCTTCTTTTTACCCAGTCTATCTACATCAATAGCACTGAGATTTTCGCAGGTTGCGTCACTCCAGTCATTTTGTAAAGAAACCGCAATTTTACCATGGAAAAGGGACACCTTTACTTTTTCAAACAACCGTATTCATAGTATTATGGCATTTGATTATCACACACTTACTACTCCTTAACTAAAATTCTTATTTTCGACATGCGACTTCTCACTCAACAAATATTCAGTTGCTACCATTTGGAAGCGGTCCACCGGTTGTGAAGAAATGATGCGTTTTCTTTGCATGTCTTCCTGTGTGCAGTAATCCATTCAAATACATTATAGTTATTTTAAAGTATTGACGTATTGCAGCATGTACGTTGTGTCTGAGAGCGTGGATCCAGCTGTCATGCCTGCAGATTTACAACTGCTTTGTTTCTCTCGCCCGTGCCCATGATTCGCCATTCTTTTTTAATGCTGATGTAATAAGCACTGCATTTTATGTACTTTCATTTGTGTGCAATACTCGTGGGCATTATTTTACTTGAGTAGCTTTAAAATCACTTCACTTGTCAGTATGCAAATTCTCTCTCCTATGTTCCACATTGTCTCACACTGGGTTTATGAATGCTTTGTACATTTGTAAAACATATTAGACCTGTTTTTATTAAGCCCATCTATATACACCTGTAATGTTTTGTTTATAATACAAGGAGTACTTTTAGTTGGACGGTGTACTGACTGGCTGCTACGTATCATAGTAGGCCTATTTGAAAAAAAGCAGTAACTCATTCATTTAATGTGTTCCATGGCTGTGCACTATATCATACAAAAAACTAATCACAAACAAGTGCACAAAGAGAGCTATATCATCAATCGTAACACACTTCTACATGTTTCGACCCTGCTGGGTCATCTGCAGGGAGAACTTTTTCGTTACTGTTACACTAAGGTTGCACTTTATAGTTGAGTGAGAATGTGCTGTTGACTGTGTACTGCGTTGTTTTTGGAGGCGTGAACTCTCCGCGGTCCCAGACCGCCTCCAAAAGCAACGCAGTACACAGTCAATAGCACATTCTCACTCCACTGTAAAGTGCAACCCCAGTGTAACGGTAACGAAAAGTTCTCCCTGAAGATGACCCAGCAGGGTCGAAACATGTAGGAGTGTGGTAAGATTGATGATAAAGCTCTCTTTGTGCATTTTTTGGTGATCAGCGTTTTAGTAACTCATTCAATTTAAATGCTTAATAAGGAATCTCATTACATGTAGAATCCTATACGAAAGCGAGCTCTGTAGTATTGCCCGTTTCACCAACTTCGATATATAAGACACTTCGTAATTATATGTACATTTTTTGCACTGTTATTTTTGTTGTGGAACTGTTAAATGTATGAACAGTATTTCATGATAGAGCGTATTCTGCTTTAACGCACCATGCGGCAGGATGTTGATTGACAAATCAGGTAATTACGTGTCTTTAAAACCGACTGACTTAATAATGTGTCCTGAATACCTCACATAACTAATAACTAAGCATCTAAATTTACATAACTGAATGCCTAACTCAGCAAACAAACCTGCACCTGTCCTAATAACTGAGTGACTGAACTTGCAGTACTATAAACCACGTGACCCACAAAGTGACCAAGAGCTCTGTAGTAATAGAAACACAAGCCTCGGCACAGCTAATACTGCACTCCACTGCTTTACACAAACCTGCTGCCTACGTGCTTTACCTTTAATTGATTAGTGTGCAAATTAGTTTGTTAAAAAACTTTGTTGCCAAGCGTACAGAGAAACCACCATCAGAAACGGGCGGCGGATCAGATCCGAACTTCGGTCCTGTTTTATATACTACGTCTGCCTGTATATCTTATTTACACCCTGGGAGTGTATTTGGGGCTTTTTAATAACAGGCATATAATAAATTCAATTAATTGTTTTAAATGGTTGGTAGTAATTCTTCTTTAGGCCAAAAGGAAACAATTGTGGGACAGAATTGCTGGCATTAAACCAAATTTTGAGATGACTCATTCAAGGCATAAGGCTTTGAATGATTTCTATCCGTTCCTAACGCCAACCATTTAATGTTTTTTTTGAAAGAAATCACTGTGTACTTTGAGAATTATACGAAACACTTAAATCCATTCTCTGAGTAAAGTGCAGAATTTATTCTGTTTAGAGCTGGTTGTAGTTTACATTCTGGAAACGTATGCACTAGTTTATTCAATGCACCTGGGAAAATTCCGGAATAATACATTGTAATAAGGCACGGCCGCTTTCCTTCATATAATGTGTAATCACTTACAGCTATCCTGCTAGTGTGTGCTAAATATCCTATGCAAATAACGTCATTAAATGAACGAGGAATCAATCAATCGTGACATGTTCTACGTTTGAGGAGCACAGAAGCCGGCCATGTTGCACTGCAATCTTATTTCCTTGATACGAGGCTGTAGACAGCTTCTGTGTGTCTGTCAGTTCCGTGAGTCTTAGTGACCTGCTTATCTATCATCTTTCCCCGCCGCCCTGGGGCGAACTCCCCCTGAGGCCTCTTGTTGGCGACTGCACTCAGTCCCAAGATTAATCGCGTAATAACTGGTGTTAGGTGAAAAGATATCAGCCCTAATTACCTGTCATGTCAACTGAGGGTGGAGTAGATGTTAGGTCATGGCATTATCTACTGAGTACAGCCTTGATTGTAGTAGCCATGTTTAGTCTACTCGTCTTAAGTAACCCTTTAATACACGCTGTGTGCTGGCGGGTTTACTTACTGGTCTCCCTGTGGGTGATCGAGGATCTTGTAACTTAAAGTTAATTTAAAAGTTTAGTGTTAATGTCTGTAAGTCTGTGGACTGTCAATTTAAATAGAACGGAAGTTGAAATGTGGCACTTATATGGACCGTTCCGTGATGCATCCGACGTTTTCTCCAAGAAGAGACGGCCGAAATACTTGTCCACTTTTCTTTGAATTCGGTGCACTGCTTGACGGGGTTGGAGCATTAAGCCCTCTGTATTATTTCATAGCGCAGTGTTTAGATACAGTGATATAATTACGTTTATTTTTTACCCTGGGTCTTACCGACAGACACACGTCAAAAGTCTAAAATTGAATAATAATGAAAACAATAATTCCCCATTTATGTGTTGACTCAACAGCAACAGAACATAGTTAGTAACAGTAATGACAATAGAATAATAATGACGGTGTAAGTAATGCAGATTTTCTTCCTTCACTTCTGTAGTGTCAACATGGGGTTCCAAAACAAGAATTGAAATGTAAATGTTTGGCAGTTTTCCTGTAAGTGTGGAACACTCCCTTCCTAATTATGTTGCAAACACGCCACTAAGGGATGCTGGCGCTGCTGTTGCTTCATCTTAATGACTCATTTGTACGGTCCCTCGGCATCACGTATCCTTTATTACATTCGTGAAGGAATTTCATTCTCTCGCTTTTGTGAGTTTGGGGGGATGAGCGAGCTGAGCCCTCATAGTGCAAACATTACACAGTATTAACAGTCACAAAAGTTGCAGACGGTCATTATGGACAGTTCTGCGTCTGGATATGGTGTGCATCCCGCAGGAGAATCGTACGTCCACGGAATTTTCGCTCTTGTCCGTGTTTCGTACAGTAAATATTGGTAAATTTTATAAGCAAAGGAAGGAATTTGTAATCCCTTCTGTAAGACAGATTATCCTCACCGTTTACACAGTTTTTCTGAGTCTCTGTAGACAAATAACTATTTAGGAATTTAAGCCCACTACGGTCTCCTTCCACGAAATATTTACAGAGCGGTGTCAAGAGAGAAAGCCCAGCACAGCTAGTAAGGATCCCCAACATTCGGTAAGGTCCACAATACTACGTAGGCCTGTAGATAATTATGTGTGCTAGCATCATAGCTATATCATCATCTCATGATGGTGTAGCTATGATTTAGCTATGATTTCACTGTCTCGACGATAATATTGATCTGTCTTTTCCAATTTATCTTCCATAAGTATGCTAACATATAAGAAGACATAAGAGATGTAGTTAAAATAATGTTATTAAAACACGCAGATTCTTCTCAATTGTGGAGAATATACTTAATGACTACAAGGATAAAAATTCTGATACTGTGTTAAGATGGAGTAATGCGTCGCAACTTTGGCACAGGCACATATTATTAAACTTTCAAATTAGACTTACTTTAAGAACCCAGTGCAGACTCTCTTTAGCTGCACATACATTTCTGTCTTGTTGTAATAAAGTTTGTCAAGGAATATGTGGTTCTTGGTGTTTATAATGTTGCAGAAGGAACTGGGTAGAATGCACTGACTGCGAAAGGCAGTGTGTGAGGATGGAAGAAGAAAACATAAAAAATAATTAAGAAAAAACTAAGAAGGGAATAAAACAGTTTAAAATAATATGCCAAGTGTAATGAAATGTTGTGGAGAGAAAGAAAGAGGCGGGTAAGCAGGAAGTGCGTCATGTAGATAGGCTGTATGAACGAAGAGCGCCGTCTGTATAAGGACAGAGGGACAGAAAGATGGATGAAGAAATATATCAATAGATAGGTGGCAAAAAGTATAGCTAGGTGGGAAGTTGGTGGATTTTAGGTTAAATTTAAAATATATTTGCATTTTAAATCTTCGGGCCTTTTCACCACTTATTAACGTCAATGATATGTATCAGTGGGCTGCTTTCTGTGACAGTATTTATTACCAATTTTACATTAAAATCGTACCTAATGCGTGTTTGTATAGCCACTTGTGTAATCCAGAAGTCTATCCACCTGAGTCTACAAACATTTTCGAGTAGCAGTCGATACAACAAATATCAGCAGTATACTTCTGTGTTAGGATTGTGTCTGTGTGCACCTATGGCTGCCGTGTAGGTCCGAGGTCTTACAGGTCACGCCTTTTAATAGAACAAGTAAGAATAACTAACTAGTGTGCTGCGCCCTTAGAGAAGAATTCTCGCACACAGCTGTGTTCCTGCTTGTTACATGAAACCCAGCAAAGTTACTTAATCTGAGTGTATCTGATGGTGAGATTTCGTGGTTCATTGGAAAGCAAATATTACAAAAATGTGACACTTTGAGTTACACTTCTAGACAAGCAGGCGATGGAATGATACTTAGAAAGCTAAGTGGATGGTTGTATGGTTACCTAATGGACACCGTTAGATGAATAGACACGTTGAAGTGTGGATGAATGGATGGAAGGAAGAATGGAAGTAGGCTACTTAAAAGAAGGAATATATATATATATATATATATACACACACGCACACACACACACACACATATGTATACACACATACATATAAAGAAGTAAAGATGAATAGAAAAGATATAAACATATGTAGACCAACGCACAAAAAGATACACCAAGAAAAATCGAGCAAATATAAGACAGAAGAAGTATCACAAGGAGAGGAGAAGGAAAGTCATATGAGTCTGACAGCTTTCCAAATATATCTATGTGTTGGAACAGCTAGGGTAAACAGGTTGATTGTGATTGTGATTGTGATTGTGATGATAACTACGACACCACAACCAGTAACAAAACAATATACCTTCTTGAAAATAATCGTCTTCTGGAACGTGAGGCCGTGTAGATGCGTATTGACATTTCAGAGAAACATGCTGTCTGTGACGTAGTCATGGTGCGTCGGAAGGAGTTCGTAACAAAGTAGAGCTGCTTTGGGAGGGCGGACACTGGAATAAGTTGGCTCAGAACAGGTACAAGTAGCGAGCTGTTGTGAACACGACATGAACCTTTGGGTGCCATAAAATGCAGAGAAATTCTTGACTAGCTGCGGAAATATTAACATCTCCAGAAAGACGGTGGCGCTAGCAGGGCTGCTTTGGACTGCGTGTCAAGTTTCGTGGTATGTCGATTTGAAACTTGCCTTAGTGCGTATGATGAGCATTTCCAGCACATGTCTGAAGTGTCTGCACTTCTGTAAATGTAGTTGTTTCACAACATCCCACTGAATAATACGAACTTTATTTACACCGTTAAGATAATCGTAAACTACTAGCCAAATTTAGCGATCTGTTTCTAAATAACAAAGGCCGTACTCTTCCGCGATCCTATGAATTTTTGCAATTAAATGTAACTTTAACTCATTATGTAAATACAGAAATAGTAGCAAACTTCGTTTTTATTTCTTAGTAATAATGCATTTAGAGACTCATGACTGGGTAAAGTTTACAACACGATATTCTTATAGGAATAAGGCAACAAAGTGTACGTTTGTACCTGAAACATTCCCTTATATAACATTGCGTTATATAACAGACAACGAATAACCAACTTCAGAATTTTTCGTAACGAAAAATTTAGAGATATATTTTTTGTGAAGTTTTCTTATCTTTTTGAACGTCTGAATAAATATCGAAATTTTTACACGTAGTTTTAAACACCCTGTATAGAAAACAGAAGCTTTGGGAATTGCACATCCCACCGTAGAAGTTTTATTAGTCTACAGTAGACAGAAATAGTTTGCCCGAAGTTAGTGTCGTTATCTTTTAAGTGGGATGGAGTTACGGTGCTCTGAAGGTGGTACTGTCAGTGAATCCTTACGGTTCGTTCAACGTTGTGATGTTCTTCTGCTTATAAAACTATGTAGATCACAATCTTGCCGCCTGAGTTTTTATGCTGAGCTAAATTCTATAAGCCATTTCAAAAGACTGCATTTTTGACTGTTCCATCTTGTTTTTTAATTATGTAAATGTTCTAAAAAACCATATTTCGTTAATCCTTGCTAACGGCAACAGCACGATGTACCACTTTAGCTAGCCGTCAAGAGCCAGGCGTTAAGCCGGCGCCACCACAAAGTGTCTTGCGTATGAAATTCATGATGAATTGAAGCACTCAACTCCCCGACTGTGACTTCAGTGTTATTCTCTTAGAAACATGTTCGCTGTTGGAAAAGGAGGGGCGGCAAGGAGAACTTACTTTTTTAAATTACATTAAAATTCCATTATGGAGATTGGAATTTAAAGCTTAATAAAAAATAAAGAAAAGTGCAGGAAACTTTATAGTTAATTTCGTCATGGCTCCGCTATACACTTAACAGGAGGCTATGTAAGGGGCGGTTTTTTGGAAAACTGGATTGAGGTTGCTGGCTCTGGTTTTTGTTTCACTTCTCATAAAAGATGAGCACATGTTCGAGATGAACAATCTAGATGTATTTTCGATTAATTCTATGAGCATTCGTTTAAGTTTCAAATTTCGTTCTTATGTACTCTCTTCATACAAAAGGTAAAAAGGTGGAAAAGGCAAGTTTCACCCTAGACGAGACAAAGAAGGCCCAGATGGAGGGTAGATGTGTAGCTGTACTCTGTCCTTAATCTCGGCGCTAGATGGGCCGAGTGGTCAACACCACACCACGGGCGCTTTACCCCCGGGAAAGAGACCGGTATCCGTTTTAGAGGAGGCTGTTGGACCGCGGGCCTGGCCTTGGATGGGTGCGGGAAATCTCTCCCCCAACGTGATTAGATCCCCGGACCGTCCAGCACGTAGCGAGTTGCTATCCTGGTCCACGCTGATTTCATATACAATAATTTATTTTTGATTGCTGGAAGAAAAGCTTTAGGGATTTTGATACGAATTTATTTATTTATTTTTTCTTTTATTCACTAGAGCACCAAAGTGTTATCCGTGACAATGCATGCCATTATGAACAAGACAGTTCAAAAGCGTGTCGAATGGAGCAGTCCTCGGTTTATTTTTAAGGCCAAGTCCCATATTTGCGCAAACGACTGGAGAAAATTGCGAAAGAGCGAGGCTTCCCGAAAATGTTCTACAGTACCTACAGTCAAAAATTGAACTTCAGCGAATTTAGTCTTGATTAATATCGGTTTCCATGGACCCAACATATTTTCTGTTTTTCTCCCAAAACAAGAAAAAATAAAAGAGAAGCGTTGCATAAAGCTGTATGCCCATAAGACTCTTTAGGAACAAATCAAAGTACCTTTTCTACCCCTTGTAATGAGACGTAAATCCCACTTTTCCAAGTCTGTGCATGACGAATGTGATTCGAGGAATCTTAACTTCACTCAGGTGAATGTGGTTTTCGTACTGGACTGGAATTTGCATGTCGCCGGGTTCCGCGTCACAATCAGGGGGCACCAGGGTTGGTCCTGCTGGAACCTACGCGGCCGACAGATACATACGTACGTCTTATGTACACACATATATACATACGTACCGTCTTATATGCACACATATATAAATTTTCTTTTATGGTGATTGGTTACAGCGAGGAAAGTAAAACAACGCTTCTGTACGGTGTTTATAGCATTATAAATCCTTTTAATATTTCTGTAACTTAAAGGCTCTGCAAAGAACCCATCTTATCATTTAACTTCGAAATTATGATAACAGTAATCCAGTGTGCGACCGTGTATATATTATCACTGTCGTGACATTCTGTTGAATATTACTCATTTCCTATGTTATGAAAATTTAAAATAAAAATACGGCTTTTGGGAACTGAATTTTTCTCCGTCGTCAAGCAAAACACAAGGGTTTAGGGTAGTGTTTCTAGTAAAGAAAGCCCGTTAAATGAATCTGTCTTCACTACCAGGCTGCAGGCTACAGTTCTTCTTTTAGGAACCGTTTGAGAGGGAGTCCCTTGGTACTGTGGGCTCAGAGCAGTCTTTTGTTCCAGCCCTGGATGATAGATGAGTGCGGAGCTGTAATGACAATTGGCAGCAGTAAAGCAAAGTGCACGGAGACAAATGTGCGTCAGTATCCCCTTTTTCACAACACTTCGCACGTAGACTAATCTTAAATGGCAACCGGAGCTACACATTACTAGGTTAAAGGACGGTAGAACGTAGGCATCTTCCGTTTGCATTCGTCTGCGTTTTACGAGAGGACTGAAACGGAATACGTCACCGGGACCTAGTGATATAGAATTTTAAGTATTTTCTTTAACCCTTTAAAGAAGAAGCGTATCTGTTCTATATAAGGACTCAGTGCGTACCGCGCTGTAAACTCTCTCCACTTAGGTTATAAAAACCAATCTCTTAATGGGTTATAAGGCAAAAGTTGCTGTTTGTTCTGAGATCCGCACAAAACACATAAACGCAATGTGGGCACCACGTAGAATTTTTTAATGTTAAACCTGGTCGTACGTAAAGTTACCGCTAGGCTTTAAAAGGTTAAAGAAGGAAATGACTTACTGCCTAAGAAAATGCCTTAACATGAATGAGAGTGATTATCGCTAAGTAGATATTATCGTATTACTGTGGCCCACGGTCAGGGAGCGCTGAAGGAGAGGGCAGCAGTTTTCGACTTTGCGCCAGACCTGGTTGTGTGTTTGTGAATTTGTGCATAGTAGTGCCCTGTTGTATGCAGAGAGACTGCACAGAGCTGATCCCGTGTACAATTTTCATAACAAAGTGTAAAGAATTTATGGTTTTAAAATTTAATTCTAAATTGCGAGACAACATAGAAAATAATCTGCGATAAAAATGATTACATTATTGGCCTATATACAGAATGCCCAATTTTTCGGTGTCCCTGTGTACAAGAGCTTTATCGCATTGCATGTCTGTATTCCCACCAAACTCCTGCATGCATTTATTAGCACACTGCGTGCCCCATCATTACCACGGGATTTCCTTGGGGGTAAAGTGCGGCCGGCGCGCAATGCTGACAACTCTGCCGTCCTACTTGTGCCGAATGTCAAAGTAAGGACGTAAGCCAACATTCCATCCCCCCTCTGAGTCCTCATGACATGTTGCGGTAAGATTTACCCATGCCCCCCTCCCAATCTTATCCGTCTTGATTTGGTCAACGTATTCATTTTTATTGAGGTGTACAAATCATGAAGTTGATCAATATGCAGTTTTTTCTCAATCACAATGTTACGCCCTTTTTTTCTTTAGGCCCAATCGTTTTCAAATGACACGCCTTTACTAGCTGTATGTACATTGCATAAAACATAAGGACAACCAGTTTGATTGACACGTATTGGAAAATTTAGAATACCTCCAGAAATACAGATGCTAATATTAGAATTATTGACACAGGAGAAAAGAAAAGAATGACGCCGGAGAAGCAAATAGTGGTTCAATGCTACTTCAGACTCTTGGCAGGTTTTAACAACAGAGTTTACCTGCTCTACCTGTCACTGTTGTTTTTACATTTTATTTTGTATTTATGTTGCATTTTTTATCTTTTATTCTTGCATGTGTGCACTTTAAATACGAGTTTATTTTTACTTAAACATAAGTTTGCATAACAGATGACTGACACACCTGAAACATAAACATAAAAAACTGTACTTCAGGGTTAAAAATGAAGAACACTTTTCTGGTAGTAAGGCTTGAAAATGTTTAAATGAGGCCGAAACTTGTAGCGTGACATCATTATATCAAGTCTGTGTGCTATAAGATATTTGCGTCAACGGAATATATTTACTGATTGATGATTATTTGAATGATTGTTCAAACCTGATTGCATGTGAATGAATTAAGACGGTGTGGATGCGAATATTAAAGGGATGCCGTTGTTCATTACCGATACCAGTGCCCGAGCACTGTAAGGCGTGGCTCTGCGACCTGTTTGATTGCTGGAATTACGGTTTTGAATCCCGCCGCGGGCGTTCTCTTGTGAGTGTTTTGTGTTGTCATGTAGAGGTCTGTAGGTCGGGCTGATCATTCGTCCAGAGGAGTCCTACCGGTTGGTGTGTATCCGAATGTGATGGCGAAGTCTCGATAATGAGGAGGCGCAGGCGCACTAGGCGCTGTTGGGCCATTGGAAAAAAAATGTGTTAATTATTATTTGCTGGTAGAGCCACTGTAGCCCTGTATACGTTACTTGAACGGAAGTAGCAATCATCGTGTCTTTCATAAGAAAATTCTAAGAGTGTGATTCTATAAACATAGCAACGAAGTAATTTTCCTCCCTCTTCGGTTCGTCCGTACTGATTTCTTATCTTGTCAGATGTTTCGTTTTTCTTGCAGACGTTGTAGTTTTATGTAACTCAGTTTTCCGTGACTTTTTTTCGTTTTTGTAAACGTTGTAAAGTTTGGAATGCTTGTAATGTAGCAATCATCATCATCATCATCATCATCGGCGCTACAACACACAAAGATCTTAGCCTCCTTTTACCTTGTTTTGTAGTCTTCACCATCACACTGATTTAGACACACCGCATTCGGTAGGACTCCTCTGGACGAGTGACGCGCCCGTCGCAGAGACCTCTACCTGATAGCACACAACACTCACAACAGACAGACATCCATGCCCCCGGCGGACTTCAATCCCACAATCCCAGCAAGCCAGCGGCAGCAGACACACACATTATTGTAATATAATAATGTGTAATGACATTTTCGCCATTCCAAAGTTACATACCTTCTCTCAATCGGTCTATCTATTGCAGTGTTCAATGCCCCACCGATTTCAGAATACGACACATTGCTGACAGCTATTTAGCAACGTGACTCTTGGAATGAGCTCCCAGAAGACACGGAAATAAATCTTGCGCTCGCGAAGTTTAAGACCTCATCGTAAAGTTGGTTCGTGTTTAATGGGAAGCATCATCAAGGCGCGGAGAGCACGGAAAGGGAATGAGCCATTTTCGTCCGATGCTGCTTTTACTTAAACAAGTAATCAGCAAAGTCGATCTCTTGTACTTTGGGAGTGAATTCGCTAATTGTTTTATGACAGCCCTCAGGTTGACCTGCAACCTTTCATCACCCTGGTTCTTCACTTGTGGGACGCGATCCTCTATAATGTTTGTGAGAATTTCAAAGAGGGGCAGGAAGCTATATTGGAAGCTTTTAAACGAAATGTAGCACGGCTTTGTATATAGCGCCAAGCTGATAATCGTCTGATGAGTGTATCACACAAAGGCTGGAATTACTGGTGGAAAAAATGCAGTATTTTAGCAAACATTGAATTAAATCTCTTATCAATACTACTACTACTACTACAACTACTACTACTGATGGTAATAGAAGCGTTAGTATTATATCCTGAATGGTATACGTCCCTCTTATATAATTAAAGTAACATAGATTTTAATAAGTTTTTTCTACTAATGCCAGAGGTATTCTCACTAGAATTTGAAATAAAGGAACGTGTGGAATGCATCGTAGGCCTAATGTTCTTATTAACACTCTTAATGCATTAACAAAAGGCTCCTGGGGAAGTGGAACGGCAGGAGACGAAGAAAATTATGAACGCGTGTTTTATTTTTGTCCTTAAACTTTTTTCTTTTTTGAAAATTTCCTTTAGCTTCAAGTCTTCCGCTATAAATTATTGGACACCCCCTGAATTAGATTTGGAGAATTGCGACGTAGGAAAGCGATGAAGGCTTGAGAATTGAGTCGTTCAGTTATTGCAACAAGGGTAATGTAGTGTGGTGCTCGCTGCCTGCAGATTTTGACGACATTTACTGCGGCTTACGAATGGATGAAGTAATTTACAGGAGCAGAAGCTGCGCAAACGTCGGGGAACCCCCTTCCTCAAATGATGGGTTCGTCGCCCGTTAATGAAGACGATATTTCACTTAAGCTGTTGGCGCGGACACTGCCCCCTTCCCAGTCCCATTTCGGTGAGATATAAATGTTAGGAACTAAACCCTTAGATTGCTTAAATGAACGTCATAGTTTCGCTGCTCTTGTTTATTTCTTCATTTATTTAAAACTGCTTCATCACTTGATTAGACTTAAGATTGTCGACTGAGAGGGTGATGCTTGGATGAAGGAGAGAAAGTGAGACGGAGGAAATGAAACCAATTAAGATGGAAATAAAAACACGGTTATGAAAGAAGGATAAAAAGGAGAAATGCAGACAACAGTCGAAAGGAAGAGAAAGGAATGTATAAAGAAAAGAAGGGAAAGTAGAGAGAATAATTTGAGGAAAAAGAAAATTTATAGGTAGAATTTGTGTGGTTGGATGGATGGATGGATGGATAGAGGGGTGATTAGATAGGTAGGCAAACACAAAAATAGATACCAATGAAAACACAAGAAAGACTGAGACAGAAGTCAGCGAATGAGAGTAACACAAGAAAGAATATGCAGGAATAAGGAAGGTGGCGAGAAGAGCGGGTGAAAGTAGGAGATCAGAAGCGAAAATTAGAAGAGATAAAGGAAAGGAACATTTAGTAATACAGTGATGGAACTGAATGAAGAAGGAAATAAAGGAGCAAGAGAGCCTGCATGAAGGAGTTGGCCCTTGGAACTGTTCAGACGGACTTTATGCTGGACCGTGTTAGCCCGTATTACTTTGTGATAGACGGCGTTAGGCGATGTCAGTTCTCAAATACTGAAGACTTATTTTCATCATTATATATTGTGATCCGCACGACCATCAGCCTGACTTAACATCTCCTCAGTAAACTTTAAGCACGCACTTCTTCATCTTGATCTCTCAGCTGATAGTATAAAACTATCCAAATATCTATTGTGTATTGACTAACAATCTGCTTCTCCATACAAGAACCCTAATCACCAACAAATGCACAAAGAGAGTTTTATCATCAATCGTAACACACTCCTACATGTTTCGACCCTGCTGGGTCATCTTCAGGGAGAACTATTTTGTTATCGTTACACTAGGGTTACACTTTACAATTGAGTGAGAATGTGCTGTTGACTGTGTACTGCGTTGTTTTTGGAGGCGTGAACTCTCCGCAGTCCGCGGAGAGTTGACGCCTCCAAAAACTGCGCTGAATGTGACAACAAAAGCGATAACATTCTTCGATTGCTGACTCTGAAGAAGGAGGCAACATGCTCCTCCGAAACACGGTAACTATTTACCAGTAGAGACAGCGTAACGTCCCAGAAATTTTAATCGTATTCAACAGTGCTGTGAGAACAAATACCTCACGAAAGCCTTCATAAATTCTGCTGGAATATGGCATGTCTGTAGTGCCGTATCTGCATATCCATCTACCCAACCATGCATCTGTCTACATTTCATCCTTTCTGTCTTCTATAATTATTTCCTTTTCTTTATCCGTGCCTTTTTATATCTTCCGCTCTCTTTTTAAATCTCTTTTTAATTTCTTCCCTTTTCTGTTCATTTAGAATTGTTTTTATTATTTCCGCCTTCCTCCGCCTCCCCTTTCTCCTTTCTCCCTTCAAATCCCGCCCTGTATGTCGATGATCCTGACCTATGGTGACGCTGTTTTAAATAACGGAGTGTATTTCTGTACGTTGTACATTGTCTGTGCATAGCGAATTTTAAGGTTCATAAAACTGCACGATATATGATACTGTGTATGATATATAAATTCTTCTTTCTATTTTGAAGAGCTGCATATTCCGTGTATTTGGAATTAAATGCTTATTGACCACCAAGAAAATACACTTGGGGCACGTGGTGGCGCAGCTGGTTGAGGAACTGCGCTGCAAGCCGGAAGGTCGCGGGTTCTATTCCTGACGTTGTAATTGGAATTTTTCATTGACATAATCCTTTCGGCCGCACTATGGCCCTGGGGTCGGCTCAGCCTCTAACAGAAATGACTACCAGGAATATTTCCTGGGGGGGTAAAGGCGGCCGGTGCGTAAGGCTGCCAACCTTACTACCTTCATGTGCCGATTGTCTTGAAACCTGGGAGCCTCAATCTCCTGGAAAGCTCAGGGCCTGTCCAGGTCTCTACAGAGATTGCTTTACCAATTTTTACTTTTCAACCAAATACACTCATGAGGCATATGTAGACACTTGATATTTTATAAGATATGTTTTACATCTTAATACGTACCATTTTCCGCTCATTACGTAATTGCCTATAAAGGCGGAGAACCTGAATGAACGAGATTTCTTGAAGACTTAGCAGTAGACAGGAGGATAATATTAACACAGATCTCAAAGACAGAAGGTGGGAGGGCCTGGAATGATTGTATGGCGCTCAAGACGGGGACGAGTGGCAGGGTTTTGTGAACACGTTAAAGAGTTTCGTTTTCCATAACTTGCTGTAGATTCCTTTACAAGCTCAGCTATTAGCTTCTAAAGACGGAATTTTTTTAGGAAGTTAGTGCGCTTGGTTTTACAGCAGTAGATACCTGCAAAAGCGAGGTGTTGCTGGTAATTTACAGGAATTGCTTTAGTGCAAATACGTATTCCTGTGTACCTATCGCTTAATAAGAGGTTTCACCTTCCAACTTGTCCCGTTGGGCAGCTATAAACTTCGCCCAGCGATGCAGTTGGAAAAATGTGTCGAACCTTCAGCGTAGCCCAATTATTTTTATAAATTTGCGACATCCTGAAATCTCTGCTGTTCCAGGTGGAATTTAATATGGGAGGAGCCAAAAGCAATTGGGAGCCAAATATAGTGAATGGGGGAATTTTTTCAGCACATATTTTCAGCACGTATTCTTTAATGATTTTGCCAAAGGCCTAGTACAAAATACAGACCAAAGTAGGCGTAATGTGTTCTTGTAAACGCGATATTTCTTGTGTAGGGCAGGGATGATTAAAAAAGAAATGATAGAGAAGACAAAGCCTAACGAGGCTATATTGAGATTCTAGCCACGAATGCCACTCCCCACCCTGCACGGAACATTTCTCTAGAGACGATCGGAGATCAAATCACTGCGAAAGACTCAAGAAAGCTTTGCATGAAAGTTGTGGGCAACCGCGGGGTTTGAATGAAGAGTCCCTCGGAGCTGGAGGAGGTCTGTCTGACTGTTCCCCTGCTGCCTGCGACTCAATCACTGGAGCAAATCTCATGACTTCATCCGATTAGTTCCACACACACGACGAAGGCCCTAGCTACGGCTGCCACCCTGCCTCTCCAGACAGCTAGCGGCTTCCGCACGTTTTGTAGTGTTTAATAGGGAGTTCTTCGTATGTTGTTTAAAGGGATGACACAAGGTGGTGCAGACATGGAAAAGGAGTTACGTAATATATCTGAACGCTCTGTTCTGAAATATATACTACGGAATAATATACCAACCAAAACACACATGTTGCGTTCTAAAACTGAACTCAAGACGAAAGAAGAGATAGCATATAAAAGGAAAGGAACAACCATGGTGAAAAAAAATAAATTCGGAATCAAACAAAAGGACGAAATTAAACAGTGGAGTAAAGGAAACAAGCAAGAAAAAGCTGTAAAAAGAGTCACAGAAAAAATAAGCACACAAGTAGATACAAAACGGCTTTTACGATAAGGGAAGTCGATTTTTATGCGCGTTCGCAAAACCTCGAAACGCGGCTATTACCTTCATTATGTTGCCTGTCCTTCGGCCTGTCTGTCTTATCTGTCTCTCTGCACTTGGCTCTCTCTAGACGGATTTTCGTGAAGATTAATATTTGAAGATTTCTCCAAAATCTGTTGGAAAGTTTCGAGTTTTTTAAAAATCTGACAAGAATAACGGGTACTTTAAATGAAGATCTATATACATTTATGATAACATCACTCTGGATTCTTCGTAGAATGAGAATTGTTTGAGAAAATGTTGTAGAGAAAATCAAAACACACATTTTATATTCAGTAAATTTTTTCCCGAAAATCGTTCCGTTTAAGAGATAAAATGAAAAATATGACAGAGCCAGACAGGCCACAGATGACAAAATAATACGGCGCATGCGCATTGCATGTACGGTAGCTACGGCAAGAATACAGACACACACTCAGAATATGTAATATTTATTGCTTTTCCACGGCAACAATGGTCATGCAAACGCGCCTGAATGTGACGTGTACTAAATTGCCTCTCTTGTTTTTTATAAAGCAAGGACACCTGACTGAAAGGTATTTCTCAGTATAATAGACGTAAAATATCTGAAGAGGAAAAGTATGGCCGATTGTCGAAACTTTATGTTAAAAACAGTTGTTAGTGTATATTGCAGGATGGAGTACATATAATTTGAAAGTTTTCCTTGCCATTTGACATGTCTGATTAAACTTGACGTTCATTTATTGCAGACAAAGGTGACTTGTTTTAAGTACTGACTGCAGTAATGGCCCAGCACTGGAAAAAGACAGACAGTGTTCCTCTTTGCCTGCTGTCACATGTTCAGCTGGTGTCAGGGCTTTTGCCATTTCGGAGTGCCAGTCTTTCTACCATTCCCCAGAACCGTGTAATGCAAAGAGGCCGTGCTAATCATGTCGAGACAAAGCGATGCAGAAGACACTCGCTTGGTGGTTACAGATGGAATGTCTATTTGTTACGTCAGACGCGTACTCTTTGATTGTTCAGTGAAGAGCTGCATTTCCTGGAAAAAATCATGAAGCCATACTTCCTTCTTGGACTTCTTGACCATTGAAGAAGGGACCGATAGGTCGTCCCGAAACGTCGGTACAAAATTTCCACTCTACTCTGCGTAATATCCCAAAAAAGCGCAGATCTCAAGCCTACGGAATTTTGACGTCAAATCTTGTGAAAACTTTTGCTTGGCAGAATGACGAGAGCCCAGAAGGACAATATTTCGCCTTACTTCTACCTTCCATTCTGCTTTCCTTTTCGTGCACTTCTGTCTTTCTTTCTTTGTTATGCCGTGTCTCCTAACCGGTAGCTATCGATGTGCAAAGGATTCTGGTTCTTTATCTCCTGGGTCAAGCAGCGCAAGAAGACGCACTTCTTGAGCTGCTTGAGTGAAGGTATTGCGTTCCTACAAAACATCGGCATCCATTCACAGTCGACACGGCTTTGCATTCGAGAAGCCAGGAATTATCACTATACTGCACTTCAACGTTTTGCTATAATGTGTGATTATTTTCGTACCTACAGTTCCAAGTATGCTTGTTTCTGTAACTGTGATCCCTGAAGGAAAAGTCACGTTTCAAAACGGCTCTTCTGACATTCTTTCATATATTTTATAACTTTACAAGTATAATGTTATATAGTTGTGTTAGAGATTGTAACCCCTTACCTTTCTCCTGTATAGGTCTTTGTACTGATGTACTGATTTTTTATGTATCAGATAAAGCGTAATGTACCTAGATGTGCAAAATAAAGGGCCTGTTTAGTACTGGACACGGAAGCAGGTGCTTTGTGCAATAAAACTTTATTTTAAAATGTATTAATATTATAAACCATCTTTTAAACATTGTAGATGATAAAGCACTGGCAATCCCATTGACTGCTACCACATTTTCATACATGCGTCCCATACGACCATTACATTACACAGCGTTTCTCTCGGTTTGGAAAATTGTAAGTTTGAATGCCTACCCTGCCCCAGGAAAGAAGAAAGGAACCGGTGCTTTGGATGGCTAAAGCTACTTTTAGATAAGTATTGGAATCTTCAGAGCTGAATTGAAAATTCTGTTCGGATCCTTATCCTACACTGAGATAGGGCTCTGTTTATTTAAGCTTTGTACTTTCTCCTTCGGTGAAGCTTATTGGTTGCTCACTTGAATTTTTATATCTCGCTTGTTTACTGCTTAAAGGATGAGTTCGTATACAGTAAGGAAGTCTTTTGGGTACGAGATCTAGGACTTTGGAGTTCTCTTGTTCCATATCGTAGCATGAATACTAGAGTCTTGGCGCGACCTGCATGTAGAATCTGTGCTTTCCCCCCCTAACGTTGTCAGAATTTTCGCAGAGTTTTTCAACTTGGGGTAAAAGAAATAAATCCGGAAGGATAGAGAAAATAATTCGTATGAAACGTTTTTTATGTTATGTTAGGTTGATACAAATTGTTATATTTATACGACGTCGGATTTACATGATACTTTGCCATAAGTTGTGTTTTTTGCACTAAGATTACAAACTAAGCCCACAATTTAGAATTATTCGCCCAAATACTTTTTAAATGATGTCGTAGTGTACAAAATATTGTTATATGACGTAAAGTGCACGCATAATTAAAGTCTATAATTTTTATGTGAATATGATTTCTGACCTCGTAAAGTGTAATAACTTTCAGTTTATTAACATCTTAACCAGGGTTTTTATATCTTTACCAATCTAAATTCAAGACAAAAGATACACAGACCCACAAAATCACAAGAAATTTATTAGAAAATACGACTTGAAATAGGCCTTTTAAAGCTGATTTCGGCTACACGTCTTATGTTGGGGTCGTTATATCAAGAAGTGCCACGAATTTCTACTGAAACTTAAAGGCCTTGGATCAACAGTCGAAGCTCAAAGAACCGCAGATGGTGGAAGAAAATTTCTGCGAAATATCACATAATGCCCAATTCAGTGCTTATATATGCATCAGTAGCGGAAGTCTCCTGCAGACTTCGTGTTATGTTGTCCGTTGCACAGCGTCTGTGCTGTTGGAGATCGTATTATCACTGCAGCCCTAGGGTTGCGCATCATGACAGACTTATCTCAGATTTCCCCTGGTTTATGTACATCCCCAACTTTAACATGTGGTTTTGTGGATGACGGTTATTTTACTGCCAGCTTCTTTCCAGGCAGCCTCACACGGTTAATAGCTCTGATGATAACACTGGAGTTATTATGTACTGCCTCGCAGTGAAGTGACCATTCTTCTCTCGCCTGGACTATTTTTTACGACCATTTGACATTTGCTCTCATTCTGTCTGTGCAGTCTTCCCACTTGGTTGTCATTGTCGTCTGTTATCTGGCTTTCCTCACAATCGCACACTTTTGTTCTTTCCTCCAACCCACTAACAGACCTCGTCATAAGCCTTATGTCAGCACTTTGTCTTTCACTGCATAACAAAGAATCTGTACAAAGTAACACAAGAAAGAGGAAGTAAAAATTACATTGAAAATCATTCTCTTATTTTGGCCATTAATTGCGTCGCTGGAATATATGATTTGCAGCTTCCTTACTGTTTAAAACGTACGAAGATCTATGTCTATGTATCTGAAATGCTTGATACATTGTCGCAAAGAAATTATAATGAAATCAAGGACAATAAGTCTTGCGAGGCGTGTGGAAGGCATGGGATGGAGCAGGTGTGCTTACAGGGCTTTGAAACCTGAAGGAAATGGATAGGTTGGAAGAAACAGACATAGATGGGAAGGTAATATTAAAATGGATCTGAAAGGAATGGCATAGGGGGTCGTGGGCTAATTCATGTGTTACGGGATAGGGGCCAGTTGTTTCTCTTATGAAGATGTTAATGAAAATGTTTGTTTATAAAAGGCGGGGAATTTTTTGACTACCTGAAGAACCATTAGCTTCTGAAGAAGCACTCTTTTGCCCAGCATTAGTCAATTAATCATAATGGAATCCAGGATACATGATTTCCTATAGTCGCTGTTTTCAGGACTGATAATTGCACTTTTGCAGGATGTTACAGGGTGTAGTTTGGTAAATACATATAGCAGGAGTAATTCTGCGAAGTCTCTAGCTTCAGGCGCAGGTCAAATTAGCGAGCATAGTCTGATGTCACAAGTCGGGAGAGTGCACGAAGTCGTGTGCGCAGAGATAAGTGTGCTTCTTGAGTTAGAGGGGTGAAGGTGTTAGTATTCATTTGCTTCCGCAGCAGCTGTAATCATGTGACAACATTTGTCAGAAACAACAGGAAGGTTTCGTGGTGATGCTGTTTTGGGTGTTTGCATCCAGCCATGGGACAACTGAGAAACAGCTACGATTAATTGGCTAAAAAGTTCGTATATTCCTGATCCAAGGGTCACTTTCTATGTTCTGTATGACCAGAGGGTAGTTTCTTACCTCGGTAGGGTGCCTGTTCAGAGGGCAGTTTGTTAAATTCAGGCGTGATTCTTGCTCAGTATATTATTCTTATTCTATTCTTTTGACTATAATTAAACTGTAGGTTTAGTGTTCTCAGTAGTATGATTGCGTCGGCCAGTTTCTGTGGACGTACTTCAGATCATGCCTAGGGACGTTCCGTTCCTGATAACCATGTCCCTGGAAATGATTATAACAAGTAGCTGTTACCTTTACACAAGATACAAATAGCTTCCCCACGGATTTAGATCAGTATAATAGTAGTAGTAGTAGTAGTAATAATAATAATAATAATAATAATAATAATGATAATGATAATGATAATGGAAATTTCCACGTAGCTAAGATGAAAAACTGGTGGACAATGAGCAGTCATATCTATGGTTAAAATTTGGAAACATTAAGGGAGAAACAGAACGTACAATAGTGGCAGCACAAGATCAAGCAATTAGTACAAACTATTTTAAAAATAAAATTTTGAAGGAATAAGTTGACAGTAAATGCCGGTTATGTAAACAACGTGAAGAAACTATTGACTGCGTAACTTCAGCATGCCCCATTTTGGCGAAGAATTGATATTTGGTGAGACAGGATAAAGTTGATGCACAGTTACATTACTCAATATGCAAAGTATTAGGCATTGAAATGACAGACAAATGGTACACACACACACACACACACACACACACACACACACACACACAAACCAGTATGTGAACATGAAGATGTGACAGTGTTATAGAATCACGGGGTACATACAGAGAAGTTACAGCAAATAAACCAAATATAATAATTAAAAGTAAGAAAGAGAAAACATGCATACTGATAGATGTGGCAATACCAGCGGACAGAAATGTCACACAAAAGGAAGCAGAAAATAAACTAAATACAAGAGTTTATGTATAGAGATACAATGAATGTGGAACATGAAATGTATGACTATACCCGTGATAACTGGAGCTACCGGAATAGGAACAAGAGGTTTAAGGAAAAATTCAGAAGTCATACCGGGAAAACATTGAACAGATTCGCTGCAGAAGACAGCTATACTTGGAACATCACACGTAACACGGAAAGTACTGCAGTCTGAAACTTGATACCTGACTGTAGGGATCACCGCTGGTTCAAGAGAAGTACCAGGGAGAAATGGCCTTTGACAAGATACAACAACAACAACAGCAGCAGCAGCAACAAAATAACAATAATAACAATAATAATAATAACAATAATAGTTAACGGTCTACCAAAGTTGTTCACAGCTTGCACTCCGTTTCCGGGTTGGCAAAGAGAGCCTGGAAGCCAGGGAGGGCTGTGCAGGGCGTAAAAATTATATCGGCCCTTTGACGATCCCCTTTGTGAGATCCGGGCAAAGACGGTGCAACATTTGCATTTTCGCGATCCTGGTACGAGAATTATCACAGCAGAAGAGGCGATTCCACGTTTTTAATTTCCAGTTTTATGCCACGTTGACTGTCAAATTCGAAGCTGCGTTAGCACAATAGCCACTAAACAAAACGTCATAAAGTATAGTGCAAAGTTAAATAATCGAAAAAGTATTACACCTTTCTTAAGGTTATATATTAGGACGTAAATCGACAACCTGGCTGTTAAGCTAAATCTCTTTAGCTTCCGGCATGAGGGCAATAAGTGATGAACAGGACAGGCAGTATTGAGGAACGTTCCCGTAAACATGTGTTGTCATGGAAACGCAATAAGTATTCCATATGTTGAGTGTGTTTCTGTAGCTTTAATTATCCAGCAAAAAAAACACATGGGTCGTACTATACCGTAATCTATGGCGTGCCTGGGCTGTACCATGTTTTTCCACATCATCTCATAAAAGGCACGACTTTCGGAAAATAAGTTATTGAACCTAAAATGTGTGTTTTGATTCTCGTAAAATTTTGGCGTGAAGCTTTTATTATTCTAATAATAATTCATCGACATGTTATCATAAATGTACACAGGTCGTCAGGTAAAGTACATGCTATTCGTGTCAGATTTTAATGAGAATTTATTTTTCCCGACAGATTTTGGAGAAATTCTCAAATATCAAATTTCATAAAAATCTGTCCAGTGGGAGCCGAGCTGTTCCATGCGGACGGACAGACGGGAAAAGCGAGTTTTAGCTTTGTTGCATTTGTCTCTTTGTCTGTCCGTCTGAGTGGAACAGCTCGGCTCCCGTTGGACAGATTTTTATGAAATTCGATGTTTGAAAATTTGTGCAAAATCTGTCGGGAAAAATAAAAGGTAAAAAGGTAAAGCAGTCCCACATTACAGGCCTGGACAGGCCCACAGGGTTCCCAGGCTCCCAGATTTCTAGACAATCGGCAAGGTTGTCAGCCCTACGCACCGGCCGCGTTTACTCCCCAGGAAATATTCCTGGTACTCATTTCCGTTAGAGGCTGAGTCGACCCCAGGGCCATAGTGCGACCGACAGGATTATGCCAATGAAAAATTCCACTGACACCATCGGGAATCGAACCCGCGACCTGCCGGTTTGTAGCACAATGCCTCAACGAACTGCGCCACCGCGGCCCCGGGAAAAATAAATTTTTATTAAAATCCAAAAAGAATAAGGGGTACTTTACCTAAAAACTAGACCTTGGTAAGTTAAATTGTGTACTTAGATCATAGACATACATCCATATTCTTTGTGAACAATCTGAATAGGTTAAGGTTTACAAATCTGACGACTATGAATAGATTTGAGATTATGCTGTACAAACTTAAGTAGCTGGAGTGTGTACTGACTGTGCACATTTTTTGTAGGAGAGGGCCAGTACTTGGTCCATAGGATCTATTCATTATATGTTTTTTCTAGTATATTTACGTGGAATGAATCGTCTGAAGAACATTAGACGTAATGAGGCCTCCTTAGAACTCCTTGTCACTATTATCGCACGGAAGTAATCTCGATCTTCGAGGTCATTTCGGTTCGTCACCGTGACTCTTCACCAGAACGTATCGGACTTCAATACGAAGCCCAGTTTTTACACTTTCATGGACTAGACCATTTCCAGCTTGCACTTTACTTCATTTCGCTGTCTTTTTCCCCCCCATTCGCGGAGAAAACAGGGAGTATACGGGAAGGAGGGCAGACTCGAAGGCGTAGTGCTCGTTAAAGAAATGACTGGCCGCGTCGGACTCCACCCGTGTTCAGCTATGGCCCATAAACTCAGATAGGAAGTGGAGACTCCACTCTAAATGACCTTTCTGAATGTCTTGCAGGGGTGTATTGAGACAGTTCCGTTCCAGTTTATTTGAACCACTTCTAGTGGGAATAATTCAATCTCATCCTTTAGCAGCAGCAGCAGCAGCAGTAGTAGTAGTAGTAGTAGTAGTAGTAGTAGTAGCAGCAGTAGTAGCAGTAGTAGCTGAAGCAGTGGTAATAAAAGTTCAATTCAGTTGAATTTATGTTTATTTACGTGCTGACTCAACAGCCTAATGATCAGTTGCACAATTAACACTAATACATAAGTGAGCATTAATACAAGACTATAATAATAATAATAATAATAATAATAATAATAGACAATAACAACGATACTGATGATACTCAAATAAGAGTAACAGTAATTATGGCGAAAACGGACAGCAGTTTTCGAGTAGTTATCAACTTAGAATTCGGGAGATCATAGTTTAAGGGTCATTCCGGAGATCAGCTACACTGACTGGAGTTTGTTTGGTTGTTCTCAATATCTCAAAATACGCCACCTCTTTTTTAGAATTTTTTACTGGTTTGTTATGCATTATTCATTACATTAGACATTATATAGCAAAATCTGTTAAGAACGTTGTTATATAATGGTTAAACGAATAGTAATGCTAAGAAGGAAAAGAATAAAATTTCTTAAGAAACCAGACATAACCACAACAACAGAGACAAACAAAGTATATATATGATACGGACTTGTGTATTAAGTAACAGAGTACATATGAAGGCAACAAGGAAATATATCAAGTGATACACACGCGAGAGAAGTACAGAGTTGCAGTATTTCTGTCATAGCAGAAAATCTTCCTAAAGATGTCAAACATGTAGAGCTGTCAGGGAGTATATCTGCATCATGCGGGAGAAACCACTGACCATGCATAGACACCTGTTTTATAGCTCGGCAACTTCCAGGTGCGTTCGCAAAACTGGGAAAAGCGACTACTAGCTTCGTCACATTCGTCCATCAGTCCGTCCGTCCTTCCTTCCGTCTGTCTGTCCATCCGTCCGCATGGAGCAACTCGGCTCCCACTGGACGGATTTTCGTGAAATTTGACATTTAAGTATTTTTCGAAAATTTTTCGAGAAAATTCAAGTTTCAGTAAAATCTAACAAGAATGACGGGCAATTTACATTAAGAACTGTGTAAATTTATAATAGTATCTCGCTGAATTATACTTAGAATGAGAAATTTTTCAAACAACATTTGTAGAGAAATTCAAAACACGCATTTTATGTTCAATAATTTTTTCCCCGAAAATTGTACTGTTTATGAGATAATGTGCAAAACATATGGTAGAGGCGGACAGGACACTGGTGACAATATAATACGGCACGTGCGCTTTCTATGCTGGATAACTAAGGCTAGAAATGCAAACTCAGAATATGTAATGCTTGTTGCTTTTCCACGGCAACAATTGTTACGCGAACGCGCCTCAGTGTTATGTTATATGTACATTACCTGTCTCGTTAAGGGCTGGAGTACCGTCACCCAAGATAATAGTGTTATCCATAGAACATTTTCAACACAGTACATACACAATTACGTTAAGCTTGCATGCAATATATATAGACTTTTTATATGTCACGTACGTTAGTATAATTTTTGCCTGTTAATCGAACCCAATCTGAATGGAGTATAAAAAAATGAAAATAATGATAACAATGACAATGAGAACGATGACGAATAAAAATTAAATACATGGTACAAATAAACGCAAATCAAATTCGGGAAATTGCGAGGGATCATGGTTTCCCTTCCTGCAAGGGAAAGAGACGTGTCTCTTCTGCGAGGGACTTAGAACGGATGTGGGTCCCACCCAGCCACCATCTAATTGTTTATCGCTGAAGAAAGGTTCTTTCTTCAGCGATAAAGCGGCCGGGACGTGAAGCGATCACACAACTCAATATATTGCCGAGGATTAAAATGAATGGAGAGATACTTCCACGCCCCTATGCGTCTTTATGGCGTGTACAAGGAAAATTCTACCATTTTACTTTACCTCTAATCAGAATGTCGGTTTTCAAGCTGGCCGCTGCATGATATCGTTTCCTAGCAAAATCAATAAATTCCTTGATTTCAGGCTTCCGCCACGATATTGATGAGATATACGCTCTTCTGGGGCATTAAGCAGCGTCGAATTCATATCTGTTACCGACGTTTCGGGACAAGCTATCCATCCCATATTCAAGGTTCAGTTTTATTCTTGACCGACGAAGATGGGACCGATACGTTGTCCCGAAAGGTCGGTAAAAGGATTAAAATTCGACGCTGCGTAATGCCCCAGAAGAGCACAGATGTTATTAATATATTCCTTATAAACTAATTGAATTTATGGACAGAAAACAACAAAAAATATTATGTAGGGTAGTGGACTGAAACTTTGTGTATCCCTGGTTGAATGCCAGTCCACTTGAAATATAACATTTGTAATATAGGCTACATTCCACCACGTACGAATGTCTTTCTTTTTTAAGTTGCAGAAATTCTCGGTCATATCGGACAGCTACCAAACACTTGCCGTAAAATCGTGAAGGAATCCCTACTTTATGAGATGTTTGAGTGATCACTGTACGAAGTCATAAAGGATGTCCGCCGGCCCTAAGTTTTCTTCAACACGATGGAGCAAGGGCGCACGCGACAAGGAGAACGGAGAATATTGTGAGGAAAATGACTTGAGATCATTTTATTTTGATATCTGGAGACATCGCCTGACCAGAAATAACACCCCTTTAGTGCTACCTGAAGACCTGCGTGTTTGAATGTTGTCATTCCACAACAGTCTGAAGTAAACTGCCGAATTACGGAAGGGATGAGTGGAGGAATGACAAATATTTGTAGCGAATGATCCAGAAGTTCAGGGAAAGATTACGATAATATTTAAAGTGAGATTGTTGACTCTTAGAGCATATTATCTTTTAGAAATGAAGTAAGTAAAGACCACAGTAAGAAAAATTAAACATAATTTTAAAATAGAGTAACACTCCAATTATCCGGATTAATTGGGACCGCGAGCCGTCCGGATGTGCAGAAAATCCGGATAATTGAGCTTTTCTTTGAAAATGGACTACATTGGCAGTTTAAAGTGGAAAAAAATTTCTACAAACGGCTGTTTTTAGGCTACATATCTATTTACGTCCAAGTAAAATATTAATACAAATTCCTTATATGTATTTGACAACTGGGGAAAATATTTACCCCATGCAAAGGTGCAGTGCAATTACAGTAAGAAAATGTTTAGTTATCTGTAGGGCCAAGCCGATCCGGATAATTGGCGATCCGGATACCCAGCGTCCGGGTAATTGGAGTTGTACTGTACTCTCAATTTATTGGCTATTTTTCTGTATCTGGGCCCTGAAAATGCACACCTTCGTAGTGAACTCTGCGTCAAATGATATTTAATATATGAAGTAGAAGTGCCCCTGTATTTAATTAAGCAACACAGCATGAAGAAATATGCCGAGGACTGAAGGCATGGCTCCACGCATCCCTACGGCACTGGATTCTGATGAATGATCAGTTTCACACTTTGACCACTTCATCGCTCATGAAAGCGCTCCCATCGCACATTGTGTGAGTTGCTTTTTTTGGTTTCAGAAACCGTTTGCTGAAAAGAAATGTTCTGCCCCTGCCGAGTGAAGAGACCCGTCATAAAACGATGGCCGGTAATTTCACTCTTCCGGCTCTCTGGGTGCGTCTTAAGATATGAACGGCCAGTTTTCAGTTTAAACGTTCACGTTAAATGTTAACATACAAGGTTGATTCGTATGTCATATTTAATTTTAATGACTGAGATTGTTTCTGTAATATCAATCAACAAAAACACACAATTGTCATATGTTCACAGTAATATTTTTAAAAACACAAAGCTCCTACAGTAAGGTCCGAAACATGAGGGAGTTTAAGTGTTTTTAAAAATGTTATTGTGAACTTGTGACAACTGTGTGCATTTGTTGGCTGATGTTTCAGAACTTGAATTATAATTCACGGAATGGAAAATACGTGTATAAAAAAGACCAAGGGTGTGTAACTTTAGATTAAAGGCTTTCATTTCTTCAGATTTGAACGCTTGAATGTACAATATATGAAATTCTTCTTGCTGTCCTTTTATATATGTAGGCCCTATAAAACCTACCGAACTCGCCTTGCCAGCTTTCTAAGGTTCTTATCCAAACACGTTCTCAGGTACTCTGCATCTACGCCAACTTCCATACCCACAGATCGAGCATCCGCGAAGCAGTCCATTTATTTTTCATAAGACTTTCAGTCTGTGACGTGTGAGCTGTTATGACTTGCTTTGCTTACCCAGTTTTATGATAAATTATAAAAGTCCATCTGCGGAAAACTGTACATTTTTAACTTCAAATGCCCAAAAATGGAAGGATAAATTTCATTTTTTTGTCACACACTAAACATATCCTCGGCAGGCGAGGTCGATTTCAAGTTGATATTTTTATCTTGTTGGTAGGGTTTATGTCAGGTAACTATAAGGGTGAAGATAAATGTCAGTTTAAAATGTTTATTATGCCCATCAATTTTTGAAACCCTCTGTGCTTTCTTAAAGGCACTGTACCTGTCATTACAGGAGTGCATTTAGCAGAAGTGCAGCTTATGACGGTAAATGCACTGCAGTTTCGTTGTTCATCTGCATAAGATGCCCCAGTTCCTCAAGTGTCCTCTATTGAAAGCTCAAAGAAACTATTTATATCAGGCAGTTGCTCCACTTGAGAGTTGCTTTCATTACACTAATTGGCAGATGCACAAGCAACTTGTTTCCTCGTAAGGCAATGTTCTGTGTGGATGACAAAAATTTCTGTGCCCCAGTTATAAGGTAATAATATTCTATTCTGTTGGTTTCTGATCATGGTGTATGACACTGTAACTCATAGTTTTTTTTTTAAATTTCCGTCCCGATGTAGTGACAGTTGTTTGGGAAAAAGCAAGCCTGAAAAAGGGAATCGAACATAGTCAGGAAAAGTAGTGTATTATATTGGAATATACAGGGTGGAAAAATTCCGAAAATGTATGATTTCAGGTAACAATATTGTTTCTTACCTTCGCGTTGCTTGTAATCAAAATTTATTTAATCTCGTATAGAGAACAAAGTTTAAAAATTTATATTCATCTTCCGAGAAGACACTGCGTTTCCATAGTTGGTACCAGTCCCTTGATGTTGTCAAAAGATATAATAGTTATTTGTTGTAAGAATGGTAATAAATCAGGCCGAAGAACAGGTACTTTCAGCAGTAAGTACCTAATGACGGAGAGTGTGTGTCTTGTAATCTGATAGGTATTGCATGACTATAAGGATGATGATGAAAGGTAAAGCGGGAAAGATGACGAAAACGCTGGTGGAATAGCCTCTTAGAAAGCAGGAAATAGCTTATCAAATTTACGTTCTTCGCGAATTGTTGGTACGGTGATTGCATAAAGAAACACTGGGACGTACCTCTGCCTGGAGGAGTATTGAAATGTGTTTACGTGCATGTATTTGTGATATATGATGAGCAAGAAACAACTTGAGAAATGTGGGTGTACCAGGGGGATAAGGGTCGATTCACATTATACGACACAACACAGCAGCGACACGACACGACATGACAAAAAGCAGCGTGCATTCACATCTATTGTCAGTTAACAGACAGGCAAAATATTCTCTTGTCTCAGCCCCAGTGACACTGTCTGTGTCGTTAGCTGTCGGTGACGGACTAATGTGAATTCAAGCATGTGAAAACCATAAAAGAATATTTTGTCGTGTCGTGTCGTGTCGTGTCATGTCGTGCCGTATAATACTGAAATGGCTCTCAGGAAAACAAGTTTTGAATGTGTAAACTGGATTAAACTTCTCTAGAATGTGGCAAGATTTTAGACTTTTGCTAACACGGTGATGAAAATTTGGATGCAATGAAGGTGGAAATACATGGGCCAATTGAATAACTATCCAATGCTAGAACCACTGTCTAATACTAAATAAGCATGTCGAAGATCTTCCAGATGAGACTGGAAAATACTGAAAAAACTCCAGTGAATTTAAGCCATCTCTGTGCCTAAGTTCAAAATTTTTAACTTCCGATTACGAAGCAACTGTGAAACATGTCTGTATTGCAGACAGGATCATCGTAGTGTGAGAGACGAGAGTTTATAACAGTTTTCATGGTTGTACAAACTTGTTACAATAAAACTTTTATTGCAACTTTAATGGTACAAAGCATTTTATTAGATCAGAAACCATTGTAAACTTAGCCCAATAAACTATCCCCACGTGCGTCGTTGTTAACGTGACGTAGCAAGTTATTAAAATTGGCAATGACTTCATGCACCAAGTAATGTCCTCATTCAAACCGTAGAATATATTTAAGAAATACCGGATAATTCTGTTTCATAGAGCAATATGGCTCTGCAGTAGAGTAGAGCGACTTAATACTTGGATATTCTAACGTTATTCATTCCCATGTTCCTTTTATTCTTTACTTTAAGAGGGACGATTGCCTATTTACTGAACGCGTTTATTTCATTTAAAAGTAGGAGTAGAGGGGTATTTACGGGAGAAACATAACGCAATAGCAATAAAATTGGAGGTAAAATGAGAAGAGTAGGGTATATAGTTGAAACTACTTGCAGAGAGGTAGCAGGGCACTGTTTCAAATTGCGTGTGGAATGAAAACAATTTCATAAACGGAAGAATTTCGAAACATTGGGGGGCTCATACAGTAAGCTGCATATGCGCATGTTTCACCTCCGTATGCGCCGCTTGCACAAAGTGCGCGGCGTGAAATTATGATTAGGAAGTAGCGTTCATCTGCAAGTATTTCCGTCTCGTTGTACTCATTTTATCTCCGACGTCACTCGAGTGATCTAATGGTAATGTGGTACTGAGGAATCTACGTTAGAAAATATTGTCTCTGGTTATCTTTCGAAGTCATATTAAAAGTTGGGTGAATTTTATCTGGTACCGACACAATATAAATTCAAGTTTACACGAATACGAAACGTAAATTTATGGAATTTTTTTAAGTGAGTGACAAAACATAAATTTGTTCATGCTATAAACTAATTGCCTTTACTCGTACTTATAGTCGGCAACTTTTGACATTACGCAAGAGAAAAAAAAAGACGATGATTGAATTCACACAAAATGCGGGCATAGTAACAATTGTGTATCTTGTATTATTCGTGTTTTTCAGTGTTTTTCTGAAAGTTTAGAAAATAGCATGCACTTCAAATAGACGTGTCTGTAGTATATTCGCTTGATGACGACATCTTATGCCGAAACATGATACGAGCTTGTGGCATAAAGTACTATCTACGCAGCAGCAGTATTGACTGAAACATATTGTGACACAGGAAAATAATTACTGGTAATTACACAGTGTAGCGTCTTTAGTATCTTAAACGCAATAAATGTACACTCAGTTCTGCTATAATGCGACAGTTGCGTTCATGTGCGACCTCGCGTTATAAAAATGGCGTAATGAGAATAATAGGGCTTATGGAAGGAATGAGGCGCATTGCCTTCACGCTTGTCGGTGAAGTCGTGTAACTGACAACATGCGTATAGTGTGCGGAAGTTCGACTTGCAGAAACAGTGTTCACCTCTTAATCAATTGCTTTAACAAAACGCGAGTGATATCGTAACAGACTGTACTTGAAAACTAATTAAACACAGAAAATCGCATGGAATGCAGTGCATTGCGGCCTAAAGTTTTATAGATGTTTTGGGTTTTGTTTTGCCTTGTTCTGTTCTTATTCACGTGTTTGGGCAGTAGTGTATCTTAGATTCCAAACTTCCAGTCTACTTACTTAGGTCACAAAAGCTTCTCTAAATGAAACAAATGTGGAAAATTCTGCTTTTGGGCTGACAGTGATATTGACGTTCTTCACTTTCTGGTGAAGCATACATCACGAAAGATATACTTACGTAAATTGGGTACGTGTAAGTCAAAATTCATTTTAATTCATTTCTAACCAGATAAATGAATCATATGGCGTCTTAGTACTTCGCACCTTCCTTATCGCTGTTTCATAATATTTTCCGTGCGATGTTAAGGTTAGTACGTACTGGTGCTCCTGTATTTATTTCGCAGGATTATGTGTGTTTCCGTGCCCTTGCTTGGAAGTTATATTGCCAGTGGCCGGTATATTCGACGATTTAATGTATTGGGAATTACGAGTTCCTTGCAAAAGTATACGGATAAGTGGAAAAACAGATTTTTCTCTATACTTTTATTTATACTGAAAATTACAGGGCAACAGTATTCTCAAGTGGCAATAAAATATAAAGCTCTGTGATATCGTACAGCTCTCTATAACTAACTAACTAACTAACTAACTAACTAACTAACTAACTAACTAACTAACCAACCAACCAACCTACCAACCAAACAACTAACTCACAAGCTGGCTCGCTGATTGACTGACTGACTGACTCAATCCATGGAGCAGGTGTCTTCTAGAGAGGCCTGTCCCTTCTCAGCTAGTCAAGAACTCCCCGTATTTTATGGATTTTAATATTCAGTTCCTGTTTGCAAGATCCCGCTACTTGACCACATCCTTAGCCAAATGACACCAGATCACTCCACCCGTATATGGATATGGTAATTTCTAGGTCTATTAATTAGCATTTCCTTAGTAAAATAGTCACTCTCAATCCAAAATTCACATGTAATGAAGAGAGAATAGTGAAATGGATATAATGTAAACTGTATCGTACACCTTTCCTTTCTACTTTTTTCATAATGGTAAAAGTTAAGTACTCTCTACACTAAACACCAGAGGAAGAAGATGTATAGAGCGGTGGAGATGACATTTCACATGATGTAGCTTTTGAAATTAATAAGTTGAAGTAAGTGACGTGGTTTTTGACAAGGATTTGTGGTACGGGACTAGTTCTGGGCTTAACGGTTCTTAGAGTCGGTCTGCACGCGGTGTACGCGTCGCAGATTTATATTAAATCATATACTTTAAGTCTTTGTTCCATAAAAATCTCAACTTTCGGAGGCATTCTTCTCAAGATTTCTGTCTGATCGCCAGAGGAACACAAAGTTGTGCTTCTTGCATTGTCAGCCGATTTAATGCATCAACCAATTTTTATGCCGTGCAATATCGGTAAAAACTGCAGCTTTTCTTACGAAAACCATATATTAACCCTTTAAAGACGAAGCATATCTGTTTTATGTAAGGACTCAGTGCGTACCGCGCTGTAAACACTCTCCACTTCGATTATAAAAACCAGTCTCTTAATGTTTTATAAGGCAAAAGTTGCTGTTTGTTCTGAGATCCGTACAAAACACATAAACGCAATGTGGGCACCACGTAGAATTTTTTAATGTTAAACCTGGTGGTATGTAAAGTTACCGCTAGCCTTTAAAAGGTTAATAATATGCCACTGTAACAAGCAGTTTCAATTAAGTTTCTTTTTTGATAAAAGGGGGATATATATTCACAATAGTTTGTAAAGCGAGTGATCTTTCGTTTTGTGCGCAGTTTATGGGCAATGTCGGTACTATTCTTTCGGTAATAGGCATGCACACTGTAGAAGTATATTTGTAACGTTTCAGTAATTATTCACTGGCACGAATTTGAATACATAATTGTAAAAGGTAAGATTCTATAAACAAGACACCTAATTATTTCATAATTTTTTAACTTTAAAACAGGCATACTGGATGACTTCCTATTCATGATTAACAAATTATGCTTATTAATTGACGTCTTTGCTTAAGCACGAATCAAATTACTGAAAGTGTGCATTGTATCTATAATGTGACTGACTGCGTAAGACGGATCTTATGTGCAATAAATGTATCCATGCAGTAAAGTAGTAAGCCTCTTCGTAGTTATGTATTCTTGGAAGCGGACACAGGGACTTTTATGATACGTACAGAAAAGAAGGAGAATACGAACTTAGATGTGGCGTACTTATACTTATCAAATAAATATTTGGGAATTTAATGTGTTCCATGTCCGTGCACTATATTACACAAAAACGCTACTCACCAACAAATGCACAAACAGAATTTTATCATCAATCGCAACACAATCCTGCATGTTTCGACCCTGCTGGTTCATCTTCAGGGAGAACTTTTTTGTTATCGTTACACTAAGGTTGCACTTTATAGTTGAGTGAGAATGTGCTGTTGACTGTGTACTGCGTTGTTTTTGGAGGCGCGAACTCGAAACATGTAGGAGTGTGTTACGATTGATGATAAAACTCTGTTTCCGCATTTGTTGGTGATTAGTGTTTTTGTATAATATAGTACACGGACATGGAACACATTAAATTTAAGGAATCAGGTATTTGAGGCAAATGTCTGCTACGTGTGAAAACAGCAGTTGTTGCCTTTTCCAGCTAGCGTGTTCAAATTTAATTATTAAATTGAAGTTAGCTGTACTATTAGATGGAAAAAATCTCGAATTCTTCAGGCCTAGTGACATGCACGGATTACTTTCCCTCGCATCTTATGGTAGGCTTATCTGAGATTCGTGAACATACTGCAAGGTATCGTAGCTGTAAGTTACATTAACAGAGAAATTACAGCGTCAAATGATGATTGAGATGATGCTGTGTTTTCGTGAAATTTATTTTGCTGGCAAGCGCACATTCGTGTCGTGAACTCTCCGCGGCGCGGAGTGTTCACGCCTCCAAAAAGAACGCATTACACAGTCAACAGCGCATTCTCACTCAACTATACAGTGCAACCTTAGTGTAACGATAACAAAAAAGTTCTCCCTGAAGATGACCCAGCAGGGTCGAAACATATAGGAGTGTGTTACGATTGATGATAAAACTCTCTTTTTGCATTTGTTGGTGATTAGTGTTTTTGTAAATTTCTGGGATTTTGATAAAAGTGTACACTTTTCATTTTTGCCATCCATTTGTGACGTAGTGATGAGCTTCATATATCTTCAGCATATAATATTGGGGTCATGAAACCACGGAAGAATATATGGACAGGATTTTTCCAAGTAGCAGGGTTAGGAGAGATGTAAAATACCTGAAAAAGTATGGTTTATAAATCTAGAGCGAAAAAAAAATTTGTGACGTACTTGAGGATAGATGAGAAAGTAATATTGAAATTTATCTTAAAGAAATCAGATGTGAGACTTTTGATTGCATTATTTTGTTCGAGCGAGAGTTTGGTGGCGAGATTTTGTGAATAGCGGCTCGATAAAAGCCGGAGAAGTTGTTAAATGATTTGACGACTATCAATTTCTCAAGAATTCTGCTATATAGGATTAGTTCATACACTGCAAGTGCTGTGAAATATGACACACAACTTAAGGTAAATCGTGTATATTTTATCGTTTCATCGATAACATGAAAGTGAACTGAAGAAAATGATTATGGGAACTCTTCTGTGGCACATGCTGTGGCACATACTGTGGCACATACTGTGGACATCTTTATACTTGTGATTTTGTGTTTGCTTTTTTGACTGGTGCTTGTGTCCTTGAGTTTTGTTACGAGTTTAAGAAAACGAGGGAGAGGAAGAAGGTTGTTCAGGTTGTAAACAAAATTGACTTAGTTTTAACTTGCATCTGCGGATGTTCGGATTTGACTGGTGGGAGAAAGACGAAGAGCAGATTGTAACAGGAAACGAGGGTATGTGGATTGTTATGAAATTGTTATCCGGAAGACAAGGGGTAACTCTTAAAGTCTACCTTTGTTTTAGCAAGAAGGGATTCTTCTTTACATGTATGAAAACTCTGAAGTACTGAACAGTATTAGTATTTCCTTAGTTTTATTTGTTTTGTTATTGAATATATTTTGTTCTGTGCTTTATATAAAAGGATATTATGCAAAGTTTCTGTACAGTTTCGCGGTAAAATACAGTTTGTATTCTTGAAAAGCCAGTAATTGATTTCTTTATTTAGGTTTTATAGTAATGGCGGGAATATGTTCAATTCAGTGATCTTAAAACAGTCAATATATTCAGAGCAGAAGGACTAGTGTCTTCCATGCAGCGTGAAAAAGCCTGTATCAAGAAAGACTATTTTGGTAAAATACGTAATGGGAACATGGGAAGGGGAAATACTTAAAAATTCTTTTTCGGAAAAGAGCAATATGTGGGAATAATTTTGAGGTCAGGGAATAAATTGAAGTATGGAAACATATTCCGCTTATACGAGAATGTTTCTGAGAAAGCGAGGAAACCAAAAACTTATGCACATACGACATCTGGTGACAGAGATCTAAACTACAAATCCCTGATTAATTCCGGATATTAATGTAAAATTAAATATAGTGTAATATGACCTTAGGCCCTATGTTTAGAGGACAAGAAAAAATATCCCTGATCTGTCTAAGCACCGAGAAAGGAAAACTGCCGAAAGTTTTCTACAAAAACCAGCACTTCTGTCTGCGACAATATAGACCTAATGACACCACCCCTGTTAACGTTTGTCTACTCAGGCTGAACACAGTAGGAAGCAACTGGTGTAGTGACTACCACTCTGGCGCTTACCAGGGAAGCGTTCACTCTAAATCCAGGGAAGAAAATTGCTTCTATAAAATGTTCAGTATTTTCACGCAAATACTTCCTTCTTAAAATGGACCACTAGAATTTCTTCTTGAACGCTTCCAAACTCAGTGTTCCGAACCGGCGTGTTATTTTCGATACGACGCTGCACGAATTAAAAGCGTATACGCACATTAAGTCTATGGTTTTCGTCAAGACTTGTATGAACGGAGAGAAACTTCTGGTACTGTGTAACAGTAGGATAAGGCAATACAGTTCCTTAACACTAATTTTAGCCAAAACATAAAGGAAAGGCCGCAAAGTACTTCTAAAGGGGCTGATGTTTGTGAAATTGAATAAGGATATTTTTGATGTAAAACATTTTTGTAGACTTTTTTTTTTTGGATATTTAAGTTCATAAAATTCCATACAACAAACATTTAACCTAAAATATCGTAGTTTTGTAAGAAGATATTAGATTTTTGTAACCTTTACTTGGAAGTGAAAAGTCTGTATTTTGGTAACACATATTTTTCCTTCCTCTGTTTTCCTTTTATCCTCTCCTCCTTTGTGCTGTCTCAGATCACTTTTGGTAGCTTGGTGAGTCGACACCTCCTGCAATGAATGCATTAATCACGGCGTGCTGCATACTACTTTGTTTCAGTGACACATTAGTCCATCTTTGGAAAATTAGCTTTACTCGATTTTTTACAAGGCACGCAACACACTTTACACATGTTCAGCGCCCTGAGCCTCTAACAGGCGTGGGAAGCCTCATGCTATTCCACATTCATTAACTACTTGTGGCCAGACGTCTATTTGAAGTGCCTGACTATGTAAATCAGGATATTTCGCGAACTATTAATTTTTACATTTATTTATATCTAGTTTCCACCCTGCCGCTGAAGAAGTCAGTAAGTCCAGGGAATTTCGTAGGTCACTTATTTTGTTTAAGATCCTCAATGGAAGAAGAATGATAATGTTCAATTGCATAGCAAACCCGAGATAAATACAGAGTACAGTTTCGGAGAGTAGGTACGTAAGGAGTTATGAAATTTAAAGGCAAACTAAATCGTGACTATGGCGAAGAATGATTCTCTGTTAGAAACAAAAATGGCACCTCCTAAACATATTTCAGCTAAAGTAAGTATTAAATAGATATGTCCAGTTTACTAAGAATATTCACTATCTCATATGTTATTATGGACAAGTTCTTCTTTAAGAATTGAGACTAGTTTTCACAGAAAGCCTGTCTGTGGGTGTAAAAACGTTTTTAGCAAGAAAAAGTGTAACAGTTTTCGGACTGTTTGAATATATCGATAGAAATGCTTATTCTGGAATAATAAACGTGAAACACAGAATATTGGTTACGAAATTGGAAAATACTATGCCTCGGAGTGGCAAGTGTTTTACTAACTTTGTAACATGGAAGCAGGACAGTGAGGTACAAGAACAGGCCTATTCCAACGTAACCCGGTCATTAGGACTGACCGGTCGTTTGTTTAATGTCCTTATCTACAGAGACATTAAAATGCGGCGATGAGCCAACAGCACGCAAGTTGCTCTAAATTTGCCACCGACAGACGGAAATGTTGCAGATATTAATTTTCATTTATAAGTAACTCTTCTTAATACTTACGTGTAATGGAAGGTGTTCATGAAACATGCATAAACACAAGCAACTGTCCTTCTCTATATGTGGTCCTGCCAATATTTTAAATTTATATTACCCTCAGTTTTACAGAAGGTCGCAGTGAGGCTCATGGCAGTCTACTTCAGAATTTTTGGATTACCCATTCCGTTGTGCGTGTATATATACCACTATTTCAATCTATACAGGCAAACACACATCATTCCGTTCTTGTATTTGTTGATGGAGAAAGCTTGGCTAGTTAAAGCAATTTTTGAAATACCCATCTCGCTGTAGGTGTATATACCACTGTTCCAAACTGTACGATATGTAGAGGCAAACACAGCATGTTATTCTGTTTGTATAGATTGGAAGAGTAGTCTACTGCATATACGGACGACACAAGGTTTAATTTTCGCTTCGTTAGACACGCTACCCTCTGAGGATTTTACTGATATTCGACAGTGCCTCCTGGTAAACGAAAGCATCACTACCTCTCCATTACCCATTATTTCAGATTTATTATTAGCTGATTTATTCAGGTGCTGTACACCAGACTCATTTAAAATGTCGCGGGATGAATCGAGGCAAATAATCATGTCTTGTTTTTCTCTTATTGTTGCTGCGAAAAAAATCATTGTTTTTTTTTTAAACAAAGTGTTGTCATTTTCTGTGTAGTACTTCAATGTCAATAATAGAAAAAAACATCCTGAACTATATTTTTCAAATTTCGGCGATTGTTTCCCCCGAATTTCGGCTATTGTTTCCCCCGAATTTCGGCTATTGTTTCCCCTAATTTCGGGTTAATAGCCTTCAATAGACGAGTAGTGATTTCTTCCGTGTTCCTTCAAATTCAACGCAAATCCATCCAACCAATTTAATGCTGCTCGGCTGTAAACTTTGTACTCTTCTCGGAAGGTTATGCCCATGATTAGTACAAGGAATGTGAAACAGGCGGGAAATTAATTAATTAATGTAATTATAAGCTAATGTCGGCAAACTAGGTTTGAGAATATTGATGAAATTACATTTGAACTGATAGCAAAATTAAATTCAACAAATAATTTGGGTGCTGACCACTAACATCGCGTTTGATTAAAATGTGTTTTGTATTTCCTAGAAGAAATGTGTTGTGGGACAGGAGGGCTGAGAGAAATATAGTAAAGTTTCATTGTGAGTGCATGTGACGCATTTATTCGAAGGAAAGCAAAATATTTGCACACACAAAACTCTAATACTTGAGTGCTGGCAGTATTAAGCTCCAAGTTTCCGTGCTGTCCGTTGTCACAATAGTCACATCCATGATCGTGTCAGCAAAATAATTGTATGTCGTGAAATTATTGGAAATAAATCCGCTAAATACAGAGTCCAACAAAGAACACTTTCGTCATCATCGCTATTCATGTTATAACGGCACAAGAAAAGTTGATTTTTCAAACGATTGTGTTTTAGATTATGGAGCCTTGCCTTTTCAGCTGTAAAAGTAGAGTGTAATAAAATGGGAAAACTTCAGCAGTGGGAATTAAATATGGGTTTGAAAAGATATTTTAATGGTTCACTTTAAATACACCACAATTAATTGGAGCGTCTGAAGAACATAACGAACTTCTTGGGCTACCGGTGGCTCAGCAAAATGTAGAATCGTCGTCTTCCCAGTTAGTAATTTACAACTTTACCGATACACTGACATTCTAGGTTAATTCGTATTATATTAACTGATTTTTAATAATTTGGGTCTGTTTTCTATTTAAAAATTTTTCTCTTCTTATGTATGTGCCATTTTATATTTGCTTCTATTGAAAAGCCAGAACCTTGGTACAGCGTCCTGCATTACCATCAGACATGATTCACCTCAGAAATTAACTCTCTTTAAAATCATAAGAATAATGTTACCAGAATTAGAGTATCAACAAAGTGAAGAATGTGCGTAAAATATTTTATGGTAAACATCTTTGTAATTGAAATTTGTGCGTGCTATTATTTTGTACCATATTCGGCCTAAATTCAGGCAGCGGCAAAGAGGAAATGAGCACCAAATTACAGACTGTGTTCGCTGCAATGAAAGTGCTTCTATATTTCATTGCACTGCATCTATCACGCGACCACACCACGTGTTGTAAACGCAGGATTGTTAACATTCTCAGAACAACGCGGTCCAGTGGTTTATTACTGTCTTCCTGGGGGGGGTGGGGGGGGGGGGGAGTGGTGGACTGGAAAAATTAATACTTAACTGCTCACCCTCTTCGCTATAAAAATGAGTGTTTGAATATCTCATGCCCTTAGCTGAAAGAGATACAGTAAATGGCTAATGCAGTTTCAAAGGCAGAGTTGTTACCGTCAGTTAGATTCTTCTTGCTCTTTTTCCCCTTGTTTCTGGCTTGTTTTATGGCTTCCTTCTTTCCTTTGATGACTGCCTTTTCCATATATTTTTAGTATTATTCAATACAGTTCAAAGTCAGTCTTTACACAATGTCCATGTTATATCGGATTGTTAAGCAGCTACACGTTTCGACCCTGTATACCCGCTTCACCGTCACAGTGGCATAACAACCTTGGGTAAAATGTTTAACTGTGCATATCGTAAGTCTGCGACAATCTAAAAAGTGCGTATGATGTTATACAATATACTGTGAAATATTATAATGTTGTATATAACACAATATGCGCCTTTTACCTTTTACGCATTTTTTTTGTTGAAGCCAGATGGTGATTGGGCTATATAGGATCGAAACACGTAGGTACTCAGCAGTTCGATATAAAATAGAAGTTGTTTTTAGACTGACCGCCCTTCTTCTTTCCATTCTTTTTCCCTTCATTAGATTCTTTCATCTGTTATAATTGTCATGAAAAGCGAGTAATTATAAAATTTTCAAGCTGTGCCGTTTGTCATTGAGTTGTTTCTCAAAGAAACGGGGAAATTTATATGGCGAGAAAAGGAAGTATGTGTACTCATCCAACAGAACTTCAGCTGTGAGCCTCCGGCGTTGCCGGATTTTATATGTGCACACACACACACACACACACACACACACACACACACACACACACACGCGCGCACACGCATATACACACTAAAGCTCTATATGCAGCTGTAATTTATAATTTGTTCCGATTATTTTCCCAGGTCAATCGTTTCTTTTGAGAAGGCTGCGAAATTTGGCTGAAAGATGCCCATTAGGCGTATAGCGTACTGTAATGCAGAGCATGCCACAGAGGAATGTATGGTACAGGGTGGAAGAAAACAGGATAATCAAGCGCCAGTAAAAGTAATTGGCTACACACCAGCTGCCGCTTGTGTTCATTTTATTGAGTTGCTTGGGCCGCCTCTTTCTTCACCTCCTTGCCTTGCCTTCATTTAAGAGACATTGGAGAAAATTGCTGTGCTAAAAAGAGAGAAAGAAAGGGAACGATGGGATCGCGTTTTTATCATCCTTCCTTTATTTCTCCCCATTTCTCGTTTTTTTACCTCCAGTTTTGTGGTCATCTTTCATCTTGGCGCAGTGTTGCACAAAAAGTGTTCTCCTGGGATTAATAATTCTAGTTTTCTCCTCACTACAGTCATCTTAGAGGAGGATTATTGGAGTGGGAATTTCTTGTAATGGAGTGAAGCTTGCACAGGTGTGGTGTGTATTCATTATTTTTATTTTGTTTATTTTTTATTATTTATTTACTGGGAGAGAGAGGTTACTGTTAAATTACGAACGTCAATTTGCCCTTTGATGGTTAGGGGACAACAGGATAATTGTTATAGTCCTTGCAGGCGGGTAATTATTGCTATTTGCTGGTGATGTAGATGAAGGCAGTATTATACTTCAATATGTCAGAAACTATTCGTACAAACCCAACAACAGGGCGTAACATCTCAGAAGACTCGAACCTTCAGAAACACCGCTGTGAGACCCTCAAATTTCACTACGTAATAAAGCGGTGGTAGACTAATTTAAGGTACTATCTTGGAATTTGCCTGGAACTAATGAGGAAAACTACGAAAAATCTGAGTCAGGACGTACAGACTTTGCTTCAGAAGGGTAATTATAATTTGCCACAGGAATAGCTTTGTTCAAAATCATTATTGGAACCTTAGGGACAAAATTTTGAAGGTTACAAAATTTTAATTCAAGTCCTGATGAACCCTAAAGAACCCGTCAGTAGTATCACGAAGAGATATCCATATTGAAAGCGTTACCATGCAAGGGTCTATGTGCAAATTAGCGTGAACTTCGCGGAGGAAAAAATCTGTCTGCATTGTAAAAACGAATCGGTTAGTGATGTTTAAGGAAGTAATTGCTGCGTATTTTGAGAAGCACATGAAACACACACACACACACACACACACACACACACACACACACACACACAAGGTACTTTGTGGCGAAGAACAAAGTCGATTAATGTTACATAATGTGGTACGTATATATACCATTTACCTCTGAAAGGTTAAAATTCGACTGCAGTAAACAGACTAGAGTGTGTGTAGCAGAATTTATGTATCAGCAATAAACCTTCTGTGTTTTATTCCGAATGGGCTAGACTGCGTCCATCGGCAAAAAGAACTAAACTCACCGGAGTCAGTCCTAGAACTACCTGGATTTGCCTTCTAGGAATTAAACAAATAACGTCAGAAATACCTTAATCTCAGTTAACCTGTGTCCTTAATTCTGGTAATCCCCACATTAAGGGGCAACCTTCCTATTATGTGACCAAATAACAAGTTTCGCTGATGTCTACGTAATGCTGAGTCACAATTTGTGGCTTCAGATATCCTGCAAAACCGATGAGCCAATAAACAAAACGAAAACGAGAACCTCGTGTACGTTACATCTGTCTTCATTTCCATTTGTCAGATTTGAAAACTACTGATGTATTCTCGTCTGGTTGTAGCGAGTGTACAGAATACACCCACAGAAAGCCTCAGCACATTTGTAAGTGGCGCAGGCGAGAAATAAGTAGAGGTTTTTGGTGGGAAAACCTGAATGAAAGAGACAGCTTGAAAGACGTGGTCATAAATGGAAGGATTACATTACAATGGATCTGATAGAAGTATACTGGAAGGTCGAGGATTTGATTCGTATGGTTCATGACAGAGATAAATGGCGAGTGAAAGTTTGTATTCTATAAAATTCAAGGAATTTTGTAACTTCTTGAGGAACCGTGTGCTCTTGAAAGTAACTGTGCTCCATAGGGTTTCATTTATGGGGTTACAAGGTAGACCTACATTTCAGTAGGCGTATATATCATATGGCTGATCCAAATAGCCACGCGGTCTAAGGCGTGGGTCTGCGGCCGCTCGCCTGCTGGAATTGGGGATTCGAATCCCGCCCTGGTCATGGAGATCCGTCTGTTGTGAATGTTGTGTCTTGTCAGGTAGAGGTCTCTGCGACGGGCTGATCGCTCATTCAGGGGAGTCCTACCGGGTGTGGTGTTTCTGAGAGTGATCGCGAGGCCTCGACAGAGAGGAGGCCTAGGCCCGCGTTGGGCTCTCGAGTCACGGGGGGGGGGGGGGGGGGATGATGTCTGGCATGGCGATCACCGAATCTCTGCGTCTGTACAGATTCTTCCTGCTGCTGCGCCCTTCCTTAACTGTGAGAATATCTCCTGTCAGGTGTTACGAACGAGTTAGGTGACTGAAGCGCCAACGCAACGTGCTTTCCCCTTTTCTAGTAGAGATCCGAGCCCGCGCGTTGGTCCATTCTTGCGCGCTAGCACTCTGATGTATTCCGTGGTGATAAAAGCGGACTTGAAGTTTTACAGCCTAACAAAGGTAGCCTGTGTTTCGGCCGAGGTTAAAGCCGGGCCCTTCCGTGAAGATTTGCTGCTTGCGAGAACTTGCCGATATATTCACTATTAATTATACTCTTCTACTAGATCGATTCTAATGATGTTGTCAGGTAAAAAAAAAAACAATTAACCGAAGCTACGATTGAATAGATTAGGTTTAAAATAAACATGAATACGCTTCCACATCAAGCAACCTATCTTGTAACAGGCAAGTTTCTGTCTTTGTTTTTCAGCTTGCCGCAATAACAAAAGTGATTCGAAAATATATATGCTAATAGGCAGCCCCTTGGAATTATATTATGCTTGTAATACATTTTTATGATTAAATTAATACTTCTGTCAGACATTATTGACCCTACCGTGACCTCTGTCTCACAGACTACCAGCTAGTGAAGCAAAATGCGGTGCAGAAATACAACTTAGTGAACGCGATCTAAATGAGCCCGCTGTTTTATATAACGTTTCGTACTGTGGAAATTAAGAAGCATCTGCTGTGAGATGTTCTATGTTTGGGATAACCCACTACGGGCGTGACGGTCCGAGGTTGAAACCCCGGTGGGAAAAGCTACTTTCTCTTCTTCACACGCGCCCAGATGGGCCACGGTACCCAAATAGCCTCCCCTACAGCGAACACCGGGGCTGTTTCCCCGGGGGTAAAGAGGCTGGGTATGACCTTGACCACCCACCCCTTCTATCGACAAAGTTCAGCGTGAATAGAAGTCTACCTCCATTCCGCCTCTGTGCCTCTACTGACATGTTACGGGGCGACCGTTACCTTTACCCACGCTTTTAATATAAGAAAAGACATTCTGAGTGCGAATTCTCATTAATGCTTAAAGAGTCTATGCCATTTTTTATTTTCGTTTTCTTTCAGTCCCTGTAACGGAAAATGCGATAACAAGAGAAGAAATTCTTGGAAAAAATTAGACATTTATTTTCCTTCAAATGTTTGTAGTCTATATGGCAAGCTTAACAGGAAATATAAGTAAATAAACAAACCATTTAATTTTGTATTTTGTGCGTATGATTTTCACTTGTATTTGTTCCGGCTATATTAATATCTCCAGACATAACATCAGAGATTCTGACTCTCACCATATTTATGTCAACACATAAAATGTTACATATATGTATGAAGGGATTATTGCAGATACGTGATGAGCAACACCACCCCAATTTTACAGGAGAACGTCTTTTGGTTTGCATTAAATTTGGAAATTGTAATATTTTATAAAATATGACAATTCTCGTAAATAATACCTTTCATCAAACCTGTATTTCACGTGCTGTGTAGAATTAACTCTATCTTAAACGCGAACGAAGTGTGGGAAAATCTGTTTAGTTAAAAGTGTCGCTTTTCGTGTTAATGTTATCAGCATTTCCTATTTGTATTTGCGCAGTGTGTTTCCTTACCACGTTTTACCTTGCTAATACCGATAGCTTATTGCAGTCGTCATCACACTGAAAGCCAGCTATGGATATCATGTGGTAAATTTTTTTTTGCTTAGTCTTAAAAATTGAAACTTATAAATGTTATATGATATTTTTAGACAGATTATCATAAAAAGCCAGGACAGTGTTTTAAATAGTGTCTTGTCTCTAATACTTCAGAAAAACGTAGGGCTGCCATGTTAGTATTAATGTAATAGGAAATTTAAAGTATACTTATGGGGTGAGCTCTACGACAGGTAATCCATAACACTACACGTAAATTCATTAGAGTCGGTAAGTTGCTTTAGAGTTATAAGGGAGGCAGAAAGGGGAGCGAACACACGAAAATGGTTACACAGAATTCACACAGGCGTCCATTGAACATTCAACTTATAATTAACCCTTTAAAGACGAAAGGTAATCTGTTTTATACAAGGACTCAGTGCGTACCGCGCAGCAAACACTCTCCACTTCGGTTATAAAAACCAGTCTCTTAATGTTTTATAAGGCAAAAGTTGCTGTTTGTTCTGAGATCCGTACAAAACACATAAACGCAATGTGGGCACCACGTAGAATTCTTGAATGTAGACCCTGGTGGTACGTAAAGTTACCGCTAGACTTTAAAAGGTTAACCACTTGCATAGTGCGCTTATTGTGATATAAGATACGCAGCGACACAGAGAAATAGTCGGAGGACAGTCTGAGCAGTCAGCAACATCTCCTCATGCAATGAACAAGTCGTGTCTTGTGTTTTATTTAATGGAATGAAGTTGGCCACACACCGTTTTAAATAATTCATTAGACTCTCGGAAGAATTCATTACGCATTCATAAGAAAAGTGGGGCCCATCTAAAGGAAGGCAAGAGTCTGGGTTTTAGCCAATATCTGCTAACCCATTTACATAGTAAAGATGAGCCTGATTAAATACATGAAACTTAATATTTGTCTCTGTAGACATAGGATTTCAAGTTTTAGAACTAAATTCAAGCTGTCGGCGCATTTTTAGTTAAATGAGAAACAGCTGGCTATGGTTCGCTTCAGCGTACTTGACTTGACTGTGAACACAACAGTTCGAGTTAGGGCAGGACACTGAAGGGCGAGAGAAAGAGAAGAAATTGAAGAAGAAGTTAAAAAGGATGAGCACGGAGATCATGAGTAATCAAAGGTCACGGAAAGGGAGGAGAGAAGAAATAGAATAAAAACAAAGTTTAAAAGGAAAGCATTGTAGAAGGAACAAGAAAATTAGGAGGGGAAAACGAATTGAGAAGAAACTGGGAAACAAGAGAAGGAGTTAAGAAAAGAAATAAGTGTTGTTTTCATATCACTCACACCTGTACTTTAAAGAAAATCGTCACTCGGCAAAATCGGACTTAAGCTTGCTGATTTATGCCTGACAGGTCTAAGAAATGCCAGGTTATACAATGTCCAGCTTTTGAGACCGTAGGTGCTTTGATTGAATTAGCACTGAAAAATCATATTTTTGTTAAGCATCAGACAGCCCGCCGAGGTTAATTTCCTACCGAAATGCCAGTCACATTCTACAAGTGACCAGTAGCTGTAAAAGTAAAAGCAGAAAAATTAAGAGCCAAATTTGTGGTGGTAAATGGATACAGTGTTTTAAAAGCAAAACCTGACAGAAACCTACAAGTTCAGAAATTTGCAATTTTTTCCCCAAGAGATTAACGGATTGATGTTTGCAATGCAGATCCATTGTGTTTTCTCAGAGACGAAACCGAACTTTACAATACTGCGTAATCAAGTAGTAGTTGTATAGCAACGTTAAAGTAGAGGACTTTTTTCGGCTGCTTATCAGGTAGGGGTCATTTTGTGTTATCTCTCCAGTGTAACCAATCATTTTGTTACATGAAACCAAATCGTAAAGGTGTCTTTTACAAGCACATGAATCATATTGGAAGCTTTCAACAAATATAACCGCCGGATTTATAAATAGATAATATTTGCTAAAAATTGTTGGGTAACATTAAATATAAAGGCGACCGTGAAGTACAGTTTTCTTGAACCCATCATATTAAAAGTACCAAGCGACGAAATATACACAGTGAGTCGACGTAAATGATCGGAAATTATTAATACCGGTATATAGCGGCTATGAGCTGACTCAACACTGTCCGGCCGCTACAAACCCTGGAATATTTTCCTTGACATAACTTGGCAAAAGGGGAGTGGAGAAGACTACATAACGAGGAACTTAATGACCTGTACTCATCACCAAATATTATTCGGGTAATCAAATCGAGAAGACTGAGATGGGCGGGGCATGTGGCACGTATGGGGGAAAAGCGAGATGCGTACAGGATTTTGGGGGGAGACCTAAGGGAAGGCGTCCACTTGGGAGACCCAGGCCTAGATGGGAGGATAATATTAAAATGGTCTTCAAGAAGTGGAATGGGGCATGGACTGGATTGAGCTGGGTCAGCATAGGGACAGGTGGCGGGCTCTTGTGAAAGCGGTAATGAACTTCCGGGTTCCATAAAATGTGGGGAATTTCTTGACTAGCTGAGAAACTGTTAGCTTCTCAAGAAGGCCTCTGCTCCATGGAGTTATTTGGTTAACATGGCAAAAGCTTGATTTTTCCCTTCAGAAGAGGCTAGACATCTTCGCGAAGAAATATTGTTGCCGGGAATCGAAACACGGTTCTTCGGACCATAGTCAATCAGACTGAGCAGTCACAAAGCACACGTGTATATTCGTATAATTACAAGGAGAAACAGGGAGTGAGTGACGCCATACAGTGTTTGTTTGTCTACAGTGTGGCTAATTAGTTATAACGGGTTTATATCGCTATCAAGGACAATAGAGTAAGTAATATAAAAAGTAAGGTATCTGGAAAAAATACAGTGCCCACCTTTCCGCTTTTGTGTTGCTACAGACGGAAAGTAACACGTTCTTTTCCCCACCTCTATGCCTAATATTTTCATTACACAAAATCGACTGATATTATTTTGTATTTCTTGCAGCTGCGAATAGAGAAAATTAACACGCTTGCTAACAAACTTACTAAATTCACGAATGACGCTAGAAAAATATAGTATTCGCTCAAATAATCTAGGAGTCTATTCCGTTTACAGCATTAGAATTTTCACGGCTATGCAAGATTGAGAGGACTAGAGGTGAGAATGTTACGCTGTGTTTTTAAGCCAATAGTGTCTGGAGCTCCGAAGGAATATAGCCTTCATCTGCAGGGTCAAGCATTCCCTAAACAAATATGTAAATAAAGCAGGATTATTCAAAGCTTCGAGACCTTCTTACCCGAAGACATAACGTAATATCGCGCAAGACTTCAGTCTTCAGGAAGGCGGCTGTGAGAATCTCAAATTCCACGTCATTACATTAGATGTATACCTTTGCTGAATATTTTATTCTTTATTGCTATTTCTATATTCAGTTGCATGTCCTCTTTTGTTATATTGTTGTTTGTGGGTCTGTTTGACCTTTAGAAGCAATTTAACAACAGGGTGACCATTCCACTTGGCGTGTTCACTCGGCCAGCATAGTAACATTACCCCCTTCTACCACATACATATTAATGCTCATATCCCATCTCTGTGTGTGTGTCCTATCATCGATTATTCAAGATTCTTATAAATATGTATGTTATAAGCAGCCAGGCATAAGAGGGGAGGAAGAACGCTTCTCCTCGTGTGTTCTGTCTTCCTCTTCCAGAAAAAAAAAATGAAATTCTCTATGGGAGGAAAAATTTTCGTCCTAAGGGTCAGAATCTCTGTAAATGGGAATTTCACACCACGTAAAAGTCACCAAGCAAGTTATTACCCCAAAACCGCACTCAGTTTATATTCTTTTAGACCCATCCATATCCTTGAAGAGTTACGTACTTTTGAAGACCCCTTGGCCTTCCTTCTGCAGGCATAAACAAACTTGAGGGCTGCTGTACGGGCCTTAGTGTAACTGGATGTCGAAGAGATTGAGGAAAGATCGTAGAGCTGTTTCAATTTTCGTTTAAAAAAGGCAGTTTTTTCCGGATTTACGCGAAGACCCATCTGCATTTTTGCGTTCCTAAACTTTCGCACACTCGCAGAGCTTTCGGCATTCATATTGTATGCATGTGCAATTAATGTCATACTTTAGACCCATATGTAACTTTGGAAAGTGAAAATAGTCTCGGTAACATCTTAATTCTGTTTACCAGAAAGTGGAAATCTACAGTTTCGCATGGTTTTATCTGTGTCGTAACCAACTTGCTACTGCAGAGGGTAACAGGAATTGGAAATTGATGATAGTATTGTTGCTAGGACACATAGAGGATTTTATGCGCTCTAATAATTACACTACCCCAAAGTTTCTTAAATACATTGGCAGATTTTTTTTCACAAATTTTATCTGGGCGCTGGCATGGCTGTGGCGGTTATTCGCGGATTTAATTCCAGTTCAGTTCATATAGTATTTGTGGTGGATGAAGTGGTGCTGCGGCCGAGTTCTCTCCAAGTACTTTGGCTTTCCCCTGAAGGTATCATTCCTCTGAATCTCCATATTCATTAATTCATCTACAACCGATATCCTGTACTATTAGTATCTAAAAATGTCTTTAAATGACACGCTTCAAATCGCATAAAATGGAGGCAATATGGGTGGTCATACAAAAACACTAATCACCAACAAATGCACAAAGAGAGTTTTATCATCAATCGTAACACACTCCTACATGTTTCGACCCTGCTGGATCATCTTCAGGGAGAACTTTCCGTTACAGTTACACTAGGGTTGCACTTTACAGTTGAGTGAGAATGTGCTGTTGACTGTGTACTGCGTTGTTTTTGGAGGCGTGAACTCTCTGTGGTCCCGGCCTGCACTCCAGTGCAACCTTAGTGCAACGATAACAAAAAAGTTCTCCCTGAAGATAACCCAGCAGGGTCGAAACATGTAGAAGTGTGTTACGATTGATGATAAAACTCTCTTTGTGCATTTGTTGGTGATCAGTGTTTTTGTATAATATAGTGCACGGACATGGAACATATTAAAAATGGGTGGTCATGTTTATCCCTCTGTTTTTATTTCGACAGAAATTACCGTATGTTGAACTTACGGCGATTCAACAGGAAACAGCATGCATCGGGCATTACGGTAAGAACGTAAACTCCCGCTGTGCTAAAGTACAAGGCTGTGAAAGCCTACAGGGGTGCGCTGATAAGCTGCATGCATTCTCAAATTCAGCACTAAATGAAAGTGACTGTTTATCTTCACGCTGAGGTTCCTTTTCTTTCACGAATAGTGACCTCGGCACGCATTGGATAGGAGGTTGAGTGCGAAGCAGAGCCTGTCTGAGCACAAGTGGTGAAAAAAATTTGTACCAATGCTGGAAGATGGATACTATCTTAGCCAGTCCATAGTTAGTGAGTTCGTTCACAGATATTCCAGTTTATATTTGGTTTCATGTAGGTTCATTGAAGATCAAATCTAACGTCATACGTTTCTTGAATAGTGGCTATTTCTACTAAAACCTGGTAAAAGGTAAAGCTGTCCCTTTACAGGCCTGAACAGGCCCTTAGGGCTCCAGGAGGTTCAGGCTTCCAGGATTTCTAGACAATCAGCATAAGAAGGTGACAAGGTTGTCAACCCTAAGCACCGGCCGCCTTTAGCCCAGAAGATACCCTTGGTGTTCATTTTTGTTGGAGGCTGAGTCGACCCCAGGGTTGTAGTGCGGCCGGAAGGATTAAGTCAATGAAGAATGTCACTGACCCCTTCGGGAATCGAAACCGCCACCTTCCGTCTTGTAGCTCAGTAGTGCGGCCGGAAGGATCAAGTCAATGAAGAATGTCACTGACCCCTTCGGGAATCGAAACCGCCACCTTCCGTCTTGTAGCTCAGTGCCTCAACCAGCTGCACCACTCTGCGCCATTTAAACCTGGATGGACGATATAAGCATAAAATATAAAGTGCATTAATATGTTTTTTAATTGCGAATGTGTTCAAAGATTAGTCAAATGCAGGGAAACTGCTTTTGTTTATGCATAATATCGGTGCCGTTAATGACAATGTCAGTTACGTCAATGTCAGAGTAGAATTCGAAATCGCAAGAGAAACGAATTATGCATGCTCTGTTCCAGGAGAATACTTTCAAATTTTATACTGCCTCTGAAAACAGGGGAATACAGATGGCGTCATTCACAATTCTTGACTCACGTTTTGCGATAAGGTTTCCATTGCTCCGCTTCCAACTCCAAATTCGTAGCGAACTTTCATGTCTGGAGGCCCACTTCTGCGTCAGCAACATGCAATCGAGCTTTCCTGTAGTGACAGTGAGCTGAGTTGACAGTTTTGCTTCTGAGATCGTCAGCAAACTTGCGTTTCACAATTTACACTTATAAGGCAATTTATAAATTTGGATTTGTGAGAGCTGAATATGGTTAAGGTCAAATGCTAAGAGAGTAGAACGGGAGAACAGCGCTTTTCTGGAATATTAGGCAGCGTGGAGTGGTAATTCTGTACCGACGTTTCGGGACAGCCTATCGGCCCTATCTTCAAGGGTCAAGAAGTGTTGGACTTCTTGACCCTTGAAGATGGGACCTATAGGCTGTCCCGAAACGTCAGTACAGAGTTACCACTCTACGCTGCGTAATATCCCGGAAGAGTACAGAGGTCATGCACATCGCGGCGGAAGCCGGAGATCACGGAAGGTAGAAAAGGACTTCGCCTCTGATAAATAAACGCCTAAATTTTACAGGGAAGTAAGGACCTGTTTGTGAAGTAATGTTAAGTTGTTGGTAGAACTGGAAGTGCTAAAACGAAGTGCACATCTACCGCGTCATCGAAGTAAAATAAACCTTTATAAAACCACCACAGTTCGAGCCAGAATATATCGCGGGTGTTCTTACGCTTGGATGATCCCTACACGTTAGGGCGGCCCCCACCCTTTTTATATCTGAAGCCTGAATTCGGCGATTATGAACTGGATTGAGCCTGGCATCAGTTATTCTGAAGAATAAAACGAAACGAACACTGGACTGGTTTATTTATGCAGATTCGTCTTCGTAATATGACATTATTCAATTTATACTTTTATGCAGGGAATGTATGGCACGGCCAGCAATGGAAATATTGAAATCTGAAAATTCGAAATGTGAATAAACGTTGTTACCAGGCGACTTATTATTCTTGTCTGGTGTGTCTATACCACCTTACATGGCCTAACATTTTCAGCAGTAGATTTATGAAGTTGTGAGTGAAATTTTTTCCAACATCGTTTTAAACCTTTCGGAACCCAGAAGCTCATTCCCCATAGAACATAGTACCTTACGGGTTCTTAGGTTGCCGTAGACGTCGTGTTATGAGGGGTTCTTAGGCTCACAAAAAGTAAACAGTGTAATCTACAATTAAATTAAATGATAATACTTTGCAATGATTAAGATAAGAGGGGGTTACTTATCGAAGAGCATAATAGGATATCTGAGAAAACTCTGGGAAGCTGACGAACAACTTTAAATTCTCTGATTTCAGGCTTCCGCCGCGATTCTGGTGAGATCTGCGCTCTTGTGGGGTATTACGCAGCATGGAATGGTGATCCTTTACCGACGTTTCGGGACAACGTATCGGTCCCATCTTCAAGGGTCAAGAAGTCCAAGTAGAATTCGGTGTTGTTTTCTATGAAGCTGGCAGTCATGTGGCATTTTCATCGTTTGAATTATCACATTGGAACCCCTAAATTAGCATTTGAATGAATGAATAATTAAAGTGCCAAGGTAGAAAGCAGAGTTGTTCTTACATATGTATACTTTAAGTAAAAGCCGTTGTTCTTACATAGGTATACTTTAAGTAAAAGCCGTTGTTCTTACATAGGTATGCTTTAAGCAAAAGACTTTAAGTCGGAAATTAATTAATCTTTTTAATAAATGTGAGTGGAGATGATAAACACACATATATTCGTAAAAATGGCAAAATTTGTTCAAAACTTTCAGTCCTTCATTGTTCGTCGATGTTGTCCAGTTACTGTGAGTTGCTTTAGTACAATATCGTAAGATTCTGACCGTATTATACGTTCATCCTTTTATGTTAAAAATAATAAAAATTAATAAAACAGTACATTTCCGGGAGAGGGTTTGTTCACTCCTCAATCTAAACACATAATTATTTATTTTCAGAACAGGGACCAGTGGTGAGCTGTTGTATACACTATGGTGAAATTTCGGTTTTCATAAAATGTGGATTATTTCTTAGATAGCACAGCAACTGTTATACCGTGAAGAAAGAATTTGCTCGCTTCATTTCTTTCGCATTTTTTACGTATTTCTTTCTTTGTGTATTTCTCCTCGCTTCTTTTGCTATCTCTATGCTATCAGCGCTTTCCTTTCGCCCTGACACTGTCTAATCAAGTGATTTGCAACCGGTTGCAAGCGGAGGGTCTTCGGTCGTACGCGAAGTTATGTGGGAAGGACAGTATTCTTCGTAACTGAATTTTAAAAACGTTAATTACGTGACTAAAATTGTATGAATGTATTTAAATGAAAGTACAAAATTTTACACATTGTATACAAAATACTATTTTCTTGTTCAAATATAAATGCAGATTGTCCTCTGTCATGTAATTGCGACTGACGACGGACTATTGTAACATGTTTAAACACATCAAACAGCGTGCCAGACCTGAGGAACTGAGGAACCCAGAATGCCATATTTATTCGCCTTGACCATTCAGTTCCATCTCTAACGGTGGTCACTGCTGAGGGAAAATAACACAGTCATAAATCCTTACAAACGCACTCCCTTCAGCATCCGGTTGCACTATTGTGTAGGTGGGAGGGGAAGCGGAATGAAGTGAATCAGTAAATACTCGTATTGTGCGTGAAAGAGAAGTCAAAATTTACAAACTCGAAATAAAACTAGGCAGGGGAAGCAACAAACAACAGACAATTGTAGTACTTGTTTGTATTTTCTAAGTGGTTCCACCGCCAGTTTAAAAAAGTACTAAGCCTTTGTAGTACACTCAGTAATGTTATAATTTTTTTTTGTTATTATTTCCTACATTGCAGCTTTGACAAGAGGGCACAGACGAGGAAGGAAAAGGATTTATTCGATTCCATATTTTATTAATTGTTTTTAATATTTTATTAGTGCGTTAAAATGTTGTATAATTAATGATAACCATACAAAAAGTTAAATGATAAAGCTAGAGAAATATGTTTTTAACGTATTCGGTACGTAGTTGTGCACGTAAACGTTTTGTTCGTGTTACTGGTACGCGAGATAACATTTTGGAAAGCGCTTTTCTAGAGATACCAATAGTCACTATGTGCTCCAGTTTTATAAAACGTGAAGTGTTATCACTGCGGTCCGCCAGACGGACCAGAAGCCCCCCCTCCCCCCTCACAATCTGTTTCATCGCTCTCAGAATTAACATTCTATAAAGGCCTATCTCTCCCAAAAGATGGCTTCTTTTAAGTCCTCAGACTAAAGTTTTTCGTGTATTTTTTGTCTCCTTGACACATGTACCTTGATTTCAGTACCCTAGTATAATTCAGTGAAGAGTACGGGTTATATATCTACTCGCTGACTAATTTCCCTCTTTCTCATATTACGTACGTACTTGTTCCCCTTGCGATCTACATATTCTTCTTAGCACCCTGTTCTTAAAAATTGTGAAAGAACTCCTTAAACATATGAGAACTTCAAAAAAAGAAAAATCACTTTTGTGAAAATAAGTGTATATAGCTACGTGTGCAAGCATCCGGGCCCTAAGCCTGTAGGCTAAAGGTCATCAGATTTGTGTCTCGTTCCTTGTTGCGTAACGTTGCGTATGAACGTCGTTCCAATTTTTGCCGTGGTTTCTTTTGAGATATGACGCACAAAGTGTGGAATTCATTACTGACCAACCAAGGAACAAACAGACGTACATCTGCAAGTCGTCATAACCATATACGTATTATACAGCGTATTTTAATGAAGTTCGTTATAAATACGTGGATAACGAAGGTCTCCTTAAAATGCATGCGATGCGTTACATAATAATAGTACATAAATCATCCAATAGGGGCGACACTAAAAAGACAAGTAAACATCGAAACTCCTACAACGGTCGCAGCACTTTTCTTACAGGGCTTAGGGTCAGTTATCTTCGGGTTGTTTCCGTGTGTGGTTGAGTGCAGTGGAGACCAACAGTGTAAGTGGGCGTCAAATGACGCAGCATTATTGATACACTTTTGATGAATTGGTTGCGTTTGTAGAAAGGTTTCAAACATAAAATTCCTCGTAATTTTTGTATTATACATAAGCACAGATGCTTAACAAAAGCTGCTTTAATATTTCAACGAAAGTAACAAATTTTAAAGCATTTTTGTGCCGCGTAGAGACTACATAAATAATCAGACTATAAATGGCTTTTAATTTAATAACAGTGGCGTTCTATTTACATTATATAATTGCTAAATTAGTACAAAATTAATTTCAAACCTCACTGTCTTCCATAAATTATATGAGGTGTGAGAAATCGGTTCCAAATAAGAGAACATAGTAAGCTCAATATGTAACCAATTCACGATTCACGTTTTAAATTTGGAACTTCGCTTGTGGTAGTTCATTCTTACGCGTAAAGTTGAAATTTTTCTTACGGCAGTTGCGTAATTATGTACAAAATCTTAGCGAAAGACCACAAAAAGTCCGCGATATTAAATACAATTAGGTCCATTTAACGTCAGTAGGGAATGGTTTCTCCAGACCTCTAAACGCTGGGGCCAAACAGATGGGATCCCAGTTCTAACTGACATGTTAATAACAAACAAAATTAGGAAAATCAGCTGTAGCGTTAGGTTAGTGAGGTTAGTATATGGCATTTATTCAAATGCTTCCAAATTATGCGTGCGCTATGCGATGAATTGAACAAGTTCAGAATAAGAGTCGTAAAATAAACCTTTTTGTCGTGAAAATTTATTAGGAAGGGGACACGCGGAGTACTGGAAAATCAGTTTATATTAAAAAGTAGGAACTGAAAGGAAACTTGAAATGAAAACACAAATGCTTTTAAAGATGACAATATGAAGATATGTTCAGGATTGAGAGTCTTGCGTGAAAGGATAACCTGTTTAATTTATGTCTAATCAAGAGCTAATATTATACCTTGAAAAGACTAAATGATTCAAGGTTTTTAATTCCAAGCACATGCGATACGGATTTCATAAAAATGCGTATAAAGCAATGTAATGTTAGGGCTACAAAACTGAAATTTGTTTCGCCGCGCTCTGTAACTTTAAGGCCAGTTATACCCCGAATATGGCTTCCGAGTTTTACATCTCCTTTAAAGCAGTCTGTTACCAGTCAAGCTTGCCTTTTACGCTTGCTGTCCTGTTGCAGTTACACTGCGCTGATTGTAGGCATTCAGCACAGTCAAATGGCCCTTGAGACAATTTCGAAGAATTGGCGTAAATTTCGGATAATATTTCGAAGACAAGTTTTATAACTTATACACTTTATCGAATACGATTATGTTGTCAATATAAATAAAATAAGTGGAAAATGTTACATGAATTGACAGACACTTACACATAATTTTAGGCTAGACAGCGTGAAAATAATGTCTCCGGGTATTTCTAAATATTGATGCGAGGATAATATTAAAGTCGTTCTTTTGCAAACAGATTGAGGATGCCTATTGGACTTAACTTGGCCCCGCATATTTCCAGCTACAGCATTTTGTAAACACGGCAATAAATTTTCGGTTTTACTAAAGGCTGGTTTATTTGACGGACTGAAAAACTATTATTTTTTAAACGCAAATGTCTCCGTGGACTTGATCATTAAGATAAAATTTTTTTCCTGGCATAAACAAAATATTCACAGCTCGCAGCCCTGACTTTATAATGAAGCCCAACCAAAATCAGCCCCTCGGTCTGTTACAGCCACACTGCGAAGTTACATTTTTCTCTATTCAGCGGAGAAAGGAAGATATTTGATTAGTGCACAAGCACGTAAATCAGAATCCGGAATAACTGTTCAGTTTGAACTTATAGTAACATCAATGTAAGCAGCCTATAAAAACCATGACACGTGCGTGATTAGTGCTTTCTATTCGTAAGGCTTCGAACTGCGACATTTGTTTGGACATCAAGTATAAAAACACATAATTCTTAGCATGTAACAAGACACGCATTAAGCTTTATTCGAAAAGAAGTGGCAGTTATGTTTGTATTGTGCAGTTCATGTAAAGGATGGCACACACGTGTTTATATACTAACAGCTTCAGAGTCTGTCTGTCTTGTGTTCGTGCAAAGATTGGTTGATCGACTGAGTGAGTGGTTGGTTGATTGGTGGGTAGATGGGCGAATGACTTGACTTAGCATTCTGTGTGTTGTAGTGCAACTGAGATCTATCTTCCATTACAGAAAGTGCATGGCCGGCATACGCGTTATCCTTACGCATGAATTACACAGAACAAACAAGTGCCTTAGTCATCATCAGAAGTTCAAATTTCATGTCTCTTTTACAAGGAAAAGGGAATCAAAATATATCGGTGAACAAAAATACACGCACGGTGTCCTTGTAAATTTCACACTACCTAGTCAGGGAAACCACCTGAATGAAATCTGAAAATATGCTTGTCTCGAATTGTTTGATAATTTCTGAAACTCCCTAGTTTATAAACAGTTCCTTTCACGTAAGAGGCCACGTGTCCTGAAAAGCTTCAGCTCTGTTTCATACGTAACAGAAGATACGAAACACTTTGTCATATATGTACATGTGCAAATGTTGCACACAAAATGCACCGTCTTTACGTAAATCACATTATTGAACGGTTTTTTATTCCGTCACGTTACCTTAAGCACATAGTGGAATACACCACTGCTACCTGATCAATATTGTTGACGTTATATTAACAACGAATATGAATATATTTAGTATTCTTTAATATGTGACAAAATTTAATTACGTTACATGCAAGTAGCCTGGACGTAACTTCGGTCGTTTGCAAGGAATTACTTTTTCTTAAAGAATACAAATTTTGCACGAGACGACACCCAAAACTGTTCAGCGAAACGTATTTAGGCGTGCGTTAGTTACTTAAGACTAGGTAAGTCATGTTTTAAAAGACGTTAATGCACATAGATGCCTCAAATTTGAAGGTTCTTGCTTTTATGCTTTGGACAACATTTTTGTGAACTTGCGAGGTTATCATATTGAGTTCGAAAGAACACCGTGCCTAATAAAATTTATGAGTTCGAAGTGACAGGCTTAATTCTCAGGAAGTTCATTAGTGGAAGTGTTCTGTGAGGAGTGTAGTGGTGAATCATGTAATTAGTGTGAAAGAATGTGGTGTTAAAAATCAGGTCTCTTCTCCATGTTGGAAATAACCAATATATGAGCATAGTGATGTGTTTCAGTGCAATATGTGGAAGCGGTAAAAGTGTGTTGTTACGTGTAAATTCAGTGCAGCAATTGAAAGTCAGTGCTGAAAGAAAATAGTTCTTTCGATGGCCTGAATAATGTTGTAGTGATTGGTGCTAATTGTGAAAATGCAAGCTGCAATCTCCGCTCCAGTAACCCCGTGCTAATTTTAACAACAACGACGACGACGACGACGAAGACGTCTTCTGCATCAGTATTATCTCGACACAAACTTCAACCACCACTTCGAGCTTCGTTCCCTACCGAACTCCATCATCCACTTCGTAACATCAGCTGGAGCGGAGCACCAGGAAATTCGGAACGCCGCAGTTAAAGTAGGTGCAGATTTTTTGTCCCCCCGCTGTTTCTCGCTCAGTAAGGGTCGCTGGCTGAATCATTTAGAATTACAACTGCCACTCCGTATTAGTAGGGGTTTGGTGTCGTAGGGTTTTGTAGTATGTAAGCGTCAAGTTGGCAGCCTGAATTTCAGAGACGTCACTACATAATTAAGGATGTGTTTACTGCATTGCATTTTGTTGCTTTTGTGTGTTGCTGTGTGCCCTCCCTCTCCCCCAAGTGCTGTTAGGTCGTGACGTTAGGTTTTCGTCAGGTTATGTAGGCAGGCAGGCAGTTACGTTAGTCATAGAACTGTGCCAGTGTGCAGGGCCACATTGGCAGCGTAGTGTGTCGGCAGGCTGCAGAAACTTGACACCCCTGTGTTTCAGCCAGTGATGGACGGAAGCAGCACTTGGAGAGGCCGCAGAGAGACACATCAAATTGATCGTGACACGTCTGTTAGATTTCATATTAAAAGTGTTCGCGTGTTTGTGTTCTGTCCGAAAGTACGGTTTGCAAGTGTTTCTCTTGCAAGTCGTTTTTTCTGCCCGACTGCTGTGATGTCTAATTAAAATCTGGATTTTGTTTTATCGCGAATTTGTTTACTTAAAAAAGCCTCTTCCATTTCGAGGTTTTGCTCATGTGTAAGTAGTGGCCTCTTCTGCAGAGAATTGGTTCGCACGCACCAGGGTCTAGAGTTCGCACGTTTTACACTCGTCATTTGTTCTTCAAGTGATGAAATGACGTAAAACTCTTAACCTACCTACTGTATCTTAATGTAAGGTAGATGCGTCAACAACAGGAAATCTGCTAGAAGAAACTGCTGTTCAAACTCCTGCATTATATGAAGAATTTTTAAATTTAATTTAAAAATCCATCGCTACATTACAGCTTGCTTACATTCGACGAAATTTTATGGTGTTTATCAAAGACACGGTGACGCATCTACACCATAAATGGTGCGTGCACTCAGTTCTTCCCTTAGCTCCCGGAGCGAAGCAGCCCGCTCTGCACATCCATACATGCACTACACGATACAGCGAGGAAAGCACCTGATATGCAGTCGTAGCAATAGGAACACACAACACACAGGGCTGTGGAGCTCGCCCGGTTTCAATTGGCAGCCGGAGGAGGCGAGCGGAGTGGACCTAACATG
>BLKM01007598.1:462912-551644 GCA_013340265.1 Coptotermes formosanus | reverse complement strand
TCGACCCTGCTGGGTCATCTTCAGGGAGAATTTTTTTGTTATCGTTACACTAAGGTTGCATTTTATAGTTGAGTGAGAATGTGCTGTTGACTGTGTACTGTGTACTGGAGGCGTGAACTGTCCGCGGTCCCGGCCTGCAGGCCGGGACCGCGGACAGTCCACGCCTCCAAAAACAACGCAGTACACAGTTAATAGTACATTCTCACTCAACTATAAAGTGCAACCTTAGTGTAACCATAACAAAAAAGTTCTCCCTGAAGATGACCCAGCAGGGTCGAAACATGTTGGAGTGTGTTACGATTGATGATAAAACCCTCTTTGTGCATTTGTTAGTGATTAGTGTTTTGTATCTGATTCCTTGTACTGACTGTCGTATTGTCAACGGAAAGAATTAATTCTGACCTTGTCACCGGGAATGTTTCGCAATTCATACTCTGTACGTGCGTCTTTCTTTGGCTAAACAGGGACCAAAGTAGAACACACTGAATGTGTAAACTACGTGTTGGAAGACTGATTTAGTTTCTGTCAGGTGTGAGACTAATCAGGTATAAGAGTTTTTGTGAAGATTAAATTTAATCCAAAAGAACGAAGAAGAATCAGCCTTTAGCATAATAGAATATAATTTACCGCGGTTTATAAAAAAACGTTAAATTTTAAAGGATAAAGACAAAATATTTCTTAATGCTAAAGAATGTATATTGCTTTCTTTGCGGTATAATCGGAGAAATTCTGTGTGTGTGTGCTGGTGTTTCGAGTTTACGCTGCATGGCGGGTGGGGAGTGCATAATAAGTCCTTGTAAATGCGTTTCAGTTTTTCATGTAGGTATCCGCTTTTTGCTGTATATCTGTATGCAGCCAACATTCCACCTTATTTATGTACACAACCATTTTGTTCAGTATGTATAGGTCTTATACTTGATGAATGTTACTAAAATTTACATTTCTGAGTATTATCTTCTTCCAGATGTTGCAAAATGTCGCGGTCACTATTAATTACAGGAATCTGAGTTATGTGAGTTAGGATGTAGATCAGGAATAGAGGCTTTTGTGTGTTCTTTTTATATGACTTTAAAAATCAGTTCTTTGCTTGCATATTTTCATACAGTCTGCATATTCATACCATATTTTTGATTTTATAAAAAATGGTCATAACACCTTTCTTTAATACTTTCTCCCATTTATACTCATGCTTTGCAAATATTAACTTTCCAGAATCACACAAAATTTCACACGTTTTACCAGTTCACAAACCCCGTCTTTAAGAGGAATGGTTTTGTTTGGTAGATAAACATGCAAATGGACAGGACGTAAACATGGTGTAGTCAGCATTGCAAAATATTAAAGCACAGTCCGATATATCGCCTGAAACACCAGCCTTAGGAAATGCTGATTCTAGTATGCGAATGGTTTCAGGATCCTTCAGCTCAGGGCTGTGCTTTCATCTCGGGGACTGTAACCAGTGCAAATAATGCAGAAACTTGGAACAAAGCAAGAACTGACACCCCTCAAGAGTGCCCAGCCATAGCAGGTCCACTCAACGTCATGCCCTTCAATCTGCCTTCGGTTTGCGCAGGATACTTGGATAATAACGCAGACACGAGGAAAATTAAAATGAATCCTGAATATTGTCAAGACGAATATTTTGCTTCTGTGGTATCATTAAAAAACAGATATAAAATCCATTTAGGGCCTTTAATTATAATTAAAGGCCCTAAATGGATTTTGTATGTACTTTGAGCCTTTGATTTTCATAAAATACGGCAATTGTGTTCCTGCTGTACATTCTTTGAATTTAGCCTGCGTTAAGATTCAGTTAATTTCACTTATCAGCCCCACTTAAATTTTCATGCATCTCTCGGAATCTTTGACAGGTTCTGATAAAACGTAGACGAGCTATCAACAGGTTGTATGGAAGTATGGTTGTATGGTTTCACTGTTTTTTAAGCGAAAGTTATTAAATAAAATTTCGATGTTCTTCTGGAACTAATGTAACTAAACTCATGTAATATGTAAATGATTACAGTGATGTGTTCAGTGACTGCTGAGTGTAACAGGAAACCTGCTGTAAAATGCTGAAAGGCTATATGGAAGCGGTTAAAAACCATTTATTGACCTTTAGTATTTTAATGTGCCACGTACGTATTAGGAACTGAATATGATTTTTTAAAAAAGGAAAAGATGTTGCAGTAGCACAAACGAAAAATCTCATATTTTAGTAGATGAAGTGAGTTATGCAGGAGTATTTAGTTTCTCTGCCTGTAATTAAATGTGCTAACTAATTACGTACCTTAAAAGAGTCTCGAATAAATGTTTGAAAATTATATTTTATTACACCTTTTCATTAAAGTGTAATATTTCCTAGCTTCGAGTGTGTACAAACAAGAAGCACGTTCAGAATGTAATTTGTCTTTACGAAAGCTTCTTGAAGCTGAACAGGACGCTTGTACGAGCGAGTCGTGTTTTAGGCGCCGGTCTTGAACTCATCAGTTGCCTATTGAAAAATAAATTAGTTTGATGTGGCAGACAATTGTAACGTACGAATGTATGAGGGCAGACACGCTTCCGTTCTCATTGTTATCTTTGCCAGAGTTAACAGGATGTGAGAAAGCAAAGAACAAAAGAGTAATAATCAACTACATAATCAGCTTCAAGTCATGGGCTATTTTAAACAGCCGTTTTAATCTCTGTAGCAACAAAGTTCACAGCACTGCCTTGACCGATGCCTGCAACACAGTACTTAATGTTAAATGTGTCCTGTACACTTGTCTTCCCCGTACAAGTTTTATTTCCAACTACCGCACAAAGCTAATGAGGAACAAAGACTGAGGGCGTTCGAGAGTAGGGTACTGAGGTGGATATTTGGGCCTAAGAGGGACGAGGTGACAGGGGAGTGGAGAAGACTACATAACGAGGAACTTAATGATCTGTACTCATCACCTAATATTATTCGAGTGATGAAATCGAGAAGAAAGCGATGGGCGGGGCATGTAGCATGTATGGGGGAAAAAGAGGTGCATACAGGATTTTGGTATGGAGACCTGAGGGAAGACGACGACTGGGAGACCCAGGCGTAGATGGGAGGAGCATATTAAGTGGCTGTCCAAGAAATGGGACTGGATTGAGCTGGCTCAGGATAGGGACAGGTGGCGGGCTCTTGTGAGTGCGGTAATGAACCTCCGCATTCCATAAAATGTGGGGAATTTCTTGACTAGCTGAGAATCTGTTAGCTTCTCAAGAAGGCCTATGCTCCATAGAGTTAGTTAGCACAAAGCTAATTTCTACGCTCCTACGTGCTTCAGATACCAATTGTAACAAACATCAGGGAGCTGCAGTATTATAAAGCTGCCCGATGATTGCTACAATACAATAGGTAGCCAAAACATGTAGGAGTCTTAAAAACCAGCTGTGTGCAATAGTTGGAACTACAGCTTGTGTGTGTGTATGCAACACAGTTCACTTTTAAACACAATATAATTACAAGAAACTTGTGACGTATTTCCAATTGTTCTTTCAGCACTGCGTCATAAATGTGGAAACCTACACACACTGTGGATTGAATGACTGTGTCAAACAACACACGTTAAAAATTTCACAACTAACTTAACCTTGTTAAATAATTGGGCGTATTACGATGACTTGAGAAAAATTTCATTTCAATGTTATGCTAAAAATAGCTTGTTTTCTAAATTTATATGAATTATGTTCAGATTCTGTTCGTAGTTGAATACGTACTGACATCCCAGCATCTACGAGCCTAAGGAAGACAGCCATGTGCAGTTTAATGCACAGAACAGTCTCGCAAATAATTACATATGAGTAAAGTTATAACCAACAGGAAAATATTAAGATCCATTAACAAAACTCAGATAAGTTTAGGCAGCTATTTAGATAAAGTATAAATGGTTTAACAACATATACAATTTGTAAATATGTATTAAGTGACGAAGGGCTACCACCGTGACTATCCGGTGTTAATCGGTAGACAGTCTGATGCATTGTAAGAACTGAACTGAAATAGACTATTATTCTTACTGGTAATATTATCGTTACTTTATCTTATATATAATACTATCTAAGTGTTTACAAAAGCTTGACCAGTGCTTTTCAGCCGGTGGTACGTGCAGGGTCGTCTGGTGTTACGCGAAATTATTTGGGAATTTTTCATACTCTATGTATTTCAGTTTGAAAGCTGTTAAATACACGAAAAAATTGTTTTGATGTATATAAAAGACAAAAACATAATTTGTAAATTTCGTATTAAAATACTGTCTATTGTTCAGATATAAATAGAGATTGTAATCTATCGTCTGATTGCGTCTGGCGACGGAGTATTTTAACACGTTTAAACACGTCAAACAGTGTGCCAGACCGGAGGACCTCAGGACCACGCAATGGCATAGTTATTGATTTTGGCTGTTCATTTAAATTTACATCTGTAATGGTGACCACTACTACGCAGTCATAAAAGCTTAAAGTCTTACTACCGCAAGGTGGGAAGGGGGGTGGTGGTGGTGGTGGCAGGGAGGAAATACGTAATATTTTGCGAGACAGTCACAATCAGATTTGCTAAGCCGGAATTCAACTGGCTGGTGGCAGTAGCAAGCAACGGAGCAAAGTAATACTTATTTCTGTTTTCTACGGCAGTTTACTTCCCGTTTCAAATAAGTACGAAATCTATGCAACGGGTTCAGTAGTGTAATCACTGTGTGTTTGGCAATACATATATCGCAGTTTTAACTAAAAGTACAGATGTGCTGACAAAAAATTTTTTTTATTCAAGTTTATGTTTTTTAAATATTTTAGTATATTCTGTAGTCATTAAACTGTTATAAATTAATCTTAACCGTGCAAAACGTTTAAATTATAAAAGCTGAAACAGCATGTTATTTATATTTTCCGCGTCGTTGTATGAGTAAATGCCTTTTTTCCGTGTTACTGCCACATGTGAAAGATGAGTTGAAAGACACTGGTACAAACTGCCGTAGACTCTCGAGGCACTCTATATTAGATGACCTAAGACATGGCCTGTGTAACAGTCCGTATAAAATCATAGTTTTCCTACTGAATATGCAGAGGGGCGCTCTCTGCTGTCGACAACAAAGGGGAGGCATTCAGCCTGAGTTTGGAGACACTTCTCCTTTGATGCTTTTATGCTTGCCTCTGGGCTGTATAGAGTTTGCTCTTGTAAATCTTAAAAGATTTACTAAACCTGGTGGCAGATATTCTGCAATATTTTACTGACATATTTCAAGCTGTGGTACAATCGAAGTGTATCGACTTTTTACCAACTTTTGCTGCTTCACAGTACAGAACAACTCAAGAAGGTTTAAACACTTTAAAAATTCATATAAATTGAATCTGGCTAAATTATTGATGATCATGTGCGGGTCGATATAGAATATCGCAGTGCTTCCCACGGTCCTTAACCCTTTAAAAACGAAGTGTATCTGTTTTATATAAGGACTCAGTGCGTACCGCGCTGTAAACACTCTACACTTCGGTTATAAAAACAAATCTCTTAATGTTTTATAAGGCAAAAGTTGCTGTTTGTTCTGAGATCCGTACAAAACACATAAACGCAATGTGGGCACCACGTAGAATTTTTTAATGTTGAACCTGGTGGTACGTAAAGTTACCGCTAGGCTTTAAAAGGTTAGCCAATCGATGTGCCATTTCTTCCAACACTTTTGCGGCTTTTCTCTTACTTAATGATTTTACTTTTTCAATGATCCATCCTTCAGTTTCAAGAAGGGTTTCTAGATATAATGGCACAAAGATCTTTCATGCAACCCGACACTTGAATATTGAGAGGCACCTTAATTTGTTCCTTTCAATTAGCATTGTTAGGACTGCCCAAATTTTGACAGTTATGACTCTTGAGCACGTAATCTGCATAGTGACACAGTAGCTAGAGCTGCATACGTAGTTCTGGGTGATAAGTCTCGAGTCCTCGACTATTTCTTACGCAAGTTTCTTACGTAAATATTACAAAATGAGACGACGTTTATCAGTGTAATTCTCAGCATCTTACATTACCTTCACCTGAATATAGATTCATATATGACGAAAAGAATTATAAGTGTAATTAAAATAAAACACCAAAATGTATAAAATTACTGAAACACTTTGGAATACACAGTAGAGATGAATTTACTCGTGCGTTTCGCTACACAGTCTTATAATGCCTTTAATATTCTTGTGGTAGAATAAGCATAACTTGACGAATAACACTGTGGAACGGGGGGGGGGGGTGACAAAATCGGCGACGGGTGCTAGGAATTTTAATTTACGAAGGAGTCAAATTAGAATGAGGGGAAGACTTGTTTGAACCAGTCCTTAATACACATAGACTGCTTTCGCTTACTCTCATCCCAGTCTTTTTATTTGCCCTGCTTCAACTCAGCAGCCAAAAAAAAAATCGTTGGTAGAAAAAATATTGGAGGGGTCTTTGCCCCCCTGGCCTCCTCTCCAGTTACGCCTATGTGTGAAGGTACTAACTTTTCCTGATTGTACGGTACAAGACATATAAAAATATTGATACTTTAATATACTAGTGAACATTACAAACAATACTGCGGCGTCGAATGAAATAATGTGATAGGTAATATTATCACATTTTTTAATATTTACATTAGCCCATTTTATAAGAAAGGGTGTTCAAATAAATGAAAAATTTATGTGTGTTTTGTATAAGGCATAAGCGTGACATAACACGTTGAGCCGGAACATGTAGCCTGTGTAATTTATTGTACTTAACAAATGTTGCGTTAAATAAAAATTTTTTATTGAGTACGTCACAAACAACGAAATGAAGTACATCGTTAACAAATGAAAGCTCAACGGGAAGTTATGTGTGGAGAAATGTGGAGTGGAAGGAACGATTGTATTCAAAACCGTCTTAAAGGCGTATAGTGTTAGTTTGTGGACTGGATTAAGCCAGCTCAGGATAAAATCTAATAATAGGCGTCTGAAAATATAGTAATGGATTTTGCTTTCCAGAAAATCGGAATTTTTAATCACCTGTGTAAGAATTTGCTTTTAAATTCATACCCTGCAGCAGTGCAGTGTGGTTAGCGAATTCTTTACTTGACTACTTTAAGAAACTAACCGCGTAACTGTACTCCTAGTGTGTAGATACCCACTGCATTTAACCCTGTGTCTTATTCTACCCTACTGAACACCCAACTGCGCATGAGGCTTACAGGATAGAGTAACTTACAGGAAATCTGGCACTATTCCGACAAGTCAACATATTTTGTGTCGGACTTCCTAGATTTAACCCTCTGTGTGTTCCCTATCTCGAAAAGCTGTATAAGCATAGAATAATTATAAGTAGAGTATATAGGGGTGGGAATAACTTTAATACGTTGGGAAAGTCCGCATTATATTGTATGGAAACCTTGGCCAGAAAACTAACTTTTCGGGTTCAATTTCCATAGTTGTTAGCATTATGTAGTTTATCAGACATTATCAAATACAGGACAGAGCTTTGCTGAAACATCCCTCGCTAATCCACGAATTGTTGGGTCATAAAATGTTTGTTAAATGTTACAAAGTGCTTCAGATTTCGGTTTTGCATATCGTTAGATGTTAGTGTTATATCCGATGCTGCTGTGCTAAATAACAAGCTGTATGAAGCAGGATCTGCTTTCAACATTAAGTGTTTAAAGCGTGTGGTAACTACAGGGTAATTCGTAAGCCCCTCCGGGATTTCCGACCTGCGCGGTACAGTAGCCGGGATGGTCACGACGGCGGGGGGGGGGGGGGGGCAGGTGAACAGAGGGAGACACACTTCGGGTTTCTGTGGTTCTGTGTGGTACATCCTCCGTTGCACCGTCACAGTGGACTCAGCTTTGGCAAATTGCAAGACACAGAACGCTTTCTTATCCCCTGTCCACGCCATGTTTCATCACGACTGCCCCCTAACGGTGAAACCTGCAAGTACGCCACAGCCCGTATTACCCAAAAAAACTTGGAGAGATTCTCTACCTATTGATATGCTCCTTTCTGCTGTGTCTGTCTTGGTTGTTGCGCTGCCGATTTCGGTATTGTCGGAGGGACTTGTGAATTACCCTGTATATATACCGCCTGCTGTAACCCTAGGAATGGTATTTTGCCACATGCTGTGTTTATGTCACTTACGGTTCTCATGATAAATGTCGGTCACTTTCCGCAGTAGCACTAACCGGTTGGTCTTTAGCACAGAGAACGTACCAGTTCGCTACGAGGTGGGAATTGAATTTTTATGTAGGCTACAATTCATATGAACTTCAGTCTTGTAACGGATAATACTGACGTAGCTATTCCACAAACGTTTTGAATATACGATGTCCGAAATTTAATTTCCTCTACAACAAAGCTCACAATTAGAATCTGTATTGAGCCAGTTGAAAGCAGTCTGCAACTCCATATATTATTGATATTGTGACCCAATTTTTTATTATCTTTTCGTCTACACTTAAATCTTCTAAGCAGACCCTAATTTGAAGCTCGCTTACCGCTATTTTATATTCATTCGCTATATCCGCATGCGTGTGAATGTTATCCCACCCACTTAACCTATATGGATTACCCTAATGAATCGAATGATTCTACAAGATAGCTATCTTCGAATCTTAGCAAATTTCTGTAGTCCCCAACTTGATGTAGGGCACAACCATACCAAAAATTATCTTTAGTGCGGATCGCGTGCGCCAGGTTACGAACCGTAGCTTTACAGCAAGGCTGATCTGTCTGAACATCACTTTGCATGTGTCGGTAAACATTATGTTCCGGATTGTTAAATTCCGTAGTACATTAGTCGTACTTTACACCACACTACGGTCAATCCGCACACTTGAACCGAATTGCACTGCGAAACTGGAAACCGATAAAAATGCGCTAGGTATTGAGCCATTGGAATAGGATCTTTATGGACGCATTTTATTCACTGCGATAGGTTTTAATATTCTTTTCCAAACTTGGTATCCCTCACGATTTAATCTTCTGAGGTTTTAGGTGGAACATGTGCAGAGATGTGTCGTCTTCCACATATAAACGCAGAGAACTCAGTTCACGCAATGTTGTTACGAGATTTGAGATTCTCAGACTGGTGTTGCTGAAGATCTAAATCTTCCGGGATGTGAAATTATCGACTGAGCAATACTGACGTTTAGAAGGAGTGTACTGACTGAGTATTTGGAGAAAGCAAGAGAGAGAGAGAAAGAGCGAAGTGTTTTACTTGCCGACAAATAATGTTGTCATGAGAAAACTGAAGTGCTTGAAGAAAAATCTGTCCGTTAGTCATTTTGTCTACGACACGTACCTCATGTTCAAGGTCATGCAATACAAAAGGAGTAGATATGTTACTTGACCTTGACGACGAAGGCATTATGCTCCTTTGAAAGTTGGTAAGTTTCTGGCATAAGATTCCAGTGGACTTGAACCTTATTCAACCCTCTTTGTAATAGAGATGCGATGTGTTCTATTTAAGGCAGTGTTACTTTTTTTATGTTGCATGGATTATCATTGCTTTTAAAGACAAAACAGCTTTCTTGATTAAAAGAGTGGGGTTGAGAAATCCTTCTGCTTTTTGCTTCTACTTCATGCTTCATGTGAATATTTGAAGGGTTGTTAAACCGCTACGTCATTCAAGAGGATGAAGCGCTGTCATTCATCATGTGTGGTTTCACCACCCGATAGCCCTGGGCACATGGGGCTCCTACCCAGCGCTAATTTCTCAAACAGAATATTGAATATCTGTTCTTGTAGACGTACTCAGATCCTTACCACTATAAATACGCCAAACGGGCTAGAAGACCGATTCACAACACCCAGACCAACAAAATGCACAATGCTCTTCATTAGATGTTCAGCTTTTTTACGCCTTTCTGCTTTACACAACGATTGGTGGTTGTTTTTGTGGGGTGTTGCTTTGATTTGATTCCCTGGTGACGATCCCTTGCGGATTGAATCTTGCAGGAATGTTCAATGTGATATTGTGATGTAAATATTTAAGGAAGAGTATTGTGCATTTTGTTGGTCTGGTGTTCTGAATTGGTTATCGACAGTGCACGGAATGAAACATACAAACTGCTAGGGGACGTCGCCCCCTTCTGCCTCGCATTCTTGCAGTCCTAATTTTGAACCTCACATAAGAACCGTCTGCTCCTGCTGACGTCTGTCACGTTCCTCAGCCCATCCAAGGAAATAAGAGAATCGTAGCTTAAAACAATTCTCGACCAGTTTTTCATACCTTTCATAGTTCTATGAAAGATGCGGAACTTTCTTGTGGATCTAAGCAAATATCAGTGTTTGGAAAAGGATTCTACTCAGCGAAGCTGATTTGATATTCCATCGTAATAGCATATTTCTTATTCTTCTGTGACGACTGATAATTAATTAGCAATCCATTGTTCTGTAGGCATATTCCAGATCCACTGTACTAATCTCAAGAACAAACAGAATTTACGAGAGAATAAAAGTTTTCTCTGCCAGCTGTTTTCATGGATGCGACTTATGACTAGCAAAAGGGGAACTTCTGTAGTGGAGGGCAGAGAGACCAGAAAGTGTTCTCCCTGTGACTCAAGATCGAAGGAAAATATTGACGGATCCAAGAGTCAACATAAAGCCTGTAAACCTGAGATGGTAAAAGAAACCGCCGGAGGGAGGAAGCTTTATTATCTCTCGGTGTATGGAAATCAGTACGAACTGCAGCGGGTCTCACACAGCCAGGCCGGATATGACTTTTTGTAAGAAACTTCTTGACGCAGAGGCAACGGTACTGATTTCTATTAAGGAAAATCCTCGAATGTATTATGGCCTTAAAACATGATTTCGTCCGTGATCTCTTCCGTTGTCTTCCTCAGTCCCTCCAGGCGAATGAGGAACTAATATTTTAAAATAGTCACGGCTAATTTCACATCAGCATTTCATCTTGCGATCTCATAATTCGGTGCTGTATAAGATATTGGGTTAAGCTAGATCTATAAACTAAGTTGATATGTGCATATATCTTGTGTAAATAATAATGGGAAAGAACAACTTTTATTGAGGTAATAATTTGGGAAATATGAAATAAAAATATGGCGACCTTGAGAAAAATTCGTTTAGATTTCCGTCTCATGTCGATAGCTGACCACTAGTGCTAGGCAAGTGACATTCTGTGCTGAAAAGGACTATAGACTTACTTACACTATATATATATATATATATATATATATATATATATATAGGGCGTATGTATATGTATACATATGTATGCCGTATTTTTCGTAAGTGAATAATGACTGATACGGCGACGATGAGATATTTTGAAGTTGTGTTCGACACAATTTTCACGCAGTATTTATAAAACATATGTAAAGAAACAAAACCCCAAGAGTAATTAAGTTGTAAATGCTCTAATGGACTGGCCTAAATTAACGCAGGATAATTTGAGAAATAAATACATAGAATTTTGGTTGGAAAAGCAAAAGGGAAGAAACACGAGAACTAAGCATCCGTGCCAGGGAAGTCCTGAAAAGAACATTAGAGAAATAGGGTGTGATGTGTGGAGAGCATTTAAGTGTCTCTGGATACGGTTTATGGTGGGCTATGGCAGAACACTGTACTGAATCCTCAAACTCCAAAAGAGATGGAGAATGACGTCATTGCTCTATCAAATTACCACTTTTTATACAAAATCTTAACCATGTAATTACTTAGATAACGACCATTTTATAAGGGTTTATTGTAACTATTTTAATTCTGCAGTTCTTTTCCATCAACAAGCCCTATAACGTAACAACAATATTATTCCATTTAAAACCTCGAGATATTGCAATTTTTATAGTAACTGAACACTGCAAGTATACCTGCATTACGTGTTCAGTAACATAGCTGAACTTGTGGTCTGGATACGTTAAGTCAAAGTGTACAGCGTTACATTGCCAGAATAAAATTTGAAAATGGGGACAAATATGTCGTTACGTAATATTGGGGTACACAGGGAGGGGCGTAACAGAATGATAGATATCTCTTCTGGTTCCAATAACATAAAAATTAATTTGTGTTTTCCAATTTTGCCATTCAATAACAGTTTCATGCGAATCCAGGAGAGAAAATTCAGTAATTGTTTACGCTGAAGCACTAGCAATGTATTAGCCGTAATATAACGCTGGCACCCTACCAGTAATAACCCGTCAATAGGGGATTTAAAAATTAATGGTAGCCCCATGTTCTTGTATTTATGCCAAGTGACATTGTAGGGAGTTCAATAGACGGCTGTACTAACATCAGTGACTTGTTTCTGTGTTTCTATGTTGGTATGAGTCTACCGTTTGTGTTAATGTGTTTCAAAAGGTGTAATGTCCTTCCAGAAATCATCAATCATAAATCAAATTAATGCATCCTGTCAGAACTGGGAGAAATAATTATACTGCTTTAAAAGCAGCGGAGTTTTGGTTTTAGAGCCTTTGTACGGAACACAGTTCTGTATTGAATATTAGTAGTTGTGCGCTTAGAGGTCTTACTAGAAAATTCGCTACAGTTTCTTTGTTTCCGGTCTGTACTATTCCACTAATACAGGGGATTTATGGCAAAGCACTTCATATGCCTTCGCTCTTAGATTTTAATTGTGAATAATCTGTGTGGTGATCGTGACGTGTTTCCCGTTCTACGTGCAATAGTACGTAAAGCTGATGATGCCGTTCTTTTGATATGAGATGCGTTTGAGTAATCGGTTGTTGAAGTTTCGAAGGTGTCTAGGAGCCCTAGTATAAGTTGCGAACTGATATGCGCTTGAGGATGAAGGCAATACATTTCCTCGAGGAGAAACAGCAGGATAGCCCAAATGAAAAGGACCTTTAGCCAAGAAACAAATTCAAATTAGACAAAGAGGAGAAGACGGAAGAAAAGAAAAATGGTGATAATAAATGGAAGTTTCTTGCAGAAAAAGAATATGCAAACCGAAATTACGTAAGTATAGAAAGCAAATGTGCTGTTTTGTATAGGTGTAAAGGCTAGTGTCCCACATCGAGGGACAAACATAGGCTGAGGGTGTTCGAGAATAAGGCGCGAAGGAAGGTATTTGGGTCTAAGAAGGACGAGGTACAAGGGGGACTGAAGGAGCTGGAATGGTGAGGGGCTTTAGTATCTGTACTCCTCACCAAATATTATTCGGGTTATCAAATCACGAAGAATAAGATGGGCCGGACGTGTAGCTCGTATGAGGGAGAAAAGGTGCACACGGGGTCTTGGCGGGGAGTCCTGAGGGAAAGAGCTACTTGAAAGACCTAGACGTAGATGGGAGGATAATATTAAAATCGTTCTTAAAGAAGTGGAATGGGGAGACATGGACTGGAATCACGTGCCACGGGATAGGGACAGGTGACGGGCAGTTGTAAATGCGGCAATGAACTTTAGGGTTTCATAAAATGCGGGGAATTTCTTGAATAAGTGAGGACCTGTTAGGTTCTCAGGAAGGACTCTGGTCCATGGAGTTAGTTATTTAGTTGGAGAAAACAAAGCGGTTTTGCATTTACGCACGTGGTACATTTGCGAGAACGGAGATGCAGGCCAATTGAAGGCACAGCAATATTAAAAATCTTACTGATGCGAAATATAAGCGACATCCAAGAAAACGGGACTTTTAGAGAAAATGTTGGTAAAAATTTACCTGTGTGTGTCCAATTAAATTGTTTTTAATGATGAATGCCCCTTTCGTGTTTCCTTCGAAACGAATTTGGAATAATGATTCTGGGATTGGCTCTTTGTGTTCTATTTATTATGTTTTAATAATTTTCGAATTGTGTGCTAACCACCACAAAGGTCCCTTTCATGAAGGTTTTCGAAGCAAGATTCCGTATGTGTTTATTCATCACAAGACAATTGTAACTTTTCCAGCGCAACTGGCCTAACAGCAAAATGAAGAAGCCTGTTTTATGACGGCAGCTTCTATTGCATCCCCCAAATAAATCGGAGATGTGGACAAACTCCACTTCGTTTCCTGTGCTGCAGAATATGACATGTGGACGTCAGTAACTTCAGAGCGGTCACGTGCTGAGCAATATAGCTCCCATGCGGCTGCTAAGTTCGGGACGTCATCATTGGAGCGTCTCCTTCTGGCACTTGTCAGAGACGGAAATCCCCGTCTATGACACCGCTGGTACCTTTTTTCTCCCTGTGGGGCCCACCGCCCGGTCGTAAACTCCTCTTGACACTCGGTTCTTCCTCTTCTGCAAAAGTGTGCATGGCCGAAAGGCAGTGACGTCCTGGGAACAATAAAACTCCTTGCACAAATAAATTTTTTCTCTGGTATTTCTTTCCTAGATTTCATATCACCAGCTTTTTCGTCCAGTGTCGTGGAAAGGGATTCCAAATTCATCGTGGGTATGTCTGTGAGTCTTTGATCAAAAAAGCTTCTAACTTTTCTGTATTTTAGGCTTAGTAGGCTATTTTGCTCTGATGAACTTTAAAATACCACGTAAATAAAAAAGAAAAAAAAAATATAAGGTGATGAAAATTCAGATACAGAACCGAATAATATACTGTAATAAAAAATAGGTGGTCACTACTTTGTGGTTTAAGGAGTTTATTTTCTTGTACTGCCCAAAAACTGCGATGGCACGTTCGAGTGTCACTTACTGTATGGATGTTTTCGCCTCCCGCATATAGGGGGGCGCTAAATAGAACCGATTTCCCATATGAGGTTTTCGAAGATATATCTAAGGGATTCATTCTTCATCATTGCAGAACAACTCCTTCGCCTATTCCAGTTAAAATGACACTTCACTGGTAACGTCGGACGTTCTCAGTGCTTGTTTTTATTCGTTTTATATCGGTAGAATATCTTCGCCTACTCTTTTCAAGCATCCCTTCCAAAGTTTACAGCCATTTCAAGGGACATCTGCGGCTCATCTGAAGAAGCACATTAAGCCTAAGCTACGATAACTGAAGGATATGATAAAGGATAAATCTTTTTGTTCCTAATTAATAATATAACCAATCAGCAGTGTGACATTCACAGATTTAACAACGTGTGACAAACTTCAGTCGCGCCCTCAGTCATGTACTTGGGTTTAACGTGGGTTTTGTGGTGGGTAAAGTGACACTGGGGCAGGTTTTTCTTAAAGCACTTCAGTTTCCTTGTCAATTCTCATTCCTCCAATGCTATGTAACATTATTATTATTATTATTATTATTATTATTATTATTTAACAGTTTTAATATCATTACTGCTGTTTCAGACTTGGTTTCTTTTTATCTCTTTGTATATTTTGGTATATTTTTTGTTACTTGTGTATTTTTCTTGTGTTCTTATGTTGTCTCTGTAATTGGTCTTTGGCTGTTGTGCCGGCACATTAATAATACAGAACTGAACTGAATTGAAAAAACTGAACTACATGTGGATTTATAAATTCATAGCTGTTCCAGTATTCATCAAAATCGGTACGCTTGAAATAGTGCTTTTTATTACAAATTCTTCGTGATATTTTACGTGAAACTACTTGTTTTCATGAGATCTTCATTCAATTTTATGTGTAAAACTTTGACAGTCATATAGAATAGAATAAGGCAACAGTGCATACAGTGCACAGCGCAACAAGCCCAAATGTCAAGAATTGCCTATACTTTGCTCATTCTATATTTGTAAAATGATTTCGCTTTACTTTAAGTGCGAATATACTGTAGTCCATAGGCTGAGTTACTGACAACTAAGAATATTTAAAAAAATCTGCATTGAACAAGGCAATATTCAAACAACATAAATCACTAAACCACGGAATGAAATAAATTAAACACCGCCATTTATACAAATATCTTTCAAACTGCAGTAAATACGTGCACGTGCACTTTCTGTGTCTTTCACAGGAATGCAATTTCCCCACTCGATAAAGTACACAGCTGGCTCTAATTAGTGTGCAGGAGATTGAAACGTCGAATCCACATTCCACTTGGACACATACTGGCAGAAAAAAATGAGGCTGAAGGTTACGTGTTTTTATGTAAAATATTATAGTAAGGACTGTGATTAAAATACTGTTTTGCTTTATAGCGTAAGTTAGGTTACAATAAATTAAAAAAATTTTCTCAACTACTGACGGCGTTTGGCGACTGAAAATTTTAGTGGTAGCGTATTCGAAAGGATATCACATGCCGTGCTTGAGGTTCTGCATGGTGCATCTCACTTCTTTCAAGAAAATTCCCGTTTTCTTGCCACAAGTCTGTAAACTGCCAAATAAATAGCCACATAAGAGCCAGAGATCAAGAAGAAATAGAGAAAGCTTTACAAAATAACTTACATAAATAAAATTCACGCCGAATTTCTAATCATTTTTACGGTCATTCAACACTAGTGGACAATTACAAGGTCAATAAAAAACAAAGTTGAAGGCAACAAAAAGGCCTGCACCCGAGATGAGAAGAAGGGGGAGGGGAAACAAAACATTACAATGAAATTAAATTCAAACTCAAATTAAAAAGGAGAGAATGAAGGCCGTACACTATAATGATTACATCGTAAGCCATAATGATATTTTATAGATAATAAAATACCATAACAAAACAAAATGTGATTACTGGAAAACAAACATGTTTAATGAACGCATTATTATTATTATTATTATTATTATTATTATTATTATTATTATTACCATGCCACTGCCCAGGCTATTATTCAGCATCTTGTTACAGTGGAGAACAAGTTTCAGTCCCACGCCAGAACTTGTGTGATTTATGGTGAAAAAGTGGCACTAAGAAAGTTTTTTCTTCGACTCCTTCTGCTTCATGCGTATTCGTCTCATCACCGACGCTGTCTAATCGTAACATATGACAGCGTTGTTAAGTTATATATTACTATTGTTGTTATTATTTTCAGTGATTTAAACATGCATTCACTCAACATAAGAAAGCGTTGTTGTTTCAGACCAGACATTGTTTGTGGGTGGGAGCTGAATTTTTTTGATAAGGATGTCATTTTTCCTAAGACCAGTGCTGATACGGCGCTCCCGACCGCCTGTACAATTCGCTTGTTGTCGCGTGCATAAACTTCCTGCTGCGAGTTGTCAGGTGTGTTTATGCACCTTCCTGTTATATCTTAAAATGCCAGCGGTCTTTATGGAAGAAATGTCGGTCACATAAACGTGCGATATGTGAGATGAATATCCCGGGGCTTATTTCTTTTTGTAGCTACATTTTACAGTTTCGGAAAAAAAACCTCTTTTCATGCAGCTGGTTATGATATTAAACTCGAATTCATTCCAACTTTTATTTCATCTCCTCATTACTGTATCGCAAATGTATTCAGTCCTACCTGAAACCTTGTTTTATGATGAAATACAGTACAAACCTGGAAGGTATGGGGTTTATACAGTGCGCGGAAGAATATTTATTTCTAAGAAACACGAAGTAAAAAGGAAATGGAAAAGTAAATATAATTAAAAGCTTAAACATTTGTAATCTTCATTTCACATTATTATTTTCTATAAGGTTTTGAGTTTGAGGTGGTCAGGGAATGTGGCAAGCATGGAAGAAGGAAGAAATGCTTAAAAGATTTTAATTCTAAACCCGAAGGAAGTAAAATATAAGGCAATATAGGACCTATATGATGTTTTTTCTTAGTTTATAACAGGCAAGTTAGCCAAGAAATTCCTCATCTCTTATAAAACTAGAATACTTATTAACGTATTCATTAAAGTCCGCCATTTTACGTCCCATTTATACCGACTTAATGAAGCCTCGGCTGCAGCTGTAGAGATTTCGACTTTTAAGACCTGTACACGCCTCTCTAACAACCCTGTTTAAACTACGTCAAAAGTGAAGGGAACTGACGAAGGGGTCTGCAAATATTTGGAAGGTGTTTTTAGGACCTGCTTTAAGGGATGAAATCTGGGTTTCCACCAGGACAAACTGAGAAAAATCGCTCCCGTGTAACCGATAATCCCTATGTGATTCAAACCGAAAGGTCACTTTCAATCATTTGTCAATCTGAACGCAAAATTTCTGGTCCGAATGTCAAATAATGTGAAGGACAAATAAGAAAGAGGACATAAAGCACGCGACAAGAGGAAGAAGATTCAGGAGTAGTAGGAGAAGGATAAAGAGAAGAATGGAAATGAAGGTATTAATAACATTTACAATCAAACGCGGGTTGCCTGAACGCAGAAGGGGGACCGGGGGCTTGGGATCTGGCAGGCTGCAGGTGCCATAATATCTATTGTCATAATCCTGTCAACAAAACTGAAGTTACACCAACTGAGTGCTCTGTTGTAAGGATGTGTTCGTACTTCAGTTTAATCCAGCCGTGCAGAAGTGAAGAAGCTCAAGAGAACGAGAGAGCAAACCTTCACGTCATTCAACGACCATGCGCTGAATACTTTCAGGAGTAGTTCTGGAAGTCGTGTAGTAAACTTACATGAAGAAAATCATAGATATTGGATAGTCCTGTTTTTGTACGGGTTATAAATATCCGAGTTTCAGTGCTATCTCTCTGCCGAAACTTGAGTATGTTTTTTCGATCATGAAACTCGAATGTCGTACCGTGACTTTCACAATCCATAATATTATATGGGTTACCTTACTGCAGTCTCTAGGGATGTAGCGGTCTGCGAACAAACTTTCACAGTCTGGAACGTAGATGTTTGAAATTTATTGCTGCAAGTGTGTGAGATAAAGTGTTTGACTCTTGTAATGCCACAGCTGGGTGGTCAGCACACAAGCAGCTTACTGGGTACTGGTTTTAGTTACCGTGATTTATTGGTCGCTAGTAGTTGTTATTGTCTCCTCTTTATTCACAGGGTCAAATATTGATGGATGCAAAATATACAGTCTTAGAAAGACAGCATCATTACCAATAATTGTATACAAGAACAGGGAGAGGTTGGCACACTCTTTCTCCAACACCTATTTTAATATTATCTCCCATCGATATTCTGATCTGCCAACACTTTCCGCTAATTATATTTTCCTAACCAGCATTTACACGCACGTTAAACGTTTCCCACATGATTTTTTGTCACCTGCCCAAGATATTATTTTAAATCACGAATATTTTGTGATTTTTCGTAATAGGACAGTTTTTAAGGTTATGTGTGTAAGTCCAAGAGCTCCTTAAGGGAAAAGCTGCCAGTGGTTGGCTGTCCTCAAGAAAAATGCACATTCAAAGCTACATTCCATAGCTGGGGGTTTTCTTAATCCAGAAACTGAAGTAATTCTCAAATGCCGTACATGAAAGTGAAAACATAAAAAGACATTTCTGTGTCGGTCGTGATTATCGCTGCTACAAGCGCGACATGCAGACGGACGTCTTCCATCGTCTCGATTCAAAAGGCAGTGCGTCGAAATCTTGCTACACCTTGTCATCAAGGTTATGCCCGCCTAGTGGGCCCAAAACAATGGGCGTCATACTGTTACCAAGTAACGAAATTAGAGCCAGCTATGGAAGATTCACGTCTTTTAACAGGGACAGTGGGAAACGTCCACTATACTTTTTAGTTTAATGACATATCTTCGTCCCACACCTTTAGACGTTTATTATATGTAGTAAATTGGCTAAGAATTTAAAACTTGTGGCGTTCCATTGTTTTGAAGGTAATCACACGAGAAGCAGAACAGATGCCAAGCAACTGTCTGCTGTGTGTATTACACATCTGTATTCTTCTACGTCAGGAGAATAAACAAAAGCACAAAAAGTTGAAGTGGCATACAAAGAGAGTTCGTCTCTGTTATTTTTATCTTATTTCTTTTGTTTTATATGTTACGTAATCAGAGTGAAGCTTTCAGCAACTGTCTCAGCACCACACCAAATGTTACAGTTATTACGATTCGCTTACTCTTTCGTGGAAGGGAAAAACGAAAAGCTATATGCTTAGTAACTCCGTCCTTACTTAAAATTCCGTTACTCTTAACAAAATGTAGTCTACGTTATTATTGCGAGTGGCATTGTCATAGTCACAGTTGCTGTTTCAAATATCCCATTATTGGCTGAGTGGAGTACAGTGCAGGTGTAATTTATTTTTTTAGATTCTTTCGGTTGTAAATGTCCAAATTGTGGCGTTTTAGCCGTGATCTGTCGTTGAATACGAATGAGTGCGAGGAATCACAGTCTCTTTCACCCTGCTTATATAAACCTTGTCGCATCTCCACATTAAACACAACAGCCCTGGGGACAGAGGTAGCACTTTCCTACGGAACATTGGTGTATACCTACAAAGACAAAATACCGTAACTTGAAATTGTCACGTCAAATTAGCTTAAACATTCACCGCTTGAAACAAAAGTGACTTACAGTCTTGATGTGTACTGCTTGCAAAATTATGTAATTGTAAGTTTTCTATCTAGTCTACTGCTTGATATATGACATGGCTTAAGTTCGTGCAAACGATGCTTAACTATTAGCTAGCTATCGTCACGTTATCACTACTTTTTTGTGTTGCTGCATTGATGTTGAGGTTTGGATAAAAAGAGCGTAATATTGTACAGCGTCGAATAACAAGATGACTTGAGGATAAAGCATTGGAGAGGTAAAGGTAAAGGTAAAGTTAAACTAGAAGAGGCCATGGAGGTCCAGAGGGGGAGTAGAGGTTTCGATCGCCGGTCTATCCATGCTGTAGCCAGTCGCTATACCCACCGAGCTATCTCGGCCCACACGGATTGGAAAGGACATACAAGAAGGCGATAAAGAATTTGATATACTGCCTCGGGAATTTTATGAAAAACTGAGGAAAGCCTGTCAGAGTAACAGACTAACGAGTCGAGACAAGTTGCAGTAGGTATGATACCTACCTGACCGAGACTGCACGTCTTCGTACTGTGTTATCCGTCAGTCGTGTGGCGGTGCTAGAGCGCGCAATGCGAACACAGCTTTGGCCCAGACACTGTGACACGCATCGAGAACTCGCCCTGCTTGTACAATTAGTTCAGAAACGCAGAGAGCCTGCGGTGGCTGGAAATGTTAGTTATGAACGAATCTGTATAATCTGTAGCCCAGAAACACTCGTTCGTTTAACTGTGACAAATACAAGCTATTGAAACACAACTTTTCCTCTGGTCGCTTGTCGCTCTCGAGAGATTAACATCCAAAGTAGCCAGAAATCTACTGACTGAATGAGATCTGCTTTATACATCAGCCCTTATGGTAAAATGCTGATATAATACCTTAAAGAGGCCAAGACTTTTCCTTTATCCTGTATATGAATTCACAATCAACAGCCGCTCCACCATTCTATTCTGGATATCCAGCGCATCTGACAAAGCGTAGGCAAGTACACGGTCACTATAATTCATGGGGTGAATAATTTTTTAGTGCGTTAGTAATTAAGTGCCTGATAGCGGAAGTAAAATATAGTAGTCTAACCCGTTATTCAGTTAGCATAAAATGGTTTTAACCTGAGGAGAAGAGATCTAGACAATTGCGACATGGTTTATATCCATTTGACACTTTTGAATCCAGAATGCCTGACTGTTAGTTTAATTTGCATCAAATATATCATCCTGGTAATTTAAACATCGCGTCACGTTAAGCAAAAGTGCAAACTCAGCTAAAAGTATCTATATGACTGAGAAATATAGTGACATAAATGTAATGTAACCAGCAAACTGTGGCTACCAAATACAGAACAATTCAGAAAAAAGTAGCCACTTTCAGATATTCATAAAACGACAGACTTCACAATGATGTAGTCTGTTATCATGCCGCAGATAGACTCTAAATGTTCCTCCTACAAATTTCCGACGGGAATTATTTACTCTCCCATCCGCTAGAGGTGCATATGGTGTGAAAATATCTTCTATATAGAAGAAACGCCTTTTGGTCACTTTGTTTGCCGAGAAAAATGCTGTGACAAGTGTGCAATGTAAGTTTCGTAGACGCTACAGAAAGAACCATCCAGAGCCTAAGTCTATTTAAGTCTGCTGTATGCAATTTGAAAACGAATTTTGTGTTTCCAAAGGCGGGGGGGGGGGGGGGCGTCCAGAACTTTCATGTGTCACTAATGAAACTGTTCAACACATTAGTGAAGCCTTTTAGGGGAGTCGGCGGAACTCCAGTCACAGAGGTCTTGGGTGAGTTGAATTCACCTCAAGCAACTATCTGGCGTCTTCTTCGGAAAAGTTTACTTTTGGAAGCCTACAAATTGCAGTTAAAACTGAACGTGAAATAAAAGCGATACGAATTTGTGGGTAGTTTTCTCAAAACCCTTAAATACCCTTGTGACCAATTCTAGTAACTATAAATTAAAGTAAATAAAATTTTAAAGGCATCGTGGCCGTGGGTTAGGTGCAACACTTGCTGTAACGTGCCCCAGTACGTCCAGTTGCTCCTCCGACCTATACATCTTGTTACACACACGTGTCACAAAGTTGCCACTACGTTGAAAGGGGCACAATGCTACACACAATGGACGAACCTGATATGGAAGCACATCTTCTGTAACTGTCGTGTCTGAGATTCTAAAATTCCTCACCAAGCCATCAGGCGTTATAAAAAGACTTCCTACAGTTGAGAGATCATTTGTTCTTTTCATCTCAAAATTTATGGAATTTCTTTTGTAGGGAAATTAATCATGGGGACATGTTCTTGGAAGAGTTAATTAACTCGCTTATGCCCCAGATTAAAGAAGATTCCTCTGATTTCATCTTCCAGCAACATGATACAGCTTCTGGCTGTCATCTAGAGGTGTTAGAACACATTAGTGGCACACTGATACAGTGAAGAATGTGCCGACGAAGATTCTACTGGCCGCCAAATCACCTGCCCTAACACGATGTCACTTTTCTTGAGCAGTGTGAAGGCTGACATGTTTGTGCTGGTAACAGCAACAAACATTCCTGAATTGGAGTGAAGGGTCACTGACGCTCGCGTCATTTGTCACTATCATACTGACGGACAGAGCTTTTGCTAGTTGTTATGATTAACCACATGTGTGAGTATGTGTTTATACACTTAGACAGAGTACATGTGACATAGTGTATGGTCGTACTTTGGTAAAAAAAATCGTAGGAAGCCAAGCAGGCTTTCCCAGTCCAATTTGCCCGTGGTACCAAAGGGACTCCTCGGCGAAGTTAAGTAGTAAAGAAAGGTACTCCCTCTTAATCCGGTTAACTATTGGTTGCAGACTGAAAGGGAGTGAGGGATGGCGACGGAGTATGCGAGTGGTGTTAAGGGCGCGACAATCGCAAGATTGTTTATTCATGCCTTAATCTGACACGACAGGTTATTAGAACAAATCGTTAGGAAATGTAAATGCCTCCCATGGGGTTTTAAATCGCTACGCCACCTGAACAGAGCACCTAGTCTTCGTAGAGTATCAAGTATAGACATTATTATCTCGACTGCTTTCCAAAATAGCAAAGCTGAGAATGTGAAATAATGTAGGGTGTATATACATCTGTTTTTGTATGTGTGTGTGTATGTATGTATGTATGTATGTATGTATGTATGTATGTATGTGTGTGTGTGTATGTATGTATGTATGTATGTATGTATGTATGTATGTATGTATGTATGTATGTGTATGTATGTATGTATGTGTGTGTATGCATGTATGTACGTACGTACGTACGCTTGTACATAATATAATCACGGCTATTTTATGGTAAGGAACGCGGAATTTTTGTTACTATGGAGGAATAATTAGTTTTTTAGGGTTATCAGGTTTAACGTCTCTTTTGAGTCGAATATGTGGATTAGGTAGACGCAAAGCCTTCACATTGACCGTGTTAACGGTGCTCGCACGGTTAGTACTAGCCCTGCGCCACGGCTGGCACGGAATTTAGACACACTTACATTAATGCTGTCTAAGCCCTATGTACTTACATTTTGTACGATTACCCTTTTAAAAAATCGATGACATTTTATTTAGCCTTTTTAAAATAGGGGTTGCATCGTGTATTGAATCAGTTTTTTTCTTTAATAAAGAAAAGCTTTCTAAAATGCTCAGACCTTTCCCCTGTGACGATTTACGGGCACTTACTCATACTTCATTCAAGACAGAGTAAGTTTCAATGTTGGCACAATTTCATTTATACCCCTCCATCGTGCCACCTATTCATGTTGAAACTTCAAAGAAAAAAAATTTTACTGCAAAAACTTTACTACCTGTACTTATTTTCTACTTTCCCCTCTTATACAAGTTCTTTATATATATTTTTTAGTTGTAAATTCACAAAAACCTCTTCCTTTTAAATAAAATTTATGAAACTTTCGAGTTGAAGCAAGTGGGAAAGTAAGCAGCGTCTTTACAGCCTTCTGTAACTGTTCTAGCGCCTCCTCCTTATTCACATTCTTCCCCATGATCCAGGATGGAAGATGGCCTGAAACATTCTTGGATGTGTCGTCTTGCCCATATATCCTCCGCTCCCTCAAACTTTGTGTCCTGGATATTTAAGTAACTTTCTTTTCTTGGTATACTCCCACGGTAGCTTATAATGACTATCGTAGAAGTACCACGAATAATGATATTTAAGTGCTGTGAGACGGGTGATGTTTCGTTTACTGTGCTGTCCAACAATATAAATTCAGATCAGAGTTACCTCATTCGTAGCTTAGAGAAGACTGAAATATTTTAGCGAGTGACTGAAATTATGGGGAAAATAGAGAGGTGAAATTGTCAGTTTTTTTCTTTAGCTCTTAAATCGCAGTGTAAGTTTGTAGAGAAAGACAGTTATGAAGAATCTCCTGCTCTGTTATCAAATCATTTAAAACTATACCACAGGTGGTGGAGTACGGCTTGTTGTTGTTGTTGCTGCTGCTGTTGCTGTTTCTGCTGTTGCCGCCGCTGCAGCTGTTATTTTTTTTTTTGTTTTCACGCAGTACACATAATAAACGCCGAATGGAGTGGTGGCCACATATTCAGTGAGCACAACATCTGAACATACTTCAATTGGATTCTGAATTGGTAGTCTATTAACCTTTATCCTGCTAATGTGGAAGATATGATGAGCTGCTAATAATGCCAGCACCACTAATGTGTAATAGTAGGTGACCTACATTTGGCAACGCTGAAAGGAACCTCTTGGTCTCTCTCTGCACAATGTCTCAACACTGAAGCAATCGTGAAAGACGTCTTTCACGATTGCTTCAGTGTTGAGACATTGTGCAGAGAGAGAGAGAGAGAGAGAGAGAGAGAGAGAGAGAGAGAGAGAGAGAGAGAGAGAGAGAGAGAGAGACCAAAAGGCTCCTTTCAGCGTTGCCAAATGTAGGTCACCAAATATTACACATTAGTGGTGCTGGCATTATTAGCAGCTCACCATATATTCCACATTAGCAAGATAAAGGTTAAGAAGGCTGTTTGGCTAATTTAGTTTAGTTATATGTTGGTTCAATATTACCTGTACTTTGCACGAAGCTCCAATTAAATTTTCTCGATTTTATAAAAATGGCTTTACATAAATTATATCTGATTATAATGTATGTACAAGTTCCACTTGAAATATTTTCCGACATTCAACGAAATGCTGGCTCTGTGCAGTGTGTTACATATAGCATGGCCACATTTGTCTCTGTAATAACACCGCATGCGGAACATGGAGGTATGAAAGTGTATAAAAAACACTTTTCGAAAATACTTCTATTCAGTCTTAAACTGTCTTGAGGGTTTGACTTTTGGCTTCCGCCGCTGTGTTGATGAGAGACTGCTAACGGCAGAACATGCAGCTTATAAATGAAAGCCAATACATGTGTGGGAAATTATGATGTGAAATCCATCTTGAAAGTGACCTTTTAATAATTCTCTATTCATGGAATTGAATGATAAACTTAAATCTTAGAGAACTGAAATAAGTAGATGGGAGACGAATGAATGTCAGAAACACGTGGCTGTAGTGATGGCTGTGATAAACTTTGTGACTTTCCTACCAGAAATTTGAAGTTTCGTGTAATAAATACTCAGTGGTCGAAGACATACGGATTTTTGTCTGGTACCAGGGTGTCTTGTACCAGTGCTTAACTAAGTCCTTGTGCTATGACCCGATCGAAGCAGAGCGCTGCACCGCGCAAGCTGATTCAAGCGGAAACACTTGTGACTTCTGTTCGGGAGGGTACGGTTGTAAGATGGGGCGTACACTGACTGCTGTGAGTGAGGCCTTCCGCGGGTCCCCTCAGTGCCTCACGGCAAACGTCGCGAGATTAACGGCAGTTGGGCCAGTACTGCCTCCTTTCACATTCCTTCCAATTAATTATTCACTATCATCGTGTTATTTGACGTTACGTAGTCTTAGTTACTGACACAGTTACCACCACCACCACCACCACCACCACCACCACCACCACCCCTGCAAATGATGATGATGATGATGATGATGATAATAATAACAATAATTCAGTTCACTTTATTAGCGTTCAGGCGTAGGAGCGCGGGGCCAATTAAGTACTATTACATAAATACACAAATACAAGGGTACGACATGATTACAGAAACAGAACAAACAAATGTAGACAGTTTATTGTCTCACCTAAATGCAAACTACTATTCGCGTATGAATGTTAGATATATAGCTCCGACATGCTTCGGTGCCAATGCATCATCCTCAGGTAGCAGGTTATGCCAGTTTTAAAACCAGCTGTCAGCAAACAAGCCTGTTTAATGACATGCTGCCTGAAGATGGTGCACTGGCACCGAACATTGATCAGAGCAGTACACGGAATGAACAACCTTAAAGAAAAAGAACGAACAAAGTTCAGTATCAGCACTGACTCAGCATCCTACTAAAATATTTGCAAATTGGTACAAATTTTTAACACAAAAACAAGTTTAGGCATTTTGTGAGCAATTATGTTCTGTTAGTATAAAATATGTCGTAACCCAGCAGGAGGTTTGATAATAGGTCTACGTCTCTGCAGACTGGTTTGCAGTTTTCACGGATCTAGCTGAAAACAGATTTCGTGTGGAACAGGAAACATGGCGGAGTCTGTACCATTACAAACTGGAACCTGGAGTCCAGTTTTGTCCAAAATGGACGGACAGTTTTCTTTAAACCAGTACAAGTAGCAGTAAGAAGTAAAGCATAAAGGTAATACCCCGCTTTGTATGGCAGTTCTGGAAGCATCTGGAGATGTAGCCGGAATCTCACTTTCCCAGGTAAAACTTGTGTTTATTGGTACAGCAAAACGAACTACCGTGCATTTAGCTGGCAGAGCTTTACTTTCCTTTTTAATGAAACGGGGAAATTTATTACCGTTTTAAGAAGGATAAAACTGTATCCCTTTCTTTTTGAAGCAAGCCAGCATCAACCCATCCCGTTTCTTTGGCACCCATTTTAATAGTGTCCTCACATATGGGCTTCGATCTTCCATATAGTGCCTTTCTTTCAGGTTGTGCGAATGAAATATTCTGTACGTTTTCATCTTCAAATGCTCCTTCCATCCACAGCTATCTTACCGTGGTATTGTATATGCTGCGGGGTAGAAGAAGCCCATTATGTAGCTTATATTACGGATATTGATTTTAATTCTCCCGTAGCGTCCAAATATAGCTATTACCAGCACTTAATCATACAACACCCCATACACACACTTTCCCGCAGGGTGGTGGAACATTTTTCACATAACTCAAAACATACATCATTAAACTGCGTCACAGAATTCCATTTTAATAGGCTATCTGCATTAGATCAGAATATACTCCTCAAAACTTTGCTTTAAACATTTTCTTTCCTGTAGTTTACGACGGGACGCAATGTGTTTATAAAATTTTTTGAGCGACGTTGTTTCGTCTACAGGTATTGTACTTTCTTCGACCTAACTGCAAGCGATAATATTACGATAACGTAACGAGATATACAAAATCTAATCCTGGCTTCATTTAAGGCAACGTCCTGCCCCCTACTTAAAGGAACCGAGCCAAAACTCGAAGCCTGTTAATCTCCGTCGAGTCAGTGGAAATTCGAGATCGTTGACCACCAGAGCACAAGCCTAGAGCGTTACACATACAATGCTCTGTTCACTTTCTGTCTGGTTAAAGCTGCATGGAGCATTGTAAACCCTTACATTTTATCAGTCAATTGCTCTCCACGTGATTTGTTTCAATGTTTTGTCTGAACATAAGTTCACGCTATAAAGTCACCGTAACTCTTTCCCTTTATGTTACATTATAAACTTCGGCATATAAGAAAAGGAAGGAAAACAAGGAATAAGGGAGGGTTTTAAAATGTTAAATGACAAATAATTAATTAGGCGAAGATAATTACAACCATTTGTTACGGGGGAAAATCCCAAACCATTATGACTGAAGATAAATTCTGTGTTTTCATTCATTCATAAGCTGCATTGTACAGTCTCCTGACATTTAGAGTTCGGAGCTAATGAGATGCCCGTGTTGACTATTGTATATGCACAATTCACAAACAAATGTATTTTTACAATTTATCCTCGCTTCAGAAGCTCAGGAAAAAATGATTAGAAGGTCATAAGCACTGGAATTAATTGAACAGCACAAACTTTTTTTTCAGCAACTTGTAGTTATTTGACTGGCCAAGGAATTCTCGTCTTAAAAGGAACCTATAATTATACCGTATCTTAAGTCGGATAGAACCAGCTCAAATCGTTAGAGAGTATTTAACTGCTTTCCAATAGTATATCATTTCATTGGTCTCCAGTCTAAATGGCTTAACAGGCAGTTGTTGGGACTCTTCTAGGGCTCATCATATCAGGTTTAACGGCCGGAATAGCGGAGTCGGTATAGCGAATCGCCACAGTTTGGACGGTCCGGGATCGAATCCAAGAAGGAACGACATTCTTCGTGCCGTTAAGACCGGCCTCGTAGGTCCAAGCAGCGTCCTGTATTAGGGGTACCGGGTATTCCGCGGGGGTAAAGCGGCCGCAGCGTGATGCTGATTATCTACCCCCTTGTAGGGCCGAGTTGCGAATGGGTTGCAGCTATACGTCCATATCTCTTCTCTGCCTCCATAAGCCTGTCAGGGGTTGACTTGTACCTTTACAAAGGGTTGGTATGGACACGTCTCGACTGGCAGTATTGGACGCGATTACGGGACGTCTAAACCGCACCCTTAACAGGCAGAAGTATGGGCGTCTAAGTAGCCATACATACTAAATGTTCTATATATCCAGTATTATAGGCGACTTGTAAATTTATTCCTAAATACATAGACACGAAATGCAGAACATTCATCTGGAGTTCCGTGTATTCACTTAATAGGAGCTTCGCTGACCCAGAAAAAGTATTTTCCTTCTACAGGCAACGTTGTAGACCCCTGTTGCTATGTTAAGATATTCTGTGCTCTATGTCCAAAAAAGTACGTGAAAATTTGAATACTATTACTTTTAAGTTCAAGAGGACGGAATTCATTCCTGCAGTATCTTCCCTCCTGCGTGTGCAGTGGTCTGGCCATGAAGGCGACCCCTCACCTCCATACAATCACAGATTTATAAATGCTTGGAATTTTCTATCTCGTTCACTGCTTGCCTTAAATGTGTGGGCTAAGCACATTTTATGCATCTAGAACAAAATAACTAGTGTCTAGTTAATTTTGTAATAATTACACTTATTTAATGTGTTCCATGTCCGTGCACTATATTATACAAAAACCCTAATCACCAACAAATGCACAAAGGGAGTTTTATCATCAGTCGTAACACACTCCTACATGTTCCGACCCTGCTGGGTCATCTTCAGGGAGAACTTTCTGTTATCGTTACACTAGGGTTGCACTTTATACTTGAATGAGAATGTGCTGTTGACTGTGTACTGCGTTGTTTTTGGTGGCGTGAACTGGACCACAGACAGTTCACACCTCCAGTACACAGTACACAGTCAACAGCACATTCTCACTCAACTATAAAGTGCAACCTTAGTGTAACGATAACAAAAAAGTTCTCCCTGGAGATGAGCCAGCAGGGTCGAAACATGTAGGAGTGTGTTACTATTGATGATAAAACTCTCTTTGTGCATTTGTTGGTGATTACGGTTTTTGTACTCATACTTACCTTATTTCAATAGAAGAAATACGTACCTACGAACACACATCACAGGAGAGCGTAGAGGAGGTCAGGGACACAACAATAGTGAGGGACACAAGTATACAGTATCACCAACATTTTTAATAGTCTTGTTGTCAACACCAACACAATAAACTTTTGCGATGATATATCATGGCTTCTAGGTCACAATTTACAATACTGTAAAGTGGCAATAATATTAAATACTAAACACGATGATGTGTGACATTTCTCACATATAAGGCAACCAAAATGATTAATGTGTGAGACTGGATGCTCTTATGGCAGTACATATGAAGAGTATTACCTTCTGCCCTGCAACACTTGACAGAACGTGTCTCCGACACACTGCAACCTTTCTACTAGACTAGAGAGCCTCATATGTCAGAAGAGAGTAATCTTCAGTGAAACCATTACTGATACATCACAAATTAAGCTACTAAGATCAAATGTAATCAAAATAAAACATCAGTTAACATCAGATTTAGTTTTGTATAAATGAAGAAATATATTTCCTTTCTTTAAACATATTCTTTTCCCAGTGTCAACATTGTTGTCAAGACAGATGTGCTGCTTGACTTTCCATTATTACTGCTGTAGTATTTACTTTAAATCGTAATTCCTTAAAATTGCGCAAGGATAATTAAGTAGTTTGTCCCATTAATCTAAGGACATTTCATGCCTTAACAACAAAACTCTCTTACACACAATCCAAACACTAATTTCTTGATATAGAAGTCTTCACAAATACACTGTGAAATGTGACGTCACCATTAGAGTGTACTCCTTCTGTTAGTCGTACATAAGCATCATCCGTCCTTAGGACGTGAACACACACACAGACACAGACACCCTCTATATTAACTCTGTCAGCAACAAGACTCTGCAGAGTGACTGTGGTACAAATGCAGGGCCATGCACTGAACTTAGATTAAATTTTTAAAGCTGATAAATTTTTTATCCTGACTCACAAACCACTAGATTTGCGATAAAGATTTGTTACATTACAACTTCCAGACATTTTGCGTAACCTTCTAAGAAGTAGCAGACAAGACGTAGGTTATAGGTCAATCCTGTGTATACGTGTTGCTTAACTTTCTACACAGAAGCGTAATACGACATAGAGAGAAGAGACAGCAGTATGGCAACCTGACTTATAAAATATGTTGTTAAACCTCGGAATTGGAGCAAGTAGCTTGGGATTGAAAGATGCAGGCTGAAGGGATGCGAGAGGGAGTGGATTCTAAGGTGCATCAATGTCCATCGCTCGACTCCCAATAAATGTGCAGTCATTTTATGCAATACGAAAGAAAAGGTCTGTGCCAGATCCTGTCGTGTAAGTTTTATGTTTCTTAGCTCATTGTTTGACGTCATTCTACCAAACAGTACTGCTAATTAAAAGCATGACATTCCGTTCTAATTGTATGACACACAATGGAAAATTTTGAAAAGAACATACAAACACATGGAACTGCCATTCAACATTTGTCACAAATCGCCTTCGGTGATCAGGTCTGCCACGTTACCTACAAATGAATTATTTTTTCACAAGCCATCTGATAGACTACAGTATGAAAATACACTACAAACATCACGGCAGGTACGATTATATAAATGTAAGAGGGAAACTGAATAACGAAAATGCGCCTCGCCAATTTTAATTTTTTAAATTAAACTTCTGTATAAAAATATTTCGTAATGTATAAGCTAAATTTTAAATTAAGTTTTATTTCCTTATAAAACAATCTTCCCCACATATTAAACGCTCTTTTAAGAATTTTCGACCACGCACTACAAGATGTGGAAATAAACGTACATGAAAAAGCAAAGTATCATTACGGAGTCGCTAGGATTCAGCCAGTTCCCCGCCCTTAATGAAATTAAATGTTAGTTATCATATTACCAAATTCAGCCCCCATAAACACATATTTGTGGAAAGCAATTACAATATTGTTTTCTATGTGTGCTTACGCTTCCAAAATAGTGTATCCTCTTCCGACTTTTCGGCATTAGTTTAGTATTTATTCCTCCTTTCCAACACGTTTTAGCACCTCGTCTTACACTTTATTATTCTAGTATCTGTTAATCAGTACGCATTCTGAAGTTACTAACTGTGTAATTCTCGCTGTTCGTATCTTACTACGTATGTCTTTGGTTCAAATAATTAGTCTGGCATTAAAAGTGAGTGAATTTAAAATAGCTGAATAATCCTACAGGTCTGTATGAACTTTTGTGTGTGCCTCTATATCACGGCCCTGCAATTTTCCCATCTTTACTGTCTTCTCAGTCTCTTGTTGACAAATGTCATACGTTATATCATAAGCAAATTTGAAGGCCAGCAGGCATGTGAAGATGAGACAGGTGGTTGTGCACACTTAACGATATTTTATCATTAGCAACATTAGGCCTCTATTACAAACATGTTGCTTGCTACAACTACAGTATCATTAGAATACAACACACAGTATCACACATACAGAGAATGATAACGCACTCTCACAACCAGATGTACCCAAAATAAAACGGCCCACATTTCTCCGTGGGCTTGGACGAAACATGATTTGACACTCCTCATTCGAATTATTTACATTATATTCGGGAATGTTTTGTAACTTTATACAGCCTACTTATGGTAAAGCGCATTTAACTGATACAGATTTTGAGTGAGCCTTAGTTTTTTATTGTTCTTTTTATTTAAATGCGCCACCTTCTGTCATATTTTCAAGGCGAAGCATAATTTATGTTACTTAAAACACCTATAAGTTAGATGCAGCCGTCGAAAGATGGAAGAGTACTTTAGTTGCCCTGACTTCCCGGAAAACAAAGTCAGAATAGAAGAACGTGTGTTCCTAAGTGATATACCTCGTGCACAGAAAGAAGACGGTTATAACAGAATTAAAGAGCACATTGTTTTTTTTTAGATGTAGTAAAGCAGTCTCATCATATTCAGCAAAGACGTAATGCCCAATACACGTGGGCCACGCGTTTTCATTTAAACCATAAATAATTTTGTTACTTTTATAACTTTGCGCAACGTTCAGACACATTATTTATCAAAACTAAGTGATAATTAGTAACTACTGCTTTTTCTGTTTCACTACACAAAATAACATACCGTTCGTGGGGTAAATGAAGTCACATTTTTACCAATATCATTAACAGATCTCAAGGATTGGTATTTCTGCCACACGGTCACTATGTTACACAACTGTACAATATACAGCATAAATAAGAGCTCCTAGCGGTTATGTCGACAATAAAGAGCCATACATTTCTGTTCTGACCGATCATAACAATTTAAAAATTTCATGACATCTTGCGTGTCTATTACGACGTTAGAGGAAAATGTAGCATCTTCTTGTTAAGGAAGTTCCATTTCACAAGTACGAACGACACCATAAGTAACGTTGAAACTTTAGTTTGTAACAAAATATTGTACAAAAATCATAAATAAATACTAAACAAGTACCAAATCGTTCTTGACACTCACAGGTCTCAATCTAAGCCACTGAATTGCACGTTTCTGTAAATTTTTGCAGTTTCTGTACCGATTTATTTGATGACGGCAACACGCAGGCGCAAGCTGGTAGGCAAGTTTTCATGGAAGACATTTCTTGAATGTAATGATGAGTTTACTGTAATAACGTCCTTCCCATATTTTCTCTTGAAGGAGACAAAACGGTCAGTTTCTTTGGTACGTGTGTTCCTCACTCAAAAGCCTGGTGAAAAATAAAAACTTAACAATATTTCAGATGAGACAAACACTGAAATAATATATTGGAAGAACTATTCCGATAGATGCTGATGTAACAAATAATATTTATAAGATAAACTTGTTGAATATCTTACAGGTGTAATGTATAGAGGTTTCTAAAACACTCTTAGCAGGAAACACAATTCACTGTTCGGTTTCTGTGTCACACGACTTCGGAGAAGAAGCAGCTATGTAGCGGTACTCTCGTCTGTTAAATATCGAACAATTCAAAATATTAGGATTAGCAGTTACTTCATGGCAGGGTTATTGTGATACTTGAAGGTGGTTTATCAAATAAAAACGTGTATTAACTATCGATAACAAGATGGAAGAAAACAGGGGTAAGGGGGTCCTTCTGTAGCATATCCATGTTTGTATAAAAGAGAAAGAAAATGTGAAGAGAGAAAGCAAACCTTCAGTCCCAAATTCAACAAATTATATTGCATATGCAACTACGAATCATTTATTTGCTTTGACCGTATTGCAATTACTAAAGATTATTGAGAAGTTTCTGCATGTCAAAGTTTTGCGGGAATAAAATATTTACATTTCTGAAACTAACCCTTAGGGAAATCACCCAAAAAGAAAATGGAAATCTTTTCATTTCTAATATGAATTTTCTCAGGATAGCGACAGGTGGCGGGCTCTTGTGAATGCGTCAATAAACTTCTGAATTCCATAAAATATGAGGAATTTCTTGAGTAGCTACAGACCTATTAGCTTTTCAAGGACTCTGCCCCATGCATTTTTTAATATCAAATTGTTGTACTCGTAGCATTTATGGTTAACACATCTGATGTCAGTATTCTAAAATTTCCTTTGCGACCAGTCGCTTTAAAACGCGATGACAAATGGGTACTTCGTATGTTGATACAAGATCTTAGAACACCTTGTACACTGTGATCTATGAGGATGAACTGGATCACTGTCAGTGTACAGTTTACTATATAACGTATTTGAAGGAATATATTAGCTTATTAGCTGTTTTAAGCACAAATTTGATAATTCCTGTTGCCGTACGCTGTATCTTAAATTTGAACTTCATCCACTAGTAGAGGTAAATTTCAACCCAGAACAAACCGCGAAGGAAAAAAAGGGACCGTAGAGGTAATAGTTCTGCTCTTTCTTTAACCTCGGCTTTAGATGGGGGTGGGTGGTTAACGCCAGGCCTCGGCCGCTGTCCCCTGGGAAAGAGACACGGTGCGCCTTATACAGGCGGAGAGGTGGGCCTCATGGCCGGGCTCGACGCGTGCGGAAGATTCATCCTGTGGTAGAAGCACTAAAATTATTCATCAGACTAACGCAAATTTTTGTCAGCTGCTAGACTACAGAGCTCGAGTGCAAAATACAGGCGATGAAGCACACTGTTAGAATCCTCTTACCGTAATTACTCTGATGAAATGTTGGTGGCTTGATATGGACAGCGTGCGACTGGCTTGGAGTTTCTACTCCTGGCAAGGGCTGAAATATTTTTCTTCTGCAACAGGCCCAAAAACGGCTTTGGGAACCGCAACAACTATCAATGGTCATCGACTTTTTCCCTTAGATAAAGCGCCCGAAGCGTTAAGTTGGACATTTACCTCCATCTAGCGCGTAGATTAAAAATTCGTTGACCCAAAACATGCGACTTCATGCCATGTACGTAGTTACGCAGAGGGAACAAATTTTTATTCCACAGTATCAGCAACGACTTTAAAAAAATAGCACTAAACGAGACAGCATAATTGATAGATTTATTACGTCTTGAAACCAATTTTGACAAAACATGTATGTATTATATGACACTGCTACTAACATTAATTCAAGCACGGCAGATTATGGCGACGTTGGAATTCCGGTTGATTCTAACATCCACCATTCATTTTGCCCCTGCAAAATGCGAAACAGTGAAAGGAAGCAGAATCTATGGCACGGTATTATGTAACTGGATCTATGGAAAACTTATTTATATGGAGGTAAAGATGTAAACCCCGTTACATTTCCAAAAGGAAGTAGATTAAAATACGTGAGCACAGACAGACTGACAGAAATGTATGAATTTTTATATATGCATCTAAAGTCAAGAGAAAGTTAACACTACATACATAAACAAGTCCTCTACTCAATAAAGTAAATGAAATTTACTTTGTGTTCACAGTTTCATGGTAGCTTTAAATTTACGTTGCTGGGGGACTGGAAATAGACGCTCTCAATGATCACGACATGAGAGGAGAGCTTTTTTTGGGCCCTGGAGTGTTACTGCACACCGGAGCCGAAGATCGTCTATCTCGTTCGTAACGTTGAAGGAATTAGACTATTGATGATGGATGAATGGAATTCCCTGTCCTTGGGAGACAGATATACTGTAGTGTCAAGACGGCAAAATTCTGCCGTTCTTTGAAGTGACGCTTAGAAGCTAATAGCGGAGCAATGCTGATTACGTAAGGTTACCTGTGTTTGCCGTCTGAGCGTGCGTGACAAATATCGCTTTCTTCAAACTTCACTGTGAGTGCTTTCAGTGTTGTTGGAAGTAGATTTGTCATCTCATACGCAGCTTTCTGGCAGACGATTTGCCATAAGCCGCTCTTTGATGGCTGTGCCGTTGAGCTCCATGTCGGCAGCGACTGGAATATTCGAAGGAGTGGCAGTGGAACCTAGTGGCTGACTCGGTCCGCCAGGCAGACGAAGTTCTTTGGGACGGATATCCCAGGAATACGTTGAAACTGCCGCCGCAGGTAACTGGTGACACTGAAACAAAGAGCGATTTACTGTTGCGACTTCTACCGAAGTAAGGATTGGCGGGGGCACTGGAACTATGAGTGGTTCACTGCAGCTGCCACAAAATCCTGTGGCAAGCGCAAGTGACTAATCGGCTTAACGAAATAGTACACTAAAACAGAGTTATTGATTAATTATCTACCTTGAGACTTGAGTCTTATACAAAAATTGCATAATGCGAAAAGTTTCTTCACAGTTTTACCATAAACAATGCGGAGAAATTTTCTATCGTTTTTATAATATTAAAACTGCAATGACTTTCGTTTTATCCACAATAAACTTTGTTCAGCTGTGAAGGGTGAATACAATACTTTAATCCGACTGATACGTCGTACGTGTGACGTGGTTCAATTTATCACGAGTATTACATGACACACACATATGCCAAAGTTGAGAATAAGTGCAGCGAGGAGTCTATTCCCCCTCTCTGCCTGTATATGCCTTAAAGGCGTACAGAGGGTCTACTTTTCCTTCTACTCTACCTTGACTAAATCTTGTAGACTGACTGTCTCTCCGTCCTCAGGTCAAAATACAAAAGACTGCTGCTGAACCTTTTTAAGCCCACTGTACTGTCGAAAGAGTACCGTAATCAGCAGGTTACAAATGAAGGGCTGAGATAGAAAAATTGGACGATAGGGAAACAGACCATTTGAAAAGATATCGGGGTTTCATGATGGACTTCCGTGTTTGCTGAAGGTAGGGACTTAGGTGGTTGAATCATTGTCAACTATTCATGGAAGGTTTTTGCACTGCGTAGTTAGTTGCTGCGTATTGAATTTTTACTTAATTTCAGCCGTCCCAGAAAAAAATACCTCCATAAAATTTCGCACAAAATCTTGACGTACTTCCGCTTCCGGAGTGTGCTTCAATGGAATAGACCGTCTTCTCTTTTTTTAATCTAAGAAGAATCTTTATTTTCTTAAGAGACTTGGAAGCAATTTCCTGTAATAAACTTGTATCAAATTATAAAGTTCCTTATTTCAGATACTGAAGCTTAGCATTTTGCAAAGAATATCCTGCAATAATGTGTTTTTAATCACCTTGCATTTGCATAGGAAATAGAACCACAAACGAATTCCTGTAATACGTAAATACAGAGCATAAATGTGAATAACAATTTCTTTATCGAAAACTAATTTTTAACATGCCATTCACAGTATTTTACAATGAAATATTATTATCGTTCATCGACGTATAAGTTCCACATGTCTGAATCCTCTCCACTGTAAGAAGCAATGCGAGTTCGACACGTACGTGGTACTAAGGGGACAAAACGTCAGGTGACTGCTCAGTGGCCGCCAGCTACAGCGTGGCAATTACTGTTGCTAGATTTTCAATGCCAAGTATGAAGGAAACATCACAAACATAACTTCAAAGTGGACATACATTGGAGATATTTTAATAACTTATTCGAATTGTGTATGTTGTGCTTTAATTGTGTTTATATGATTTGCATTCGTAGAGGGTGCTAAAATGGCATGCAGTCTAACGTAAACATTTCTAAGCCACTTTAGAAAAGGATGAGACCATTTATGTCTCAGCTGATCATATACAGTCATCCCTACATCCATTGTTTAAACCTTTATCTGGTTTACTTCACCTAGTGCAGAGGTTAAGAATGAATGGACCTGAAATTTTACACCACCACATAAGTGCATGATTTGTACAGGGACTTCACGTACTTTATATCGTCGTGGATAAGTGGCCAAAGAATCAATCAACATGGAACAAATCACCAAGTTTTGAGACTTGAATCATTTATACCTTAACATGGAGGTCATCTGCTGGCGTATGGTGCAAAAAGAAGTGAGATGCAGAAAACAGTCCTGCAGTGGCACAGTTGGGTAGATTACAAGGGAGGGGACACATGTTCCCGGCAGACAATTGGCTCCCCTAACTTATGTACAGCTAAGCAAAAACCTGGTTCACAATACAACTAAACAATAGCCATACGAGTAACGTAACAAAAGAGAACCCTGTCCCTGTGCATGGCATGAAGGCGTACAGGGTTGAGGCCTACACCAGTCATCCTTAATCTTTGTTCGAGATGGAGGCGAGTGGTCAGCTTCACGCCCTGGCCACTTTATCCTCGGAAAAAGAAACCCCGTAACCACTGAACAGTCACTTTGAACGTTTCGGAGGAGTATAAGAGGATTTAGAAGGGCAAAATTGTACAGTGCATGGACTTCTTTGTAGCACGTCAATAATGTTTTATCTTCCTCCTTCTTTTGTTTTACTTGATGCTCAGCATGGATGTTACACTTGGAAGCCCTCTTCTTGCAGGTACTGGTGAACACGTCGATCGAAAATTCGTCGTCGAGGATACTGTTGCCAATAAACTTCAAAAGCTGCAGTGTCATTACCGGCGGCTCTGGAATTAGACCCTGTATTGACCTTAAATCTCGGGACACTCTATACCTGCACGCAGTTTCAGGAACAATGGCTCAGTTTATTTTACATCGAATGGTAGAATGACAGTGACTAGTGACTTGGACAGGATATGAACTGAACGGAGAATGGCATACTTTAGGTACTTCCCAGGCATTTGTATGGAATGACAAAGAATAACCATGCCGTCAGGATAGCTGGGTCCCGGCCGAGAAAGGACAGGGCACCTTCCGAGTCAAAGTTGAAGTGTTACAGCTAGATCCAGGTTGCTTCGTCACACTTCCATTATTTCAGGAAATATGTGCCCTGAGTCTTCTTATTCAATGGACAGAGTACACTTGGTTTCCTCAAGTTCTTTTATGGGAGTATGGAAATATAAAAGAAAAGAAGTCACAATTACCTTCTCCCGTGTCCTTGCTAATTCAGCATACAGTGTTAACACATTTTTTGTTTCGGCACTACACAGCTTGGTAGACGATACGGTAACATTTCGATTACAAAAGTACCTAAACGCTAGTGTTTGCTTCTTCATGATACCAGCCACGTCACATAGTTATTTTCACGACTCCAGGCAAGGCAAATATTTCCGTTCACGATTCCAAAAACGGTAAGCATTTTTTTGTTCAAAAATAAAAACGAAATATACGCGCAATTTGAGGCACTGGCCGCGGTGTACAAGTTGGTATCTACAGCGCGTAACACCCCAGAAAAGCGAAGGCCTCAAAACGGGAACTACTTTTGTTAATGAATCAAAACAAAGGAAGAACTTCTGTTTATGGATCAAAGCATGGCATACATTTGTGTTCATAATTTTGGTAACTGCGAAAGTATGAATGTGAAGACACATTTTCTACTTCAGCATTGGTACCACACAATTTATCGCCTCACTTTCATATGCGGGGTGGACAGCACTCGTGTTTTATATTGGGAGATCCTGGGTGAATATTTGAAACCAAAAACCGCCTATCATAACAAATTATTTTGTAGTTTTCCACAGCGTCTCATAGACTAGTTCAGAGAAAACTAACTGACTGACTGACTGACTAACTAACTAACTAACTAACTAACTAACTAACTAACTAACTAGCTAGCTAGCTAGCTAAGCAACCAACCAACCAACCAACCAACCAACCAACCAACCAACCAACCAAACCAACCAACCAACCAACCAACCAACCAACCAACCAACCAACCAACCAAGCGACTGACTGACTGACTGACTTACTGACTGACTGACTAACTCCATGGAGCAGAGGCCTTCTTGAGAAGCTAACAGTTTCTCAGCTGATCAAGAAATTCCCCGCATTTTATGGAACCCGGAGGTTCATTACCGCATTCACAAGAGCCCACCACCTATCTCTATCCTGAGCCACCACAATCCAGTCCGTGTCCCATCCCACTTCTTGAAGATCCATTTTAATATTATCCTCCCATGTACGCCTGGGCCTCCTAAGTGATTGCCTTCCCTCAGGTCTCCCCATCAAAATCCTGTATGCATCTATCTTTTCCTCCATACGTGCTACATGCCCCGCCCATCTCATTCTCGATTTTATTACCCGAATAATATTTGGTGATGAGTACAGGTTATTAAGTTCCTCATTGTGTAGTCTTCTCCACTCCCCTGTCGCCTTGTCCCTCTTAGGCCCAGATGTCCTCCTCAGCACCCTATTCTCGAACATCAGAGAAAACTATAAAATTTAATTAGAGTATATCTACAAATAGAAGAAACAGACCCTTCGTCAAATTTTGCGAAAACAGTTTCTTTCCACAGCCTTGCTAATTAATTATTCACTCATTCTATCATTCGAGCTGAGGTACTGAGCCACTGAGAGTGAAACACATATTCTTGCGCCAGTGTTGCAAACAGCAAGCTACATTTCAACATATACAGGAGTAAAGTCAGTTCAACACGTGTGTAGATAGACGGGTCTCATTGACAATTCCGAATGAAATACATTCCCTTGCTGGTTGACGTCATCCCTCTGGTAAGAATAACACAGTCCCGCTGATAGGTACGTATAGCTTGTCGCACTTATTCGGTTGCAAGGCAAAGGGAAACAAACGAAGCAGGCCTGTAACAAATAGATTACGCGTAGTTTTCTTGTGCCTGATATTTGTTTGTTTTCCGATGGATCCTCGGATACTTCGAGATACTCTGTGTTCGGTACTCGTTAAGAAGTACTGAAGTCGACAGTCTTTACGAACCTCGTCCACTGAGCTGTCGTTATTTTTGACTTAACGACTAGTCGCAGTGCGTTTAACTTCTATCGTATAAACGAAGGACTTGAGCCATTAACACAATTTTAAACTGGAAAATAAAGCTTGAAGTAGTCAAATTTGAGAGAATCTGACTCACGCCTGTTTTGCATAGCACTAAAAACTACCCGAAAACAGTGTTTAACTGGGCGAACACTTGCCATTTTTTTCTAGCAGGCTGCTCTGCAAACGTTTCGGAGACCTTGCAGTCTCCAGCTTTAGGGCTAAATGCTGAACCCAGGGGTCTCGCCATCTTCGCTGATCTACCATGCACAACCGCACACTGCAATGGCTGATTGACGTTATCATGTACCAGAAGAAAGGAAAGTTGAAGTATACCTACACTTTACTTCTAACGTTTCAGTACACACTTTGAGGTTTTCAGAAACTTAAATTAATAACAATAAAATATATTGAGACATTTCTGTGCAAAAGTCCATTTTAAGACTTACAATTACGTTAAAAATGTTCAAATATGACCTGAAATTCTCACATCACCGACAGGGTTGTGACTTTTTAAAAAGCGAAAAATGTTTCACACAGAATTTATAGGTATGCTTATGACCTATGTCCACACGAAAAGTTTACACGCCTAGCTGCAGTAATTTATTAGTTATCGATATTGAACCGAAACAATAGTACAGACTTCGTACCGCAGCCATATGCCATTGTTTTAAATTAAACAAACATGGGACCTCAACGAAGTTAAATTTCTTCGAAGAACTGTTACGACACGAAGTTTCAGAGAAGCTGTAAGTTCGTAAGGCTGCAATAAAAATAGGAAATTAAAATGCTCAAATATGTGCACAAATTTTGTTAAAATTTACTCGTATCAAATTTTATCAAAGAGGATCACATATAGGGATGTAAAGACACTGTAACCTAGTTTTTGCGTATAAATAAGGAAGGTATATTATGGAAATGTCATGTAGTAAACATGAGGTAAGGTTTAATTCATTTAAAATCTGTTGAGACCAGCTATATTAGTCTCCGTAACTGTAGAAGTCGCCGATCCCAGTAGCCGCGCGGTCTAAGGCGTAGGCCTGCGGCCGAGCGCTTGCTGGGATCGTGGGTTCGAATCCCACCGGGGTTATGGATGTTTGTCTCTGGTGAGTATGTGTTCTCAGGTAGAGGACTTTGCGACAGACCGATCCCTCGTCCAGAGGAGTCCTACCGACTGTGGCTTGTGTCTGAGTGTGATCAAGTGAAAATAAACAACCTCGACACCTACTGTGAGCGGGTAGAAGAGGGAAGGACTACGAAACGAAAGCTGTAGAAGTACATGCACGAGGACATCATCCATTGCACTGGCGGTATAAAAGGTAATTAGCAGGCAAGCCTGCTTCTGACCTAGACGGAAACGTACAGTAACCTTTTAAAGCCTAGCGGTAACTTTACGTACGACCAGGTTTAACATTAAAAAATTGTACGTGATGCCCACATTGCGTTTATGTGTTTTGTGCGGATCTCAGAACAAACAGCAACTTTTGCCCTATAAAACATTAAGAGACTGGTTTTTATAACCGAAGTGTAGAGTGTTTACAGCGCGGTACGCATTGAGTCCTTATATAAAACAGATACGCTTCGTCTTTAAAGGGTTAATAATGTCGTCACATGTCATTTGTTACACACGGATATTTATATTACGGAACAGTATTTCTGTGAGTTCTGATTCAAGAGTAATGTACTGGTGTATGAATGATTTTATGCGGATAATATTCAAATGAATTCAGTGGCGTAGAAACAAAGATTGTCTCTATGACGGGTGTATGACCAGTGATATGAGGGACGTGGGCGACTTCAATCTACTGAACCTACATACAAATGTACATTATTGAATAACAGTAACGTAACATACTAACGAGACACAGAACACAGTGCAACAATAGCAGTGTGGTTTGTGCAACCGAAGCTGATAAGGTACCAGTTTATAACACAGAGCGCCACAGGCGCCTCCCTAAACAAACCCTCTTCCGTATGTTCAGCAGGCCACAAGCATTATTCTATTCTCTAGAACTGAGAGATAAAACACCAGCAACCAAAGAGAACCTAGAGACAGAGAGAGAGAGAGAGAGAGAGAGGAAGTACGAAGCCTAACAAAAGAAGACAGAATTACGGTGATATATTCGGCAGGAACAGTTCTTTTAGGAATCTTTACCATCTGTTCCTTGTTATACAAGACACTTTGCTGTGTTTCCTGACCCGCCAGACAAGAAGGTCTTCGTCACTTCCGCAAGTGGCTCACCCATTTAAAGGTTATATTATGGGGGCTGCCTTAATCAATATTGAATAAACTAGCCTTCGTGCTTTGACATTACACACAGACTTGGAGAAATGTGAAGGTTAGTGAAGTATGCGATCAGGCACACCCTGCTACATGGCCTGCCCACGGCTCATAACATGATTTGTTTAGTTATTCTGTTTATAAATACTGCGGACAAAAGTAACTACTTACGAGCTAGATAAATGAATGACAGCAACATGCGGAAAATATCTGCCCTGCCTTAAGTTTCTTTTACGAAAAATAGTAAGGAAACTTCGATGAAAATTGTTGCTTCGGAAATTATGCAATACGTTATGACTGAAATATAATTTTACTTCAGAATTATACTTTGTACAGAATTTAAACAGAATTTCATATTCTCACAAAACGGCTCATCATAAGAAAATTGTAACATAGAATTAAGCGTAAACCCAATTAACTTAAAAATTTAATTCGCATCATTTTTGATATAACGCACGTCAAACACATGTAATATAAAAAATATATGTTCGTATGCACTACCATATCTTTCTGATCATTCGTTGTATCAGTAGCAGTTTCTGTGACTGTACGCATTTTAGTTTCTATACTGCTACTTCGGTTTCCAGCAATACATATCTAACAAATAAACAGCACTTTCACTCATTTCCTTTGTAAGATTTTAGTATGATTATATTTTAATTCACTTGATACTAAATCCCATTTCTTACTAATTTTTCAAGACGTGTATTAATATTATCCCCCAAAGAGAGCTTAGGCAAGTCACAGTGGCCACCCGGTCTAGGGACTGACTGTAGTCTTCCGCTCGGACCCTGGAATCAGGGTCACCAATGCTGCTTATTTCATGAATATCGGTCTGCATGTTTGCCCCATGTAAGGTGGGGGCTTTGCGAGGTGACGACCTCCCGTGCGAGGAATCTCAAAAAAGTCTATAAATATATTTATAAACCCAGAAAATTGGAATCTTTGGGCCACATCGGCTTGCACGCCCCACCGAATAAGATCTACGCTCAGTTTTCTGAAGTCGTTTCTTTTCTAGAGTGTTTCCAATCAAAATAGTGCATGGCATACATTTCTTATTCTCTTCCCTTGTGTTTCATGCAACGATCGCCTTAGCCTGAGCTCAGATGTTTCGAGAGGAAAAGGAAGAAGAGTGAATGAAGTCCAAATTGAAGTCAAAACTGGATATGTGCAACATTCCTGCGTTACTCGTGGAAGGGGATGAATGAAGAAGTGCCCCTCAGGTTGCTAGAATTATGTCGCTGCAAACGGCGAACAGTGGCCTATATGGGCCAGAAGCCAGAAACCAAGGGATTTCACAGTTACATGCACCCACAATTGTGATTTACACAGCGAATGTGCTCACTGTATTCATCTGCATTCAGAGTCGGATTCTGAAACCGCTCTTCCTTGAAACAGCGCAGACCGCAGCAATCGAAATCTGACCATCTTGCGAAAGTGTTGCAGTTCTAGACAGGGAAGAGGAATGAAGCGAAGAAAGAAAGGAAAAAAAAACAAAGAAAATAAGAAGTTATAAAAAGAAAGAAAGGAGGAAAATGTGTCTGTTTTTCATTTTAGAGCAGGGGTGCACAAATCCACGGTGCCTGGTCGCAGTGGCGGCTCCGATGTTTACTGTGACGCCAAACATTTGTGGGTCTCTGACTGTGGAACTTGCTTCACATCACCCTTCTAGAGCCTAGAATTTTGAGGTGGCTCCTATACGTTCGGAAAATTTGTGCCTCTCCGCTTTAATGCCTTTACTATAAATACACTACATTTATATTTTTCACTGAACGAAAGAGACAAAATTTATAACGACAAGATTAGTGAAAATTATTTATATTAGATGCAGATCAACCTCCAGTCGGTGTAGCAAATAGGAAAAAGGCTCGTAAACCTACGATGGACGTTTGGGGGCAACATGTTTTCCTACCATCCACAGCGTCCAGAACGCCTGTGGTCCAAGCCTTGAACATATCTAATGGTAGCCGGAGCCGTGTCTCGGGGTTAAAGCGGCCGCAACGGGACGATGACCACATATGTCCACATAATACTGAGGTTAAAAAAGCGTGGACTTTTTTTTCTCAACTCCACCACACGTGGTGCATAATTAAGCATTTATGAGTGTCAAGCTTCAATGCTTTGACAAAGAGGAGAAAACGTAACCAAGCTGGGCTTAAGTAACCGGTCTAAAAAAATTTCGGTTGTGGCTGATTAACCTGACAAATAAATAAGAGGATAAATAACCAAATAACGGAGTATTTTTACATGTCATTCTTCTCATCTTCCAGTTTGTGATGCGCCCTATATTCTGCTGCAAGATCCTGTGAAGATACACGACATTCCAAAAAGAACCACACAGCGGGTAGAAGCGCAGGTTCCAACATGGCGTGGCAATTTAATTTTAGTACTGCAGCTTTCTCCGTCCTAAGCCTCGGACGTATGGTATAAGAATAAAACAAGCACCGGCTCCCTCTTGATGCATCCAGAGGTGATGGGGATGAATTAAACGCCCGACTTTTGCGGCAACTTCTCTGGCGGCAGTGTGAAGCGTGATATATAGACGAAGTATTGCAGGGGTTTAAATTATTTATTTGGCTGTGTAAAGAACTGAGCGCAGTCGAACCTTAGGCCCAGTGCCATCTACTGTAAAATATCTATATATCTACATATCTATCAAAATACCGAAAAGGCTATTAGATTCCTGTGCCCCTGTAATTTATCTACAGAATTGTAAATCCTTGTTATTTTGTCATAACAAAAAAGGCAGAAACGTGTTTTTAATGAGTATCGTCATCGCTATGTGTCGCTTCATGCCAAAGCGAAATGGTTTGTTTATTATATTTTCAAATAGCTGCTCATGTAGATGACAAAACGGGGCCGCAATTATGCACGAAACAGTGTCAAAAGAAAGAGAGATGCATGAAACCTGTTTGGCACTAGACTCCCCTAACGTATTTATGACCATATCGCCAGTGGATAGCTGAATTTTTTTTTCGTCCCGTTGTGTGGAGTATTCTGCACTCAGAGATTCTACACGTGTCTTGATACAAAGCGAAAAATGGTTTTGAAGTAGTGCTGTATGTTTAGCTAGACTCACGTCTTTGTGTTTCAGCTGTTCTCCGAATAAAACACCTCGAGGTTTGGATAGCTAAGTCTGCATGACGTATTTCCAGATGACGTTTTATTCTGCTTGGCTTCAAACTCTCAGCGGAGAGCGTTTTCTGACAAATGACACACGGACGCCGTTTTTCTCCAGTAACAAAAATATTTGCAAAACAAAAACACATGTACCTTTTGTCATACTTTTTTCGACTTATACCTACTTTTATCAGCACGACCAGCAGAGTATCCATTTTTAGCGTTTAGCTTAACCCATGCAAAAATTTTCCAATATGAGTAGTTAAAAATTTACAATAATTGACAAAATTCGTGAATTTTACTAAAATGTACACTTCTGCAGAAATCCAAAGACCCCCGGATATAGTATTACTACACGCTACTCTGGCGAAGACGCCGGACACACACCAACATTTACAAAAAGGCCGAAACCAGATGGTCAGTGTCAACAACGTCTCGCCAGTATCCGACTATAGTTTGTCAGACGATTATTAGGCGTCAGCTGCTATACTTTGCAGAAATGAGATTTGTCCATTTCAACTGTATTAAAAATTCCAATTCACAAAGTAGATGATGTCTTAATCAAAGAGGTTTACAAAACCTTATCGACATTTCTGTCATAAATACATTTAAATTGAATTTAAATAAATTTAAATACTTAGTAAAATAAATACATATGACTTTAAAAATGTTTATTTCACAATAACGTTCATAACATAATCCATAATTTAAAGGTCCATCTCTGTTGGCAGTTCATTAAAGACTGTGTCTCTGTTATTCAAAGAAAACACATTGAAAACCGTTTCGTTGGCTTAGTAACACGCAAGAAGTCCAAGGTCGGCTACCATCGCATAAATAACAAGGTATATTATATATGTTCACAAAACCGGAATTAAAGCGCCTTATTCCAGAGAACTACTCTCGTGGTGTGGTAGTTAGGAAACTTGCTCATCCTGCGGGTCTCCCTTTCAAAACTTCAAATGGTGATTTAACCTGAACTGAGTTTGTTTATAATCTTCCTTGGGCCTTTTATAGAAATTCTGAAAAATTACACCAAAACGGGTGAGTATGGCTTCCTTACACTTACCTTATAATTTAACATTCATAACCATCTTAACACCAGAAGGTGCGTCACGAACCCTGTTAAAACTGCCATTAAATGAAAAAAAATATCATAGGCCTATAGCGTTGCTTATTACCGCGTATATATTATTAACAATAAAATACACTTTCTTTAAGGTGAAAGCTTAACTCAAGTGTATTTTTTGGTGTTAGTTTTTTGAAAAAATTATCAGTTACCACACATAGTTGCTGCAGTCTTTTCTCTGAGCGAATCTTAAATTCCTGATGTTTCCCGGTACAGACGCATGTACACACGTATTGGCAGTAGTACTGTGCAGACACCATCGATTGCCCTGAAGGTATGCTTCCCTGGCGCTGACCTGACCTCTACTGACAACGTGCCTTCTCTTCAGAACTAGCGAGGTGGGGTTTACTTCAACCTGATAAAATCGGTTCATATCCTTGAAGCAGGATTATTACACGTTACTGCTGGCGGACATGAAATGCACACACGTGTGATTGTTCTGCACAAAACTTTATTAAGCAGTCATTCTTGAAAATAGTTACAACGGCCAAAACTTCTTCGGCAAAACTCTGGAAGAGTAGTTCGAGAAGAATGATTTGGACTAACCTGAAGAAGGAGAAAGCAAGCTTCTTCAAAACCATGACAAGTATTTGCCAGTCGACACCGGATCATTCAAGAAGATTTGATCTGTCATCAGTATCAACAGCAGAACCTCATGTAGCATTCACAGCTGAATAAGGACTGTACTACGCTTACGAAATGGGAACTTTCGTGAGTTGTTTACATGAGCCCATCACTGAACACAGGCCAGGGGCACTTGAAAGAAGCCCACACCAGCAAATATCTCATATATGAAAACTTTTGGTATGATGTTATACTTTCTTTGCATCACTATTTGGTTTCTAGAAGATTATGATTAGTTATTAGGCTCGTTCGGAAAATTGAACAAAGCACCTACGAATAATACCTTCGCCACTGATGTATATTTAGGCTTCCACAGGTCGGGTTTCCATGAAATTTCAAATTTTGGATTTTTGCTAGAAATTGCCTATATATTCCGATTTTGGTTAAAATAGGACAAAACGGTAGATAATTTACATTAGCACCTAAGTAAGTTTATGATCTCTCATCACTCTTAATCTTTATAACTGAGACAGTGTTCTCTGTGAGGTACGTTCTGAGGTCGAGGAAACAGTTTTCATAGTTGAGAGAGTTCAGGGAACAGTTCAGCATCGAGCGTGACTGACTTTAAACGTCGACTACCGTCGTTTATGAAATATCGATTACAAATATCAACCTTTAAACGATATCTCTGTGAAGATCGGGACGGAGACATCTTACTGAGTGTGTGCGTGTTTAAATACTCAATGTCTTTATTAAAATTATTCATGAATCCAACATCTCGGGACAATAAAACAACGAACGTGCCACAGGTGCCAGTTTCTGTGAATGTTTCCTAACTTGTTATATTCCAAACTACATCCATGCTGACAACAGTTTCTTTACTCAGTAACCGTCTGTTTCGTAAAGACACAGGGCCACAAATTTTCCAAGAGTCTAAGAGTCACCTCCAAATTCTAGGCGCCAGAAGGGTAACAGGATGCAAGCAAACTGCAGTAATTATGCTAAAATATTAGGAGTCGCCATATAAAATTTAAGAGCCCCGGTAACCTGGTGCCCGAGATTTGCAAATTCCTGGATAATGTGATAACTGTCACTAAACTTTACACGTGTATGCGATCTCTGCTGTACACACTGGATCTACTTGTCCAACGTATTATAACTGCCCTAATGTGATGCTCCTATTAACACTTTATGACAAGTATTGATGGTACGACTTCTTGTAATGTTTCTGTTATTTTTCGCTTTACATTCTTGTATTTTTTCGGTATCTGGTTGTAAAAAACATGTTAAAATTACACTGCAATATGATGAGATGTGTACAAATTTACAATTCGTGTTCAGCTGAGACCGAATAATTTTTACTTTTTTCTTCACGTTTTTTCACGTTTCTAAAATGCACAGAACAATGAGAAAGAAGTACGAAGCGACACTTGAGAATTATTTAAAAGACTCTCTTCACGTACAGGTTCCAGCACGATTTTCCGCACAAAATATTTGCCTTAGAAGATAACTTGATACAAACCTATATACATTCATTCGCAGAATATAGATTCACATGCCCGAAACTGACAGTGTCACTTAGGCTGTTTAGCTCAAATGACATTTTGTGTGTGCTTTCTCTTTCTGTGCCTGAAAAGATATTTCTCCGACTTTGAGCATCTATTCATTGATTCGCTGAATATGTATGACATTCTATTTATTATTCATAGTGACCGATACACACGTATACTCAATGCGTGTGGAGTGTCAATTTCCACGTGTCCGAATCCTGTTTATTCGGTCAGTACAAGAAGGGTACAAAGACCTAGTGTTTTTTGAATACATTCTGGCTCTTATTTAGGTTACAAGGAAAAACGTAATGAAGGCAATATCCGAATGTAAGGTGGAGGAACAACGTCGGGATAGAGATAATTACCTAAAGAGGCGCTTCACAATTCACGCTATTCACACACATGTAGTGATGTAAGGATAATGAAACCAAACAGGATGGCACTGGAGAGAAGGTAGTATATACGGGAGCGATATATAAGGTATTGGCTAGAAGACCTCAAAGGAGAAAAGGGCTTAGATGGGAGTTTATCAGTAATACGGATCTTAAGGAAACACTGGTGTGGGTGTGAAGTGAATTCAACTAGTTCAGGATAAGATCCACTTGGAACATTTTCTAAAAAAATAAAAGAAACTGAGTTGCTTAAAAGCGGGGAATGTGTTCACCAGCTTTGTAGGAATATCAGTGTATCAAAAGCTACCCTGCTCCATGGTGTTAGACTGTGTTCTAAGGAATAAGAATGTGGAAAAATATGTTTTTTGACTTGTCGATCTTTTCGGGCATTCTTGTGACAAATATCAAAACTCACACGTTTGAATTGCAAAGACACGTGTCCATCCGTGTAGCACCACGTGTTATACTGCAACTAGAAACTGACACTCTGTTGAACCGCACAGGTCTGCGTTCGGGGTCTCAACGTGTAGCTTACATTCGCCTAATTTTTAGAGTAAAAAAGGAAAGGAGTTTTAAAATCCCGGTATCGAGCAGTTATAAGGATAAAAAAATAAAGTGAAATTCGAGGTTTGACGCTCTCATAGCGTCTTACTGAAGATCCAAATTTTCTGGGATGTGACGCTGTGTCGTAGGACGGGTAATTCCTCATTTTTCCAAGGCCTGTAGATTGTGTTCATGTTTAATCAATATTCGACTGCTTGATTCTGAAGACTAAGGCACAGCGTCACATCCCACACGACTTCAGTCGGTCGGTCATCTTCAGGACAAGGTACCACTAGAAACACAAAATAAGAGAAGGTTTCTTACGAAGATATTAGGCAAGGTAAAGTAAAGTTTGCCTCTTCCGTCCTCAGTGTTTTGGCACGTGAGTGAGAGGATGAATACAAAGTTTATATTTTCCATGGCTTTTTCTGCAGATACAAAGTTTAAATATATTTACAAGCAAAATAACTAACATCTCTGTTTCTGGGTATTGTGGGTGTAAATCTGTTTAAACCCACGTTTTCAGTCGGCAGGGCGAGGGCAACTAAATTTATATTACCTTGTTGCCTTTTAAAATAAACTGAAAGCATTTATTCCCTGAAAGCAGGCCGGTTGCGAGAGTAGAGTTTTCCACGGCGCTGATGTTGGGGACGCGGGATGTTAGCTGAGTAGCTGTATTTTTGATTCCTGACGTTTCGAAAGACTGTACTGCCTTCGCCTTTAAGTTCCTTTGAAATTTTTGTATAATTAAAAGCCAACCAACTGCACAAATTTTAGTATATAATTTATATCAGTCTATTCTACTCCTCCCACATGTTTCGGAGCATTTGCCATCATCAGGGACATATGCATTTTAATGTTTTGTATAATGATATGATGTTTACCTCCCTGATGATGGCGAATACACAGAAACATGTCGGAGGAGTGAAATAGACTGATATACATTATAGACTACATTTTGTGCGTTTGGTTGATTTTTAATTATAAATTATTGTTAATGCACGGAGATGAATAATATAAAAAAGTCCTTGGAAACGTCGGGAATCAACAAACATTTTCCCAAGAGAAATAAGCCGAGAGACCTAAATCCTCAGCAGAGTGGTTAGTATAAGTGCCACCTGCATTAACGTTGAGGAATTATACATTTTTCCACGCAGTGTATTTAAAAGAGTTTTATTAGTTTCACAGTAAGAAGCGATTATTTCCCTGAACAGCATCAACCGGCCGAACTTAGTTCTGGACTTTGTACTTTCTGGGGTAGGAATTAAATTTGTGTATATTACTTAGAGTCATTTCATACTTTAAAAGATTAAACAGTATGTATGAACTCATATGCTTTATAATAGTTTCGCTGGATGTATATTCATTTAAAATATTTGCTACGAGTTTTTTACGTTAGCAATGAAAACACTTATTTTCAAAGAAATTCCGTCCGTCTTTTTAAAGAATTTAAAGGAAACGAAGAACTGTTAATCATAAAAATGAAATTATAGTTCTAAATTTACCAAGTGGTATATCTAGTTAAAGAGGGCTGATACAGCTTCCGTTTATACGTACACTTGAAACAAACTGAAATATTCATAAGCAATTTACAATAGATCTGCTGCACGGCCGTGTAAGCACAAATACCCGTCGCACAGCGAATGGTCGACCAGGGGTTACAGCATTATTATAATGGAAAAATGGCAGCACTTCGTGTTACTCCTGACAATGGTTACCAACCGTTAAAATTTTCTCACTGCAGCAAAAATGAATGTTCGAGTTTATGTGTCCAAAGCTGCACAAATATTACCACTCAGGTTTGCATTCAGTATCATATGCCCAGGTACAATTTAGTAGTACGTAAAATATGAAGCATTCGCAATTAGTGTGAGTACTTTTAGGCTTCAGAAAGATTAATTAATATCGGTAAAAATAAATTACACAAGAAAGAAACTTTTCAAATCATTATAAGATGCAGATTTTAAATACTGTCCATGCGGACTGGAAAACACGATGATGAACAGAAGACCTACTGAGATACATGGAGGGAGAAGTATTTACGAAAAAGAAGGGTAGTTCGGGAAGAAGGTAGAAAAATCCATTACATGGATGAGCCTTAGTTAATTCTACGCCAACGTGAAGTAAAGCGCGGAAATCTGAATGAGAAACATGTTCTAAAGAAGCATTTTTAGGGACCACCCGCTGGTAACAAAGCCCAACAGGAAAAGGAAAATGTTCATAGTGTCCTCATCTTCAGCGGCGATATAGACACTAAGCTGCCTAGACAGGTCGGTATCCGATCATCAGTGATACAGAGTCATACCCCAGGAAAACGTTATCCCCACTAATTACCAGTTTTCCAAAGCCCTTCTACACCAGTTCAGTTACAGACACTCAGGCGATCCGTAATTTAAAATACGTAACTTCAAAATTAGCAATTTTAAGAACTAAAAAGCTGAAATAAAATTTTTTAAAAGCGCACCGAATTTTTCAATCGTGGAATGAAAGCGCAATGGCGGAAGCATAATGCTGGGTAATAACACATGCAGCGGGGCGGGTATGCTGCCGCCGATGAGGTCCCAGTGTTTTAGGGTCTGGATTTAATCTGAACCCCCTTGTGTACATTTATACATTTGACCACATGCACACTCATTTCAAACTCGCACAACATTCGACTTGACCTTGACCTTCCAGAAAGTAACTACTGCGTTAAGTAGTGGAGTGTCTGCACAGCGCTCAGTATTGAGCCCCGCCACTACACAAAACACGAAAAAAAAACTTCCAACCACACCATGGAATATAAAAAATGGCATATAAATAATTCTGACCGCAAAAACTGGTTATTGAGTAAAACTGTACCTTACTTTACTGCAGGATATAAGTTTCTGGTTTATCCTGCAGGCGCTTTAGCCCCATACCACGTTGCTGACACGACTTTAACTGCACCACTGTTTACCTTCTTCTGTTCACACTGATCTTCTCGCATCAGTAAACGGACAGTAATAAGAAGTAACCAAAAAATTAACAAATAGACCAACAAAATCCATAGTAAACGAAAGCCACGGTCGAGTAAATAGCATTTATGTTTCTTACTGTCGAAGTCCAAGGTTCAAATCTTTATCCGGGCACCGGATATGCCCATCGGATTTTCGTGTTCTTTTTCAGTCTCTTCATAATGTATAAAATCAAACCTTGTCCTTTACAGTTCATCACGCACTGACCATTCTACTTTTTGACACTGCAGTTCCCGAGGTACTACAACTGCTGTTAAATAACTCATAAATGAACCAGTCGGTACACAGAAGTAGCTAATGTGACTCCCAGGGGACAAACCCGTGCCCCGCAAGTCCTACCACGACACAGATGGAAGACTGACAGTGTTCCACAAAAGGAGAAAGTGTGTAGGGTTGGAACCCCGTAAATACATGTGAAGGTGAGCAAATAGTGTTCCCAAGAAGAAAATGCGTGGTTTCAGAATTCTAATACAACACATAAAAGAGGCTAAGCGGATTAAAAAGAAGGAACCCCGTTACTTGCTATCACATGAAGGTGTGCAATTCTCCGACTTTGTAACCCTAAAACTACATACGTACATGGGTAAGGGCAATGTAAAAGAAAATTTGTGTGTTTCTGGGGGCTCGAAACTTCCTTCTGGCACTCCTATCGGGCATTCTGTGCCCCGCCGGCACGGAAGAATCTTTATAGTGCTTTAGGGATTTACAAGGACGATTATAACGTGCACGGAAATCTTGAAAATATATGCATTGCTTTTCCTACTTCTTTCTGCTGTAACGTCCAGGGGGCTACTGCCGGTATCCTGTGAACCCGTGACGTCATAAGGCCGATTCACACGCTTCCTGAACAGAAGATATGTAAGTTAACAGCGTCTCAAAGTGAGCTGTGTTCCATCCTCATCTAAGAGGTTTAAATTTCAATGGGAGGTACAAGAAATTCATAGCATGTATGCTACTGTTATACTGCTCTTGTAACAATACATGGCAGACAAGAGCTGTAAGGAACAGTTATCTACAGCGAATAAGAACATCAACTCAGGGAGCTAAGAACACTGACAGGAACTCATGCATGTATACGTAAGGAGGCCTGCATGCATACACACGTGAACAAAGTTCCCCCCGATATAGGATCTTACCAACGAAGTGATCTACAATAGGCACCTACAAATTCGGACGTAAAGATTCGCGTCTTCTGGGGTGTTACGGCACGTTAACGGTTAACCAGTTACCGATATTATGGAGGAGCTTCTCGACTCCATATTCGGACAGTCCAAATCACTGTTCGTGGGCCTCCCTGAATACGGAGACAGCAACTCCTCCGAAGAGAAGGTGATTATATACAAATCCACACGGTTTCGTATCGCAGACGACTTGTACCTTCATTAACACCGCTGTGAGAACCTGAGAACCTAAATTCGGATCTGTGTACTACGAGACAAATAAAATCAAGTTACGGGCGAAGTCAGGACCAAATGTGAAAGTAATGGGAAAAAGCATTTAATGACGATTAAAAGTCTGTGCTAAGAAGAAGAGATACACAAGACAATTGCATGTATAACGCAACATCGAGGACGCAACAGGCGGACATCCAGACGCATGAGATGACTAACCAAAAACGACTTATACAGAAAGTAAGGAAACTGATATAAAACTGACAGTGAACCAATAGAAATAGTTGTAAAAATTAACGACGACATTCCTATAAGAAAACTGTCATGCGAAAATGTATTAGCGTGACATTATTAATTGAGCATTATTTCATTTTGCGAAGTACATAAGCGCAGTGCGATTCACATTTTATTTTAAAATTCGTCTAATAATAAAAAATGTTTACCGAAAGATGTGACTAGCCAACTTAGAAAAAAACAGTGATAAAATCAACGACGATATTACTGTAACAAAAAATCCTACGAGAATTGATCATTGTGATATCATTTTATTGTAAATATTATATTAAGTGCATTGCTATTTATATTTTCGTGTACAATTTCGCCAAAAAATGGCCAAACAATTTGCCGGAACATGTCACTGTACTTGATGAGTCTTCTACTGAATACGAACAACAGACTTGTATTAGGCTAAAAGAATTGACCCATTAGTTACCAAACAGAAAATGGCGCAATATCATTTAATTCCAAAGTTAAGAATTTATTCGTGCATCACAATATATTATAAGTTAATAATTTCAGAAATACAAGTGATTGATTTGGACGACTGCATTTTACATTCTTTCACTTGCAGAATAATGGCGAAGCTTGCACTGTCATTACTGAACCGATTTAAATAAGGCGGAAACAAGTCAAATTTTGTCAAATTGTTTTCGTTAGTGTTCTAACACGTTTCAGGTTACAGCTCGCCCAACGATGATGGGTCAGAGCCTGTTTTATACTGCAGGCAAAGGCACTGACTACTAAGCACTTTTCTTTACTTCCTACCTTCAAGCAACGCTCGTCACAACTGCAGGTTGTTTTTAGCATTCTTGATCAAGCAATATTTTAGCGTAGTCGCCCCACAGTATTTGTAGTTTCATTAACCTTTTAAAGCCTAGCGGTAACTTTACATACCACCAGGTTTAACATTAAAAAATTCTACGTGGTGCCCACATTGCGTTTATGTGTTTTGTACGGATCTCAGAACAAACAGCAACTTTTACCTTATAAAACATTAAGAGATCGGTTTTTATAACCGAAGTGTAGAGTGTTTACAGCGCGGTACGCACTGAGTCCTTATATAAAACAGATGCGCTTCGTCTTTAAAGGGTTAATCCGTTTTAGACTAAAATTCATCTACATTATTTTAAAGATTCCGCTGTTGCCTTAAGGATTTCACAATTCGTCTGTTTAGCTGCTTAGGAAAAAAACTGATATTGACTGTGAGAATTATACGAAGCATGTAAATACACTATGCAAATTTGTGAACGTTGAACGTGGTAACATATGTAATAATCATTGATAATGAAGGTTAACAACAAAATGAAATAGCTGTCATGCTGCAGAAGTTTCTGAGGGGTTAACTTCATTCTGAGGCCGTGTCCTTCCGAAGGAAAAGCTTTTGGCAATCGAAACGAAGTCGAGTTCTTCTAATAGCAATTCTAGATTTTGTAATCAGGTAACAAATTCTGCTGCCGTCGGGGTTTAAACCATAGCGTATCACATTACTTAGCTGTTTGGGGATTGGAAAGAGCGAAGCATCTTTTGCCTCGATGACAATATTTTGTCACTAAAAACATTTAGATTCAGCAGCAGCATATCTATAGTAATCGGCCTGTCGTCTGCCTGCCATATGTTGCCCTATGAAAGGTATCTCACCAGCAACGGTTCGGTAGGAGCAAAAGCTGTTCCACGCTGAATGGCACGCGATGAGAGAACTATGCTACTGTAAGGACCCGTCTTTTGCCAGGGAGAGGAAGAGTTGGAAAGATAAACGATGCCCATTAAACGACCACTGCAACATTAAAGGCGGACTAACCATAACAAAAGCCCGCGAACAAAATAATGGGGAGATTTTTCGAGAACATAAAGAAAGGAACAAATAGGCCAAAAGGGCTTGTCAGTTATATTGTTGGGGAAAAAAGAGCGCAGCGCATTATAATCAAGTTTTGTCTGACTGTTAGGCTCTTCTATTAGCTTTATACACTATAAGTGGAAGTTATTTGTGAAACTTCTACTACCCGGTGTTTTAAAAGTTCATAATTCTGCCTAACAGTATTTATGTGAGAATCAATTTGTTTGTACTGTTAAGATTTTATATTAGCTGTATGCATTATTATTAAGAATTATTGCGTAACCTCTCGTACCTTGTTCTTCTAGAGGCCTTTACTTTAAAAGAGCGATTCTGTATAAATCATTTCATTTCTAAAGAAGCTTGCGAAATGAATAATGTGTTTTATTCTCCTTCAACCATTTAAAGACGAAACATTTTTATTTTACATAACGTGTCAGTGCGTACCGCGCAGTAAACATTTTCCACCTCGATTATACAAAACCAGTCTGTTAATGTATTTGACAAAAGTCGCAGTTTGTTCTGAAATCCCCACAAAACATATAAAGCAATGTGAGTACCATGTAGAATTTTTAAATATCATACCTGATGGTAAGTAAAGTAACCGCTAGGCTTTAAAAGGTTAAAGCTTCTGTTCCAAATATTTTTATCTCCGATAAATGTTCAACAATTTAAGTTTGAGATATGTGCAAAAACGGGGCGATATTCATGAAAAACTACGGTTACTGTCTTCCGAATTTAGCCAAAATTGAAAGGGTCCATTCAATTTTAGTAGAAAAACGTTAGTATCAGATTCCACATTTCATTCAAAGGCCCTCGAATTATTTGTTACAGATGGACAGATGTGACGACGATAGTACGTGTGTTTGTGCAGATAGCTATATTCATTGTAAGCCTGCCAAATATTTACAAGGCTGTCACATCTCTAATTTGAACGAAGCACTTAATGCAAACTTTATAGGTATTGCTATGAAGTTCTTGCGCATTTTGTTACTACAAATGCGTAGAATTAGACAAAGCTGGCATTGCGAATTACATTTTTGACTATCTGAAAATTCTTTCAATAAAAGTGATAGCACATTTATCCACCTGAATATCTAGCAGAATCGTACAAGGAAAATCGATTTGTTTACGCGCAATTCTATTAAGAGAGGGAGACAAGTTTCCGTTTCACATAATTTTATTACAATACCGTCAAACGCAAAATTTCTGTCCTGCCTTAACTAGCAGGTCACATAACGGGATGCATTCTACCAAAGCAGTGCTTTTAGGTTTTCAAAAACACGTTTGCATTTAAAATAATCTCAAAGCCAAGGTAAAGTAAGCATTTGTACATGTGCAGCGAAGCTTCGCCCTGTAATTGTAAAACACTTACCGCTGGTTCCATCCCCGATGGCGGTCCTGGAGAGACCCAGTGTCCGGAGGGTCCGTGAGGCGAGATGGGTAGTGATGTGGGGTGCGGTATGGGTGCCTGCTGTGGGGAGTAGCTGCACGGCGGGCTCAGCTCCCTCAGGATCACGTTTCCATTGCCCACTAGTGGTCTTACTGCAGGTCCTGGCTCCGCAGTGGCTGAGGCTGTTGGAAATTAATCTGGAGTTAACCCTAGTACTACCGATTATCAATGATGAAGCTACTGGGTGCAGTTACGTGCCCCAACTTCAGTACAGAGTGTACAAAAGTATGATCACATTTTCAGTGTTGTGCAATCGTGTGCACCTCTTCCAAATCCCAATTCAGTGGTTATAATGTGTACACGCATTTTTGTAATTATGTGTTCATCCGCCAAGTCCATATCTCAGTGAAGGGTATAAATAATTTAAAGTTGCAAAAAACGTTAATCACCAACAAATGCAGAAAGAGTTTTTCATCAATTGTAACACACTCCTACATGACCCACACACATGACCCTGCTGGGTCATCTTCAGGGAGAACTTTCTCTTATCGTTACACTAAGGTTACACTACACAGTTGAGCGAGAATGTGCTGTTGACTGCGTACTGCGTTGTTTTTGGAGGCGTGAACTCTCTGTGGTCGATCCAGGTCTCGTTTTCCGCGCGTTTTGTAGAGTAAATGTTGAAGTGGGAATCAAAGGAGTAGAGACCTGATTACGTTTTATTTGTCCTTTTGATTAACTCAGATTTCTACTACAAATTAATTACGCCCAATCGTCTCCTGATGGTGTCACTCCAGACTTTGCCTTCCCTCGTCGTTCCACGTCGGTGTGTTACAAAATTCATGTGTGAAATTAATGAAGTCATTAAACCCATCAACAGAAATTTTAATACAAATTTAAATGTTATGTCATGCACATATAATTTAACTGACAAGTTAATTAATATATACGCAAAGCAACGAACATGGACAAGTTTGTTTCTACTAATCGCTTCAAAACTTTTGTATTTTAAATACAAGTTACTTTAAGGCCATATCACGTATAATAAATGAAAATTCATTAAGGATCAGTTTCGGATTTGCAGTACAACGTGTCTGCCGTGCAGTTACTGCTTCGCTTTTGTACGTTTAAATCTGGGCCTGTCACAGACGTAATGACATGATAGTGTAATATATCAAAACCGACGTTAGACACGACAGCGTAATGTAGCTTTAACATAACCCGTATTCATATATAGGCTGTCGAAAACCCTCTTAAAAAGTGGTTCATAAAGAACGGCAACGTTATTAGTGTAGATATTACGAAATATTATTATAAATTTATGAAAGTTGATTAAACTGTCTTCAACTTCCCATCGACAATGCTGCACATCCGACGTTTCGTAGTCCTTACCTCTTCTACCTACTCACAGCAGGTGTCGAGGTTGTTCATTTTCACTTGATCACACTCAGACACACACACCACAATCGGTAGGACTCCTCTGGACGAGGGCTCGGTCCGTCGCAGAGACCTCTACCTGGCAACACAAACACTCACAAGAGACAAACATCCATGCCCCCGGTGGGATTCGAACCCACGATCCCAGCAAGCGCTCGGCCGCAGACCTACGCCTTAGATCGTGTCGTCACTGGGATCGGCGCCCATCAGACGTCATGAAGTAAAATTCCGCGTACCGGCAATTGTAGACCAGGTGTTTCATCTGTAATTCCTCACTTTATTTAATAACATCTTTCACAGCTCCACAAATTCTCGTGGTAGAGTTTCAAATCGCGTGATAGGTTTTGGATAATCATGGAAACTAAGCTGAAAATCCGGTAAATAATGCTAAATCCATGCAAAGACAGATTGGCCACTGTTTTACGTGCTTTGTACCGTTCTGACATAGATATGATTGAGTACAGAGAGCTATATATTTAGGATTAATCAAGAAAGTAAAACACGAAAGACCGCACTGCAACGAATGGACTTAACTGAATTTCCCCTGTATTTGTTCAGGATCCTTGCAAAATGTGAACACTTTTAAATACGCCATCCTGATTATGGGTAGCTGAGCCATAGCTTGCACGAAATAATTAAGGCAGGATGTAGCAGCTAAATTAGAATATACAGCCTGCTGGCACTAGGTGCTGCTCGTACTAAGTAAGGGCCGCATGCCCATAAAACTGTACTTATTATTCACACTGAAGGGCCAGAGTAAGTGGAAATTAGGTAAAATGTTACGTTAAAAGCCAAGTCAGGCGAAACGTAGATCTCACTCGATTTGTTGCTTCAGTTACACTGAATTGTACGGATAATTTATCATTCATTCAGGTATAAAATTATCTTACAGCACACAGTTTATAGTACAGCCTATGCACCTTGTATATATTAAACCGATCATAGCTTAGGCATTTCAGCATAACCATTCTGCTCAAAAGTTGTAGTAATATTGACTTAGTCCAATAGTTTCTCTTGCTGTCTTTTGATGGTATATTCCTTCATGTCTTTCTTTCCCACTTTTTTTAATCTTCGACCCTCCTTCCTTTGCTTCTTCTTTTTATCGTATTTCTTTCTTTTCATATTCCTTCTACAAATAATGCGTCGATTCGGGCAGATACGGTATAATCAACAGAAAAAATTATCTACAGACAGGAAGAACACTACGTTAAAAGCTGTAGCGCTAAATTAAATATAAGTTTAAAAGCAGATCTCTGCATCGCAGGTGACACATCAATGGTTCTTTAAGAAGCCCGGTTTTTTCGCACTTCCGTCCAATTATTTCGGCTTTTCTTTGTAACTGCCACCCAACAATATTCCACGCTTATATACGCAATATGGGGCACGAAGTGGCGCTGTTGGTTAAGGTACTGCGCTACAAGCCGGAAGGTCGAGGGGTTCAATTCCCGATGGTGTCATTGGGATTATTCATTGACATAATCCTTCCGGCCGCACTACGGCCCTGAGGTCGACGGGTAAAGGTGACCGGTGCGTAGGACTGACAACCTTACCACCTTCATACGCCGATTGTCTTGTAATCTGGGATCCTCAACGTCCTGGAACCCTCAGGGCCTGTCCAGGCCTGTACAGGGATTGCTTTATTTTATATGTATACATACATATATATATATATATATGTAAGTAAAATTGGCGGCAAAGTTCAAGAAACAACGGCTAATAATAAAGGGAAGTTCTACCATGTAAAACCTAAGTTGTCACAAAAACGTTCTCTATACCTAGGCCCTACTTCCGTTTTCAGTATCCTTCTGCACGAAACGTTTCTTTCCTTTAAGAGTAAGACATAAATCATGTAGGTACATTGACACAGGTGTAAATGGCACCCCTATTTTATTTCCGTGCTCTTGGATCATCATTAGGGAATTGATATTTACATAAGTTTTACGTAAGACATTAAGAAGCTTTACTTTAAATGATATAATTTTCAGGTTATTGCAACTAAGGCCTGGGATAGAAGGTCAAATTTTTTAATTTATCTCGGAAGCACAGATGAGTTACCCCAGGCCTGTTCTATGGCCCACGCATTTGAGAGAGACAGCCGATAAATACACTAAGGAATGAGAAGTGCACCACTGTACTGACAGGCCCATATTGGATGACATATGGTGCAGCACCGCAGGGTGTAACTAATAGCAGCTTTAGTGACGCTTTGTATGTCGGCTCTCGGGTACTTGGAGATTCGCGACCGAGACTGAAACACTTGGCTATATCAAGACATGGAGGGCATAAGGTTGCTGTCAATACCCTGATTTCCCTCTTGCCTGAAGCTGCCCTATTGTATTGGTTTATTGAATTACCATCAGAGAGATAAACCAGATGTGTACAGTTGCTCATAAAGACGGACTTGGGTTAGTGTCAGTTCAAAAAATAACCTCATAACGTTCATGTAAGTATTTGGAACACCATGCTAATGTGATGCATGTAACGGTTCTGAACGATAAATCGTAAGATATTTGCCCGGAATTTAATGCGGAAAATTAATATGAAATTTTGACAAAAGCTTAGGCGTGTAAGGAGACGGAGGTTAAAATCCGTGCAGTCTTAAGATTCGATTCCATATGGGAGTAAATATTCAGATTCACGCTTTGTCCGACTTTAAGTTCGGAGAACTAATCAACCCCACTAACTGTACAGTAGTCCGGGAAGTCTCTACAGCCATCTGGACGTGATGTAGGAGAAAAATATTTCTTACTGAAGTCGCGAATCGAACCCCAGACTCCACCACATCATTTCAGTAGTTCTTCAATGATGATAATGGTGGTGGTGGTGGCGGTGGTGGTTGAGATCAGAAATGCCTTGGCTTAGAAAATTTTAGCTACAGAACTTCAAAGGAGGAGATACCACACAACAAAAAGAGATGAAGATGAGAGGATAACATTAAAATTTCCTTTAAAGAAATTGTTTATGGAGCAGTGGACTCGTTGGCTCATAACTATTATTCAGTGGAGTGTAACAAACTCTGTGTGAAATAAAAGGAAGAAGTGTTATTGACCAGCTGAATGAATAATAGCTTCTGAAGAAGAACCCCGGGCTATGGAGATAATAAAAGCTTTACGTTCGTGGCGAAGATGTTGACACCGAAAGAAGTGAGAGTTCGTCTTTACTGAAAACAATAGTAAGAGCCCGTGCGGCGATTTTAAGTTGTGCATATGTTTGCAGATAATTTAACGGAACAGTTTCTGAGCCCAGTGGCAGGCACAGCCATTCTCCTTCTTGTCTACAGGATTTTCTGAAATGTTATTCTTTGGCAGACTCGACAGAAACTATCAGGAAGACCCTGCGTGTTGACCGCGAATCAGCGAAGACGGTTTCTATAAAGTTTGATTACAAAAAGTACAATATCTCAGTTCTTCGTGCTACCTTCATTTTTTCTTTTGTTTTTTTTCTTGTCTTTACATGTAGGCATGTGTATCTACAAAACATCTTCCACCACTCCATACTCGCGTCGATTCTCTGTGGAAGTGGCACAAAATTTATGGATGTTCTTGTCAATAAAGGAAGGAAAATAAACGCCAGACAAAAGAAAAGGTAGCCCTTTACTACCAGCATTCTTTATTAAAGCAAGATAAACGGGAAAGATGTGGAGCAAGCAAGGTAAATACAGATGCAGAAGACGTTTATATAAAGAGTCCAGTTTTTTACGATGCTATTTTTCCCTTGGACCTCTCTTGAGAATTGAACATACATATGTGTCCTACGCCAAAGACCAGAATAAACTGAAGGCATTCATATGTAACTGTGAAATTATATTTATGCAACTGGATACCATTACAGCAGCGTATATGCCATTGTTATTTCGAGTCTACGGAAAAGCAGGCATCGACAGAAAGGGTAATGCGTATGTGATACAGGTCCTTTGCTCAAAAAATTACGTATCCACAAGATTCGTAACATACAGTGTGGTCCAGAAGTCGCTTTACCCATAAGCATAAACACTTCTCATAACTTTCTTTAAGAGTCTTGTGTTACAACAATTGTTCGAAACGTCGTGCCATTATATTCGATATACCTTTGATAACGTTCAGCTACAGAATTATTAATGGCGACGGATAAATATCTATCCTTATTTATCTTCTTAAATTCTGCCTCGATGATCCATCGTAGGTGTCCCACGTCCCTCGGCTTCTGGGAAGAGACTTTATTCTCCATTATGCCCCACACCGAAAAATCACACGGTATGAGAACAAGTGTTCGGGAGGAGGGCTGTCAACTGCACCGTGCCCTATGATCCACTCCGAAGGGTTGTTACTGTGGCAGTTTCCAACCTGTAAAGTGTAATATGGAGGCGTCGCGTGTTGCTGCCTGATAGTATTCAGTGTTCTCATACAACGGGCGGCGGACTGCATGAAAACGAAAGAGAAGAACACAGTAACACGTTTAAACCGGAATTACAGATCGTAACAAAGCGGTGTTATGATTTTCTTCTCGTTAAGGTGATATTTCGAGCATACGGTACACAGTTTACCCAGAAGAGTCTTTCAGAAAATAACAGTACATATTTTGGATTCCGTGTGGTCAAATATAATAAGAACAGTTAGGGTCTAACTGAAGGTTCAGACAGTAGCCTAATCACAACAATGGCTAAGCTGAAGGCAGGGGTCCAAGTTTTAGAAAAGAACATTGACAAAATTAAAATATACTCTGCGGATAGATTAATAATGACGACGAAAATAACAGATACGGGGGATACAGACATGCTTGCTGTATACGAGCCACAGCGACAGCCTGGGACTCCTCTACCAGTACTCTTAACCTATAGCATTTTACTTTAGGACTGTTTTATTACATGCTCATTTAATAGAGTACAGAAAGAATTCAATTTATTACCTTACGGAGAGTGTAGATTTTATCCGTGAAACATGAAAGATAAATACAAATTTGGACAACAGATTTAAAGCAGAACAAAAACTCATGTACCAAACGATGCAAGCAAGGTTCTAGCAATAAAATTCGGCTATACGTGGTTTACTGTGTTTGGTATTTTTGCTGAAACAGTGCGAAGAATTATGTGAGAACTTTATCAAAGCATGTGCCGATATTTTTGTACTGATTTCAGTAGTTCTGGAATTGCAACTGATGAAATAGGGAAGTTACGCCTGAGCCTGTATAGGCGCTTGCCCTTTTAAACCGCGTTAAGAGAAAAAGCGAATACAATCCAAAAACGAAGAACGAGAATATGACATCTTACGCTATTCATTGCACGTAGAAAGTTAATTTCAGGTAGGCCACTGCTACAACATTTTCAGACTACGAACACACGGAGGCAAAACTTCAGTTCACCCAGTGTCTGCAGTCACAGCTTTATTGCTTTGTTGAGCTCATTCATCTGTTCCCTCTGAGAAACAAAACACGCATTACTTGAGAGACTCTTGTTCGACTTTCAAATGAATTATTAATGGACTTCGATCGCTAGGCAGACGGCTAGGGAACACAGAGCACCTATGTTTTTGAGTGCGTTTAAAATACACGTAGTGCCTTACAAATGCAGTTGTCTGGGCTTCTGTACGTTCAGTTGTGCAGTTTCAGCATCAAACTCTATGGATGTTGTTACCTGGACACGTGACACTCTACCACAGTACGTCCAAATGTTCCTTCCTGGAATTTAAAAACTAACACACTCAGACCGACATTTCAATTTTTTCTATGTCGAAACCTACTTTCTGGAATTTTTTCAAAAATTTCGGAAATACCTATTCCAATTACTACTACCACTGCTACTGCTGCTGCTACTATTACTACTACTACCACCACTACCACCACCACCACCACCACCACCACCACCACCACCACCACCACCACCGGCGTTACTACTTTTACGTTTGTTCTCCTTCAGAAGCTGAAGTGTTTAATTTATAATTTTAGGGTTGACCAAAGTAATTACGGGTCTCTTCAACAATCACTCTTGAAGGTTGAGAGATTAGCGGACAGTATACCACGCCAGAAGCACTGACGCCCTTTTAATGTTGTAGCAGACGCCTTCTCCAAGGTTTTAGAACTTTCAAAATATAATGCAGTGTCTTCAGAACGACACCAGTTTCTGACTTGCCCTATTGCTATGTTCCTTACGCCTTTGTTATTTCACTTAATCTCATACGCTAATTTCCTTTAATTAGGTTCTTATTGTTATATACCATATCAAACATCAAATGCTATTATTGTTAGTAGTAGCACTAATAGCATTAATAGTAGTAGTAGTAGTAGTAGTAGTAGTAGCAGCAGCAGCAGCAGTATTAGTAGTACAAATATTATAGACATCACTATCAGCGTTCTTACTGTTGGAGTCGGACCGGTCTAAGGGCTGAACTAACCGACCACATCCAGCGGCGTAGCCACCACTTCCAGACACGTAATCAAGTCAGACCCCTATTTCATGCGTGCCGGGGGATCTCTCCCAAGGGGTACCGTGACTGGGTCGTAAATCTGAACACTCAGTTCCATTACCTCCATTACCCCTACACCTACGTGATGTAATGTCTAATTACGCATAGGGAGAAATTTAGCTTTCACATTATCATCACCATCGTCATCTCTCTTGTCATTGTTATTGAGGCGCACGCACGCATACACACACACACTCACACACACACATAGTGGCGCGTTTTGAATATTGGTGCGACGTTATTTCTATTACCGTAAGATCATCATATCAAGTTATTTGAGCAGTTCACAAGTAAAATATCATAACGTCTGATTTGAGTATAGTAACAGACGTGAAGAGAATGATGATATGATGTTACAATTTATACCATTCTTTTAGAAATGTGTGGGCTGGGAATTCAAAGACCACTTCCAGGTGTAATGGTTACACTGCCATGACTTTGTCTCGAAAAAGCGTGCACCGGGGGAAACTTACACCCATTCTACACACATTACAACCTTAAAACCTGTAAGTAAAAAACTCACCGAATTTCGCTGGGATGATATCAGGGTCCTTTTCATCACCGAAATTCTCTCTGACCCCGGAAGGACCCAGATCCTTGCCTGCCGGCGTTAAGTGGAGCAAGGAGGTGCTGTTGGGGGCTGAATGCTTTTCTGTCTGCAATTGGCGGCCATCTTGGTCCCTGTCAGAACGTGATCGTCGCAACTTGACCACCACGAGAAGGACAACGGACAGAAGAGTGAGGGCTGTTCCCACTACCATGCCCAGGATAGGAGACATAGGCAGCTCGCCGTCGGACGCTGTAACAATGAGACACACGTTTCAAAATTACCTCCTCTGCAGTTCAGGCTTATGGTATAAGGTCAGTGAGGCGGGGCTCCCAACAATTTTCGAAGCAGGTGGCATTTATAAAAATTTGTTTGGAGTTCATGTACCCAGTCGTCCTTATAGTACTGTCGTTGAACTATTACGAATTATCAAAGAAGCAACAGGACGGGCCATGAGATTGTGTCTTGGAGAGGCAAAACCGCGAATTCTATATAGGCTTTTGAACATTTCTGTGATTACAAATTTACGAAAAACATGCAGCATTGCTTAAGGTACCCTTCTGTAGAATTTTAAACAACAATACGGCGGTCCGAAAAAATGCCTACATTATCAGCCGAAGGGATAAAAGTGGAAGCTGTAGTACAAGGAACTCAAGATAGGTCTATATGACAATTTGCCGGTCACAATAGCCCTGCAGTCTAGGGCGGGCATTTACTTCTAATGCTCAAACGAACAGAGGACACTACACGGTTTTGTTTTAATTGTTGAAAAATATGTAACTATAACAATCCCCACAAATAAATTATTACAAAATATGTCATTAATAACTGATTTAAACCAAATATACATCGTTGGTAGGGCCTGATAAAAAAGAAAAAGAGTGGTGCAAACTTCCAGGAGAGTAAGTCGAATGGAAGACAAGACACAGGCGACAAAGTACACTGTGTTCCAACTAAAGTCCCCTTCTTTACTGACCGATTTCAAAAAAAATTGCACAATTTTTATTGCATGCGCAGGCAGCGAGATGTGTGCTGTTTCAGTTACAACACTGCAATGGAAGGCGAGATACAGACGGAAAAATACATAGGACTCCTAGTAAAGTGTCATTCGTTATTGTACGATTTCAACCAAAATTGCACTGTTTGTAGCGCATGAGGGGTGGGCGCTGGGTGTGACGTTTCATTTACATCAGTCCAGTGGAAGGCGAGATAGAGAAGAAAAATTACCCCGACCTCCAAGTAAGGTACCTTTCGTTACCGACAGTTTTCGACTAACTTTCCACAGTTTGTAGCATATGCGCGGAAAGTGCTAGGTCTGACTTGAGTCACATTATTCCAGTGTAAGGCGAGGTAGGGAAGAAACACTACCAGGACATCCAAGTACAGTGCCCTTCTTTACCTACCGATTTCGACCAAACTTGCACAGTTTGTTGCGCATGCGAGGTGAATGCTAGTTACGCTTGAGTTACGTGAGTCTACTGGAAGGCGAGATAGGGACGAAAAACTACTTTGGCCGACAAGTAAAGTGCCCTTCGATAACGATCGATTTCGACCAAAGGCGCAAGGTTTCTAGCGCATGCGCTGTGAGTGCTAGGTGTGACGATTGAGTTACATCAGTGAAATGAGCGGGGCGATGGGGACGCAAAACTATTTCGGCCTGAAAGTAAAGTGCCCTTCGTTACCGACCGATTTCGACCAAACTCGCACTGTTTGTTGGGATTGTGCGACGAGTGCTAGGTCCGACTTTTGAGTTACATCAGAGCAATGGAAGGACAGATGGCGACGAAATATTTTTGCGGCCTCCAAGTAAAGTAACCTTCGTTACCGAACGATTTCGACCAAATTTGCACAGTTAATAGGGCAGGCGCGGTGATTGCAAGGTGTGACGTCTTGGTTACATCAGTCCAATTGACGGCAAGATCGGACGCACAACTTCTTTGGGCTGAAAGTAAAGCGTCCTTGGTAACCGACCGAATTCGACCAAATTTTCGATGTTCTTAGCGCATACACGACGAATGCTAAGTGTGAAGTTGGAGTTCCATCACTGTAATGGAAGACCAGATAGGGGGAAGAAAACTACTTCGGCATTAAAGTGTCGTTCGTTTCGGACCTAGTTAACCAAATTGCACTGTTTGTACCGCATGCCCGATGAATGCTGGGTGTAACGTTTGACTTACCTCAGTTCAGTGGAAGGCGCGGTGACTGAAACATCACACGTGGTATCCCCTGCACATGCGTTACTAGCACTGAAAGCTTGGTCGAAATCGGGCAGCAATGAAGGGCATTTTACTCTTAAGATCGAAGGAGTTACTCGACTATATTTCGCTTCGCATTGCAGCGGGGTCACTAAAAAACATAACACGTGGTACGTCTTTCCATACGCTACAAGCAGGGCAACTTTGGTCGAAATAAATCAGTAATGAAGGGTACTTTACTCTGCACGGCAAAACACTTCTCGTCCATATAGCGCCTCGCTTAGCGCAGTGCCTGAAACATAACACATGGCACTGGACACCCATGCTCTAAAAGCGGTGCATGTTTGGTTGAAACCGGTCAGTAATGAAGGGCCCTTTAATTTTATGTCCGGAAAAGTTTTTCGTCCCATCTCGCACCGCATTGCAGCGGGGGGAATGAAACATAGCATGTGAAATTCCACCCCCATGCACCAAAAGCAGTGGATGTTTGCGAGAAAGTTGCCATTAATGAACGGCACATTCTCCGAAGGACAAAACTGTTTTTCGTCCATATATGACATTTCATTGCAGCGGGGTGACTGAAATGTCACACATGGCATTCGCTGCCATGCGCTACAAGCAATGTAATTTAGTTCCGAGTCGGACAGTAACGAATGGCACGTAACTCTTGAGACCGAAAGAGTATTTCGTTCCTATTTCGCCACCAAATTCGGCGGGGTGACTGAAATATCACACGCGGCACTTCCTGCCAGTGCGTAACAAGCAGAGGAAGTTAGGTCAAAATCCGTTAGTTATAAAGGGCACTTTACTCCCAAGGCCGAAACAGGTTTCGTCCCAATCGCGCCTCATATTGCAGCGGGGAGATTGAAACATAGTACGTGGCAATCTCTACCCATGCACTATGAGCGGTGCATGTTTGTTCAAAATCGGTTCGGAAGGAAGGGCACTTTACTTGTGAGGATGAAACAGTGTTTCGTCCCTACATCGCCTCGATTGCAACGCTGTAAATGAAAACCATATATGTGCGCTAACAGCAGTTGAAGATTGGTCGAAATCGGTCAGTAATGAAGGGCAGTTTACTCTTGAAGCCGAAACACATTTTCGTCGTTATCTTTCCTCATATCGCAGCTGTGTGATCGAAAAATCAGACATGGCACGCACGGAAACCAGTGGAAGTGTGGACGAAATCCGTCAGTTAAGAAGGCCACATAATTATTGAGGTCAAAACAGTTTTTCGGTCCTATCACACCTCTCACTGCAGCAGGGTTACTGAAAGATAAAACCACTTGAATTCCCTGCACATGTGCTACGAAATGGAAGTTAGGTCGAAATTGATCAGTAATGAGAGTCACTTTACTTTTGAGGCCGAAACAGTTTTCGTCCCTATCTCGCCTCGCATTGCAACGGGATTAAACAAATATCAATCGTGGCAATACTTCACATGCAAAAAGAGCAGTGCAAGTTTGGTGGAAATCGATTAGGAATCAAGGGCTCATTTTTCTTGAAGCGAAAACAGTCTTTCATACATAAATCGCCCCGATTTCTACGTGCAATGCACATTAGATTGAAATCGGTCAGAAAAGATGTGCACTTCACTCTTGAGGACGAAAAAGTTTTTAGTCCGTATCTCCCCTCGCGTTGCAGTGGGGTCATTGAAATACGCCATAAGGCACTCCCTGCGCATGCGTTAGATGCAGTGCAAGTTAGGTTGAAGTCGGTCAGTAACGAAGGGCACTTTACTCTTGAGGCCGAAAAAGTTTTTTCTCCATTTCACACTTCGCATAGCAGTGGGGTGACTGAAATACGCCACATGGCAACCCCTGCGCATGCGCTACAAGTACTTCCAAGTTAGGTTGAATTCGTACAGTAATGAAGGGCAATTTACTCTTGAGAACGAAAGAGCTCCTCGTCCGTATCTCCCGTCACTTTGCATTGCGCTGTCTGTAATATACCACATGGCAAACCCTCAGCATCCCCTATAAGTATTGCAAGTTAGGCTGATGTCGGTCAATAAAGAAAGGCACTTTACTCTTAAGGCCGAAAAAGTTTTTCGTTCCTATCTCCCCGCGCACTGCAGTGGTGTGACGGAAATACGACATATGGAACCTGATGCGCATGCGCAAGAAGCAATGCAAGTTAGGTTGAAGTAGATCAGTAATGAAAGGCACTTTACTCATGAGGCCTACATAGTTTTGTCCTTATCACACCTTCCATTGCAGTGCGTTGACTGGAATAAAATCACATGGTGGTACCTGCGCATGCGTTACGACCAGTGGTAGTTAGGTTGAAATCGGTCAGTAATTAAGGGCACTTTACTCTCGAGGCCGAAATATTTTTCCTCCGTATCTCGCTACGCATTGCAGAGGAGTGACTGAAATATGCTACATGGAACCACTTGCGAATGCGCTAGAAGCAGTGAAAGTTAGGTTGAATTCGGTTAGTAATGAAGGGCACTTTACTCTTTAGGCGGAAACAAATTTTCGTCCGTATCTCCACTCCCACTGCAGTGGCGTGTCTGAAATATGACACATGGTACTCCCTGCCCATGTGTTACACGCAGTGCAAGTCAGGTTGAAATCGATCAGTAACGAACGACACTTTACTCCAAAGGCCGAACCACATTTCCCGTCCGTATCGCCCCTCACACTGCGGTGTGGTGACTGAAATAGCGTACATGGCACTCCCTGCGCATGCGTCAGATGCAGTGTAAGTTAGGTTGAAATCGGTCAGTAAACAAGGGCAATGTAGTCTTGCGGGCGAAGACGTTTTTATTCCCCATCACCTCTCGCATTGCATTGGAATGACTGAAATATACCACATGGCCCTCCCTACGCATGCGTTACGAGAAGTGCAAGTCAGGTTGAAATCGGTCATTAATGAAGGGCAATTTTCTCTGGAGGCCGAATCAGTTTTTTGTTTCTATTACCCCACGCATTGCAGTGGGGTGACTGAAATATGCAACATAGCGACCCCTGCGCATGTGCTACAAGTACTGCACGTTAGGTTGAAGGCGGTCAGTAATAAAGGGCACTTCACTCAAGAGGCCGAAACAGTTTTTCGACTGTACCGTACTGCGCAATACAGTGGGGTGACTGGAATATGATACATGCCATCCCGGCGCCTGCATTACGAGCAGTGCAAGATAGGTCGAAATCGGTCAGTAATGGAGGACACTTTACCCTTGAAGCCGAAACCGTTTTTATTCCCTATCACGCTTCGCATTGCAGAGGTGTCACTGAAATATGAAATATGCGAACCCGTGAGAATGCGCTACAAGTACAGCCCGTTATGCTGAAGTCGTTCAGTAATGAAGGGCACTTTACTATCGAGGCCGAAACATTTCTTAGTCCCTATCAACACGCACTGAATTGGAGTGACTGAAATATGCCAAATGGCAACCGCTGCCCACGAGCTACAAGTACTGTAAGTTGGGGAGATGTCGGTCTGTAACGAAAGGCACTTTATTATTGAGGCCTAAAAAGTTTTTTGTTACTATCACCGCTTTTATTGCAGCAGGGTGAGTGAAATATGCAACATGGCAACCCTACGCATGCGTTACAAATACTGCGAGTAAGGTTGACGTCGGTCAGTAATGAAGGGCACTTTACTCTTGAGGCCGAAAAAATTTTTCGTCCGTATATCCCCTATTATTGCAGTGGGTAACCGAGTAATACCACATGGTACTCCATGCGCATGCGCTACAAGCAGTGCAAGTTAGGTTGAAGTCGGTCAGTAATGAAAGGCACTTTCGTCTTGAGGTCGAAACAGCTTTCCATCCGTATCTCGCGTAAGATTGCAATTGGATCACTGAGTAATACCACATGGTAATCCGTGTGCATGCGCCACATGCAGTGGAAGTTAGGTTGAATTCGGCCAGTAATGACGGGTATTTTACTCTTGAGGTCGAAACAGTTTTTCGTCCGTATCTCCCGTAGGATTTAAGTGGGGTCACTGAGCACGCGCTACAAGCAGGGAAGTTCGGTTATGGTCCGTCAGCAATGAAGGGCACTTTGCCCTTGAGTCTCAAACAGTTTTTCGACAGCATCTCTACTAGCATTGCAGTCGGGTCACTGAGTAATACAACATTTCTACCCTCTGCGCATGCGCCACAAGCAGTGGAAGTTAGGGTTATGTCGGTCCGTAATGAGGGACACATTACTCTTGAGGCCGAAACAATTTTTCGTCTGTATGTCCCGTAGGATTGCAGTGAGGTCACTGACTTATACCACATGGTACTTCCTGCGCATGCGCTACAAGCAGTGGAAATTATATTCAAGTCGGTCAGTAATAAGGGGCACTTTACTCATGAGGCCGAAAGAGTTTTTCGTTTGCATTTCCCCTAGGACTGCAGTGGGGTTACTGAGTAATACCACATGATACTCTCTGCCCATGCGCTACAAGCAGTGGAAGTTCGGTTGAAGTCGATCAGTAATGAAAGGCACTTTACGCTTAAGGCTGAAACAATCTTTCGTCTGTATGTCCCCTAGGATTGCACTCGGGTCAGTGAGTAATACCACATGGTCGTCCCTGCGCATGCGCTAGAAGCAGTGCAAGTTAGGTTGAAGTCGTACAGTAATGAAGGGCAATTTACTCTTGATGCCAGAAAAGTTTTTCCTCTGTATCTCCTGTAGGATTCCAGTGGGGGCCACTGAATAGTAAGGAATGGTACTCCCTGCGAATGCGCTACAAGGTGTTCAAGTTGGGTTGAAGTCGGACAGTAATTAAGGGCACTTTACTCTTGAGTCCGAAATAGTTTTTCGTCTCTGTCTGTCCTAGGATTGCAGTGGCATCACTGAGTAATACTACATGGTACTCGCTGCCCATTCGCTAGAAGCAGTGGAAGTTCGGCTGAAGTCGGTCAGTAATGAAGGGCACTTATCTTTTGAGGCCGAAACAACCTTTCGTCTGCATGTCCCCTAGGATGGAAATGGGGTCCCTGAGTATCAGACGATGCAATTCACAGCGCATGCGCTACAAGCAGTGCAAGTTAGGTTGAAGTCGGTCAGCAATGAAGAGAACTTTGTTCCTTAGGTCGAAAAGGTTTTCCGTCCGTATCTACTCTAGAATTGCATTGGAGTCACTGAGTAATAGAATATGGTACTCCCTCCTCATGTGCTACATGCAGTGCAAGATAGGTTGAAGTCGGTAAGTAATAAGGGACACTTTACTGTTGAGGTCGAAACAGTTTCAGGTCTATCTTCCCAAGGATTGAAGTAGGGTCGCTGGGTAATACAACATGGTACTCCCTGCGAATGTGCTAGAAGCATCGCAAGTTAGGTTGAAGTGGGTCTGTAATGAAGGGCACTTTACGCTTGAGGTCGGAACAGTTTTTCGTGTGTATCTCCCGTAGAATTCTAGTGGGGTCACTGAGTAATACCACATGGTACTCCCTGCACATGCGCTTCAAACAGTGCAAGTTAGGTTCACGTCGATCAGTAATGAAGAGCACTTTACACTTCAGGCCCAAACAGTTTTTCGTATGTATCTCCCCTATGATAGCAGTGGGGTCACTGAGTAATAGCACATGGTATTGACAGCGCATGCGTTGCAAGCAGTGCAAGTTAGGTTGAAGTCGGTCGGTAATGAAGAGCAGTTTACTCCTGAGGTCGAAACAGTTTTTATTCCGTATCTCCCGTAGGATCCCAATGGGGTAACTGAGTAAAACCACATGTTAATTCATGCGCATCCGCTCCACAAAGTGGAAGTTAGGTTGAAGGCATCTCAGTAATGAAGGGCACTTTACTCGTGAGGTAGAAACAGTGTTTTGTCCGTATCTCACCTAAGATTGTATTTGGGTCACCGAGTTATACATGGTATACCGTGCGCATGCTCAAAAAGCAGTGCAAGGTAGGTTGAAATCGGTCAGTAGTGACGGGCACTTTACTGTTGAGGCCGAAAATATTTTTCGTCTGTATCTCCCCTGCGATTGCAGTGGGGTAACTGAGTATTAGCACATGGTACTCTCAGCGCATGCGCCACATGCAGGGGAAGTTCGGATGTAGTCGGTGAGTAATGAAGGGCACTTTGCTCTTGAGGCTCAAACAGTTTTTGGTCCGTATCTCTCCTAGGATTGCAGTCGGGTCGCTGAGTAGTACAACATTTGTATTCCCTGCGCATGCCCCACAAGCAGTGGAAGTTAGGTTGAAGTCAGTCCGTAATTAAGGGCACATTACTCTAGAGGCCGAAAGAGTTTTTCGTCTTTATCTCCCCTAGGATTGCAGTGAGGTGACTGAATAATACCACATGCCACTCCCTGCCCATGCGCTACATGCAGTAGAAGTTCGGTTGAAATCGGTCAGTAATGAAGGGCACTTTACTCTTGAGGCTGAATCAGTTTGTAGTCCTATCTCCACTAGTACTGGAGTGGTGTCACTGAGTAACACTACATGGTGCTCCCTGGGCATGCAGTACAAGCAGTTCAAGTTAGGTTGAAGTCAGACTGTAATGATGGGCACTTTACTGTTGATGTGGAAACAGTTTTTCGTCCGTAACTCTTCCAGGATTGCATTTGGGTCACTGAGTAATAACAAATGGTGTTACCTGCGTATGCGCTACAAGCAGTGGAAATTAGGTGCATGTCGTTCAGTAATGAAGGGCAATTTACTCTTGAGGCTCAAACAGTTCTCCATCGGTATCTCCACTAGGATTGCAGCGGTGTCACTGAGTGATGACACATGGTACTCGCTGCGCATGCGCTACTAACTGTAGAAGTTACGTTCATGTCGGTCAGTAATAAACGGCACTTTACTCATGAGGCCGAAACAGTTTTTCTTTCGTATCTCTCCTGGGATTTCAGTGGGGTCACTGAGTAATACCATATTATACTCTATGCGCATGCGCTAAAAGCAGTGCAAGTTAGGTTGAAGTCGGTCAGTAATGAAAGGCACTTTACACTTGAGGCCGAAACAGACCGTCTGTGTCTACCCTAGGATTTGAGTGGGGCCACTGAGTAATAGCACATTGTACTCCCAGCGCATGCGCTACAAGCAATGCGAGTTAGGTTGATGTCGGTCAGTAATGAAGGCTACTATAATCTTGAGGGCGAAACAATTTTTCGTCCGCATCTCCCCCAGGGTTGCAGTGTGGTCACTGAGTATTACCACATGGTACTCCATTGGCATGCGCTGCAAGCAGTGCAAGTTAGCTTGACGTCGTTCAGTAATGAAGAGCCGTTTACTCCGGAGGACAAAACAGTTTTTCGTCTGTATCTCCCATAGGATTTCAGGGGGGTAACTGAGTAATAACACCTGTTACTCCATGTGCATGCGCTAAAAGCTGTGGAAGTTAGGTTGAAGTCGGTCAGTAATGAAGGGCACTTTAGTCTTTTGGTGGAAAGAATTTTTCGTCCTTCCTCGCCTAAGATTGCAGTTCAGTGACTGAATAATACCACATGGTACTCTGTGCGCATACGCTACAAGTGCAAGTCATCTTGATTTCGGTCGGTAATGAAGGGTACTTTACTATTGAGGACGAAATATTTTCTCGTCCGTATCTCCGCCAGGATTGCAGTGGAGTCACTGAGCAATACCATATGGTACTCCCTGCGCACGCGCTACAAGCAGTGGAAGTTCGGTTGAAGTCGGTCAGTAATGAAGGGCACTTTACTCTTGATCCTGAAAGAGTCTTTCGTCCGTATCTCCCCTAGGATTGCAGGCGGGTCACTGAGTGATAGAACATGATACTCTCTGCGCATGCGCTACAAGCAATGCAAGTTAGGTTCAAGTCGGTCAGTAATGAAGGGGACTTTACTCTTGAGGCTCAAAGAGTTTTTCGTCTTTATCTCCACCAGTGTTGGGGAGGGATCACCGAGGAATACGACATGGTACCCATTACGCATGTGCCATAAGCAGTGGAAGTTAGTTTGAAGTCGGTCAGTAATGAAGGACACTTTACTGACGCGGCGGAAACAGTTTTTCGTTCATATCTCGCCTGACATTGCAGCAGGGTGACTAAACTACGACACACGGCGCTCCCTCTCCATGCGCCTTAACTATTGCCACTTTGATCGAAATCGGTTTGTAAAAAAGGGCACTTTATCCTTGGACCTGGAGAAGTTTTTTGTCCTGATCTCGCCTGACTGTGCAGCGTGCTGACTCAAAAATAACACATTTCATTCTCTCTCCATTGACCACAACCAATGACAGTTTGGTCGAATTCGTGCAGTGAGGAAGAGCACTTTACTCTTGAAGAGGAAACTGTTTTTCGCCCCTATCTCGCCTGACATTACAGCAGGTTGACTCAAACATCAGACTTGGCCCTCCCTACCCATGCTCCACAACCAGGCCTACTTTTATCTAAATTGGGCTATAATGAAGTGTACTTTACTCTAGAGGCTGATAGACTTTCTGTACCTACCTTGCCTCACATTGGAGCAGGGTGACTGAAACACCCCATGTGGCACCCCCCTACCTATATGCCATTATCAGTGAAAGTTTGTTCGAAATCGGACAGGAACGAAGGGCACTTTATTATATAGGCCGGAAAATGTTAACTTCCCTACATCCCCTCCCCATGCATCCGAATGACTCAAATATCAAACGTGGCACTCCATAATCATACACCACAACCACTGCCATGTTGGTCGAAATCCGGCAGTAGTGAAGGGTAGTTTGCTCTTGAGGGCGAAATAGTGTATCGTCCCTATATCGCGTCTAGTTGCAGCGGCATGACTGAAACATCAGACCTGGCATTCACTCCCCATGCGCCCCAACCACTGCTACTTTGGTCGAAATCGTGCTAAACAAAGTGCAGTTTACTCTTGAGGCCGTTAGAGTTTTTCGTACCTATATCGCCTCTCATTGCATTGATGTAACTCCTACAACATATATGGCACCACTCGCCATGAACCACAATCAGTGCAAGTTTGGACGAAATCGGGGAGGAAAGAAGCGCACTTTACTCTTAAGGCTTGAAAAATTTTTTCGTCCGTACCTCCCCTCGCCATGCAGCCGCGTGACTGAAACATCACACAAGGAACTCCCTACCCATGCTCCACAAACACAGCTAGTTTGGTCGAAATCCGGCGGTAACGAAGGGCACTTTGCTCTAGAGGCCAAAAGAGTTTTTCGTCCCTACATCGCCTCTTGTTGCAGCGGGATGTTTCAAACATCAGACGTGGCACTCCCTCACCATGCGCCTCAACCACTGTATGTTTGGTCGAAATCGGAATATAATGAAGGACACTTTAGTCTTCAGGGCGATAGAGTTTTTCGTCCTTATCTTGCCTCACATTAGAACGGGGTGACTCAAACATCACACATGGAACACCCACCTCACGCGCTACAACTAGTGCAAGTTTGGTCGAAATCGGGGATGAACAAGGGGCACTTCACTCTTGAGGCCGGAAACGTTTTTCTTTCTCACGTCCCCTCGACATGCAGCCGTGTGACTCAAACAATACACATGTATCTCCCTACCCATGCACCACAATCAGTGGTAATCTGGTCGAGATCCAGCAGTAAAGAAGGGTCATTTGCTCCAAACGCCGAAAATATTTTTCGTCCCTATACCGCCTGTAGTTGCAGCGGGATGACTCGAACATCAGAGTTTGAACTGTCACCTTATGCTTCGCAACCACTGGTAGTTTGGTCGATATCGGGCTGTAACAAAAGGCACTTTGCACCTGAAGCCGATATAATTTTGTTGTCCCTATCTCGCCTCGCATTGAGACGGCGTGACTCAAATATCTAAGGTTGCACCCACCCACAATGCGCCACAACCACTGCTAGTTCGGTCGAAATCCGACAGTAAAGAAGGACACTTTACTCTGGTGGCCGAAACACTTTTTCGTCCAGATCTCGCCTGACATTGCAGCCGGGTGGCTCAAATACGACACACGGCGATCCCTCCCCATGCGCCTCAACTACTGCTACTTTGATCGAAATCAGTCTCTAAAGTAGGGCACTTTAGTCTTGGGGACAAAAAGGTTTTTGTCCCGATCTCGTGTGACAATACAGCGGACTAATTCTAAGTTCACACATGGCATTCCCACTCCAGGCACCACAACAATTGACAGTGCATTGATGAAGGGCACTTTACTCTTGACGAAGAAACAGTTTCTCGCCCCCATCTCGCGTGACATTGCAGCAGGTTGACTCAAACATCACATGTGGCACACCAAGCCCGTGATCCAAAACCACTGCTACTTTGAACGAAATCGGGTTATAATGAAGGGCACTTTATTCTAGAGGCCGAGAGAATTTTTTGTCTCTGTCTCGCCTCGCATTGGAGCAGGTTGACTCAAACACCACAAGTGTCACCTCCTCCCCATGCGCCATAATCAGGACAAGTTTGGTCGAAATCGGACAGCAAGGAAGGGCACTTTACTATAGAGGCCGGAGAAGTTTTACGTCCCTACTCTTGTGCCCGAAACAGTATTACGTCAAGATGTGGCCTGACATAGCAGTTGGCTGACTCAAATACGACACACGGCGCTCCATCCCCATGCGCTAGAACCACTGCTACTTTGATCGAAATCGGTCTGTAAGGAGGGACGTTTTATTCTTGAGGCCGAAGAAGTTTTTCGTCCCGATCTCGCCTGACAATGCAGCCGGCTGACTCTAAGAACACACATGGCATTCCCTCCCCGTGAACCACATCCAATGCCAGATTGCTCGAAATCGGGCTGTAACGAAGGAGACTTTACGCACGGGCCTGAAAGGGTATTTCATTCCTGTCTCGCTTTGTATTTCAGCGGGGTGACTCAAACCACAAAAGTGGCCCTCCCGCCCCTTGCGCAACAAATTCTGCAAGCTTGGTCGACATCGTGCTTTAACGAAGGGCACTTTACTCTTGACACCGAAACGGTTTTTCGTCCCATCTCGCTTGACACTGCAGCAGGTTGACTCAAACTTCACAAGTGGTACTCGCTCTTCATGCGCCATAAACGTAGATATTTTGGTCGAAATCGGTCTGTAGAGAAGGGCACTTTGCTCTAGAGGCAGATGTAGTTTTCGTACCTATCTCATCCTGCATTGCATCGGGGTAACTCAAGCGTCACACGTGGCACCCCTACCCATGCGGCAAATCAGTCCAAATTTGGTCGAAAGCGGGGAGGAAGGAAGGGCACTTTACTCTTGAGGCGGGAAGAGTTTTTCGTCCATACATGCCCTCACCATGCTGTGGGGTACCTCAAATATCACACGTGACACTCCGTACCCATGCGCCACAACCACGGGTACTTTGGTCGAAATACGGCACTAACCAAGGGCCCTTTGCTCTTGAAGCCGATACAGTTTTTCGTCCCTACATCGCCTCTCGTTTCAGCGGGTTGATAGAAATATCATACGTGGCACTCACACCCCATGTGCCACAACCACAGCTATTTTGGTCGAAATCGAGCTATAAAGAAGGGCATATTACTCTTTAAGCCGATAGAATTTTCTGTCCCTATCTTGACTCCCTTGGAGCAGGGTGACTCATACATCACATGTGGCACCCATACCCATGCGCCATAATCAGTGGAAGTTCTGTCGAAATGGGAGAACAAGGAAGGGCACTTTACTCTTGAGACCGGAAAATGTTTCTTCCCTACATACACTCACCATGCACCCGGCTGACTCAAACGTTACAGTGGCATTCCGTACTCATATGCCGTACCCACTGTTAGTTTGGTCGAAATCGGGCTATAACGAAGGGCATTTTACTCTTGAGCCCGATAGAGTTTTTTGTCCTTATCTCGTCTGGTTTTGGAGCAGGGCGACCAGAACTTCACATTTGGAAGCCCCTCCCCATGCGCCATAATCAGTGCAAGGTTGGTCGAAATCGGGCAGGAAGGAAAATCCGTTTACTCAGGAGGCCTGAAAACTTTTTCGTCCCAACTTCCCCTGGCGTTGCAGCCAGGGGACTCAAACATCACAAGTGGCACTATATGGGCATGCGTCACTAAGACTGCCTGTTTGGTTGAAATCCGCCAATAACGAAGGCGACTTTCCTCTTGAGACCGAAACTGTTTTTCGTCCCTACATCGCTTATCCTTGCAGTGGGATGTATCAGTCACCACACGTCGTTGCGCTTCCAGACGCGCCACAACCACTGCTAGTGTGGTCGAAATCCGGCTTTAACCAAGGACACTTTACTCTTGAGGCCGAAACGATTTTTTGTCCCGATCTCGCCTTACATTCCTGCCGGGAGACTCAAACAGGACACATGGCACTCCCTCCCCATGCGCCAAAACCACTGCTATTTTGGTGGAAATCGGGCTGTAAAGAAGGTCAATTTATTCATGAGGCCAAAAGAGTTTTTCGTCCCAATCTCGATTCGCTTTGCAGCGGAGTGACTCAAACATTAAAAATGACACTCCCACCCCATTCGCCAAAACCACTGCAAGTTTGGTCGAAATCTTGCTTTAACGAAGGACACTTTTTTGAAGCCGAAAAAATTTCGTCCCTATCTTGCCTGGCATTGAAGGGGGTGCGTCCAACATTACACGTTGCACTCCCTCCCCACGCTCCACAACCGCAGCTAATTTGGTCGAAGTCGCTCTTGTAAAGAATCGAACTTTACTCTTGAGGCCGATAGAGATTTTCGTCCCTATCTCGCCTCGCACTGCGTCGGTGTAACTTCAACATCATACATGGCACGCACTTCTCATGCACCACAATCCGTGTAAGTTTGGTCGAAATCGGGCAGGATGGAAGGGCACTTTACTCTTGAGGCCGGAAGAATTCTTCGTCCCTGTATCCCCTCGCCATGCAGCCGCGTGACTCAAATATCACACGTCTGACTCCCTACCGATGCGCCACCACCGCTGATACTTTGGTCGAAATCCGGCAGTAACGAAGGGCACTTTGCTGTTGAGGCCGAAAAAATTTTTCGCCGCTATACCGATTATAGTTGCAGCGGTCTCACTCAAACATCAGACGTGGCACACACTCCCCAGTCTGCACAACCACTGCCAGTTTTGTCGAGCTCGAGCGTTAACGAAGGGCACTTTACACTTGAATTCGAAACAGTTCATGTTCCCTATATTGTCTTTCCTGCAGCGGAATTACTTAAATATCGTACGTGGCACTCCCTACGCATGTGCCACAACCACTGCTAGTTTGGTCGAAATCGTGCTATAACGAAGTGCAGCTTACTCTTGAGGGCGAAAAAAATTTTTGTCCCTATTTCGCCTCGCATTGGAGCAGGGTGACTCAAACACCATACGTGGCACCCCCTTCCCATGCGCCATAATCAGTACAAGTTTGGTCGAAATCGGACAAGAAGGAAGGGCACTTTACTCCAGAGGCCGGAACAATTCTTCGTCCGTGCATCCCCTCGCCCTGCAACCGGGTGACTCAAGCATCATACATGGCAATCCCTATCAATGCGGCACAACCACTGCTAGTTTGGTCGAGAGCGGGCTGTATCGAAGGGCACTTTACTCTTGAGGCCGAAAGAGTTTTTGGTCCCTATATCGCCTCTCCTTGCACCGGGATGAGTCAAACATCAGACTTGCACTCCCTCCCCATGCGCAACCTGTGCTAGTTTGTTCGAAATCGGGCCACAAGGAAGGACACTTTACTCTTGAGGCCGATAGATTTTTACGTCCTTATCTCGCCTCTAATTTTAAGGAGGTGACTCAAACATCACACGTGGCACCATCTCCCCATGCGCCACAATCAATGCAAGTTTAGTCGAAAACGGGCAGGAAGGAAGGGCACTTTACTCTTGCGGCCGGAAGAGTTTTTCGTCCCTACATCCCCTCGCCACGCAGCCGGGTGACTAAAACATCAGACGTGGCACTCCCTACCCATGTGCCACAGCCACTGCTAGTTTGGTCGAAATCCTGCCGTAACGAAGGGCAGTTTGCTCTAGAGGCCGAAACAGCTTTTCGTTCCTGTATCGCGTCTCCTTGCAGCGGGATGACTCAAACATCAGACGTGGCACTCTCTCCGCATGCTGCACAACCACTGATATGCGTCGAATGGAAGGCGAGATGCCGTCGAAAAAGTGCTTTGGTCTCCAAGGCAATTGTCCTCTATTGTCGCATATTTTCAACTAAAGTTGCACTGTTTTTAGCTAATGCGCGGGCAGTGCAAACTGGCCGATATCATCGCACACAACGCTTAATGTAGTCTGGTCAACCGCGCTTTTTGATTTGACGTTTTTCCGATAACGAACAACATGCGTCAATTTCACATTTCACATCAAACTTTCTTACCGTTATCAACGTATTTATTACAATCCTCTCCTAGAGTACAATCTTATTTTTAATAGAATTCCTGATACAAATCAACACATTTCCAGATTACTCAGCCGGAATAAACATCCGCAGAAATACTTGAAAAAGTTTAGAAACTGGGGAGATGAAATCAGTGAAGTTTTTTAAATTATACGAAGAAAATAAATAAGCCCCGACAGTGACCCGGGAGGAAGCTACAGTATCTCATTATCGGGCTGGTTTGACGTTGACATATCCTGTCTCTGTAATGACGTCACTAGGCTCCACGATACACCTCACCGTCTGTCCAATTCATAGCATTTCTTTCAATAGACGAGACACGAAATGGCTGTTCCTTCAGTCGCATCGTCCAACTACTGTCATTAGGGCCATCGATTTCTGTTGTGCTGCCAATTGAATAAAATGCTTTCCCTATATGCTCCTTTCTGCGTATCATTTGAGGCACGTTAGCAAATGTCATTTTATGCATAAAACGTTTGGTAAAAAGGTTAACCATTGAGATGGCGTAACTCAATACGTATTGCTCTTATATTACTGAGATCAACGAGTGTCAAGTGTGAACACTAGCTGTTACCATCAGAAATAACCAGATACGCATTATGACGATTGCAAGTTTTTCTCTTCTTCATACTCTTAGTGAACATGTACGTTTAACGTACTTGACATTTCCATATATTTATTTATTTTGGAATATCCGTCTGACAAGTATGTTTAAAATGTGTGCGGCTACAGTTAGCTTAATTTATCGATAAATGCTGCTAAGGAAAATTATTTCATGATTGTGGCAACGACATGTTATGTTTTAATGAAGAGATTATGATAAATTATTTATCCATGAAAGCCACCACACGAAATTACTTACTTCGCGGTTGGAGAGGCGGGAAATTTCTGTTCCCTTAGAGGGAGATATTTCAAAGCAGTTTACTCACATATGACGCTACTACAATTTATTCAGTTCATTTCAATCCACCTAAAGAAATCATTTTTAGAGCGAACGAGTTTAAGGCAATTTTATGGTTCAGAAGATATGTAGGGACATTTTTATGATGTTCACCGATATGGTGAGGAAAAATACCTGCCTGGAGCCCCGCTGCTTAGACTGTTGGCTTAATTATGAGAGAAATAAGCGTACAAACATAAATCTAGTAAAATGCCTTTAAAGAACTAGGACTCTCAGAATGACAACTGGCTAACCTACGAGACGAGACACAGCGGGAAGGTTTCGCATAATTAAAAATTTGGGGATAGGCACTGATCTTCTACAAAGTAGGAAATATATTAAAAAAAACTTTGTAAATATATCCTTCGTAACTTATGTTTCGTGTGTTAACCACTAGCGTCACACCAAAATAATTTACGCACTCAAAACTCACACAAGCGGGTCACACTTAAAACCTAAAGTTTAAAAAGATAAAATCTGATGCAAAAATTAAAGTTTTGTTGGAGAATCAGCCTATATATATATATATACGTATGTATGTATGTATTGTAAATGTAGACCGTACGACGTCATTTTACACCTAATATTTTGTTGTACAGTTCTTTTTAAAAACATATTCTGTAAATATTAATACGATAATGCATCGCACAGCTAATTGTATTGTTACAAGGCGTCAGAGAAAGTCCCTTTCATACATCAGACTAGAGTCACAGAAAATCTACATGAAGGCTTAAGTAAACTTATCAAAACACCTCCCCATTCACGAGGTTAAGTACAATAATACGACATCTCGCCATTACGTTATGTTACGTTATAAGTATGGCAAAATCATGTAGGCCAAAGAAGTGTTGACCATGTAGACGTAACATTCTACAACATATCCGAAATAAAGAATTCTGACTGATTTTAGAATACAATGAAGAGGGTTTCTTTCATTATTGGTAGTGGCCTATTAAAACACAACTTTTTCCCCGCACTCAAACAACAGCATTACACTGGACCATCATCGACTGTACATCCATTGCTAAGACATGGATAAAACTTGCAGTGTGACGTGGGTATCTTGAAAAAAAGACACTTAAATACTCTCGTTTTCTGTGGTTCTGAAATTGTTTAGGAATTTAAAATCTAGGGACAATAACAGAAGGAATGTGCCGTAAGTGTCACAAAGTCCAATTACTTCCTAATTGCTGGATGTTCAACCTGGCGGTATATATACTAACCACTAGAATAAAGGTATATTTGCAGATTTGTGCTATTAAAACTGCTGAAGGTCGGGAAAAATTGACAAAATGAATCGTGCAGTATTTCACCCTAGGAGCTACGCATGACATGTACGAATGACAAGGTAATATTGTATGACAAGCTGTACAATAATTTCGGTCTTTGAGTGGTTCCGTCGAATATACGTTAACGGGTATTTGAGCAATGGGAGCAAATTCTCTTACTAATTCTCTTCTGGTTGTTAAATTTCATCTTGCACTAATGAAATGTCCCTGTTACCGAAGTCGACACTTCATTAAATTTAACGAGGATATAAATAAAATACACTCAAGTATGATATTACTTGGAAAGTCTGGCTTCGGCTGTGAGAAATACGCCTTTCAAAACCAAGTCATCGGGAAGAAGTTTCCTGGTATAAAGCTCGAACAAGCGACGTTATGTTTCTTTCCTTTTCTTGTAACATCCTCCTACACCTCTTCATCTTCTTCGTTTTCTTGTCCCTTCTTGTTTGTTTCATTTTTGCTCTTGCTCGCACCTCCCTTCTTCACCTTTTTTATCTTTTATATTTCCGTCTTTATGCCTCTTCTTCTTGGATGTCCTGGCCCGCAGAATTGTATAATAAGTGTCTTGAATATGCTACGATGCGTTGGAATTGTAAAGAAACCAGGAGAAAAATTATTATGCACAAAAGTATGTTCACTAACAAACAGTTTATACCAGCGAGTATTTAATCAATACTGAGACTCGTAATACAGCATTATTTCGAGACTTTTTCAACCAAAGAGGTAAGGAGGGACTGTTCTGCTGCACATTTGTCTCAAAACGTGCAGGATAAATAAGAAACATCTCGGTTAGAATGGTCACTTACACGGCCGAAGTTCAGACTGAGTACCTTACACGTATTAATAACACACGTGCTTTTAATGCTTTTAATCCTTGACCGATTGTGAGATCTCAAAAATATCAGAACACCTACATGCATATTTACTTATATTTTGAATCATGAATTTTAGTGCCTGATGATGGTCCTTAGAGACCGAAATATGTGGCATTTATAGACGATATCAAAAGATATTAAAAGGTCGTTGCATTTGACTGTACGTCCCAATATTAAGTGGTGACAGGTGTTTGCTCACACGGTCTGAACATTTGTTTACTTTATCCACTCTTCTTGTACTCACGTGTAATGTTAATATTTCCCACACAGTATGGCGGGGCACGCGGTGGCGCAGTTGGTTGAGGCACTGCGCTACGAACCGAAAGGTCGTGGGTTCGATTTCCGATGGTGGCATTGGAATTTTCCATTGACATAATCCTTTCGGCCCCATTATGGCCCTGGGGTCGACTCAGCCTCTAACAGAAACGAGTACCAGGAATATTTCCTGGGGGGTAAAAACGGCCGGTGCTTTGGGCTGACAACGTTATCACCTTCATGTGCCGACTGTCTAGAAATCTGGGAGCCTCAACCTCCTGGAACTCTAAGGGCCTGTCCAGGCCTGTAATGGGACTCCGTTACCTTTTTTTACACAGTATGGCAGAAACCAGTCAGCTCTGTTCAGACACGTCGTTATTTATAAAGGTCCTGGTGATCTGTCTGGCCAGCAAGAAACACGTCGGGCGAGCTGCCTCAAAACTGTCGGCGGCAGGCACACGAAGTCCTATCGGTAACTGGCAATATCGTTGCCAGCATCCAGTATCCTACTTACCACGGCATTAAAAACGATATGCTTACAGGCGTACTTCGTAAGAAGTCGACTCATTTTTCCTTCACATAATCTGGAGCCGATCCCAGTGGCCGCGCGGCCTAAGGCATAGGTCTGCGGCCGAGTGCTTGCTGGGATCGTGGGTTCGAATCCCACCGGGGGCATGGATGTTTGTCTCCTGTACATTGTTTGTGTTGTCAGTTAGAGGTCTCTGCGACGGGCCGATCCCTTGTCCAGAGGAGTTCTACCGACTGTGGTGTGTGTTTGAGTGTGATCAAGTGAAAATAAAAACCCTCTACATCTACTGTGAAGAAGGAGGTAGAAGAGGGAAGGACTACGAAAGGATTAATCAATCTGGATCCTACAACATATTAGTGTATCTTTCCGCGTGCCTTTCTTCAGCTGATATGCTACAGTTCGACTGTGAACACTGTTTTTCAGACCTTCATTGTAGTACTTTCCCACTGGACCAGGTTTCGAGGGCCAGATTTCAAGCATGAACGACTTATTAAATTCGAATATTACATGTTTAAGAAGATGAAAGTATTTCAAGGAGGACAGGAAAATCCTACATACAGTCAGTAGAAGGAAGCGTAACTGGATTGGTCACATCTTGCGTAGGAACTGCCTTCTACGTAAAAGACGTTACTGAGGGAAACATAGAGGGAAGGATAGAAGTGACGGGAAGACGAGGAACAAGACGTAAGCAGCTACTGGATGACCTTAACGAAAAGGGCAGATACTGGAAATCGAAAGAGGAAGAACTAGATCGCCCTCTGTGGAGAACTCGCTTTTGAAGAGGCTACGGACTTCTCATACGACGGAAAACGGAATTGTGATAATGAAAAGTTGTTTGGAATATGAAACCCTGTCTACTGGCCTCACGTTACCTAGAATCTGAAAATGGAAGCAGTAGACTTCTCCGAAATTTCGACAAAGGGAGATATCTCAGAAGACTTGGCTGTCATCAACTCCATTGTGAGAACGTTGAATCTCGAATTACACTTTCAATTTTTGAAATAAACCTTAAACTGTTTACAAAATAATGACTTAAATGAGTAAAATATAATGTTTGTGATTGACTGCATCTCATAATTTTCATGAGTCATACATGCAAACAAATTTCGTTCTCAGATACTATCACTTAGATTCGGTCAGCCCAAAATGTCCATGGTCTCTTGACTGCGGTAACTTTCTAATCGTAGATTTAAATCCTTTTCGGAAGTGATTTTTCTACTTCATTTGCTTATGACGACTGTCATGTATGGAATTACATCAAGTGTACAAACAAGTAAATAAAATAGAAACCTCAATGATGAGAAAGGTGTATTGCTGACAGTTCATGATGGTGCTCGAAATATACCCAGTTCGAATAATGACTGAAATAAACTTTACCCAGTCCCAGAATTCCCTTTATTACATTAAGTCTCTCCGGACATCTGCTGAAATAATATTTCGTCTAGATGGGACCACCACCACCACCACCACCACCACCGCCGCCGCCGCCGCCACCACCATCACCACCACCACCACCGCCGCCACAACCA
>BLKM01007598.1:419765-462568 GCA_013340265.1 Coptotermes formosanus | reverse complement strand
CCACCACCACCACCACCACCACCACCACCACCACCACCACCACCCGAATGCTTCTACAACTGTGCAGTGAAACAAGCGTGCTAATACACAAAATGTTTCCCCAAAGTATCGAAAGTACAGTCCATACGTATCTCGACGTTTCACTCCACTGGCCACCCCATCCTACTTACAATACCAGCATTATTCTTGTATGACGAGAGTGAATTGGAGGAGGGGTGTGCTGATGGCTCGTCTTGCATATTCTGTGGCGATAATGAGCTTGTGTTTGGGTCAGTACTGACAAATACGTGGCAGGCTTCTCACGGTTGCAAAGACCACGTACCTGGTGCCTTACTGTCACAGTAGCGCAATGCCTTTCTCTCTTATATCCTTCCCTGTAGGTGAGTTCACGTCTTGTGAAGCGCGTGCTAAAATCGCACAGTTCGTCCGTCTGCAAGCGCATACTGGAGAATCGCTTAATGCACCCGATCTTTCACACTAAGAATGAAATTCCAAATTTTTTCCATTTTCCACTCTTCTTGAAGTGATTTAGGATAAGAAACACTGACGGGCACTTTGAAAGAGGAGAGTGAAATTCGGTGGAGGGGGGGTGGAGGGAAGGGGGGGAAGACGGGAGCTTTCTTGAGCAGTTGAGCAACCACCAAGTCTTCCAGAAGTCTGCGACACGAAAACAATCCAAGTGAAGTAGATGGCTGCAGTTCATCTTTACATTATCGTGTTGTCTGTACTAAAGAAAGGACATGAGCTTACTTTAAAAATAATTTTTTCATCATTTGCAGCTAAAGTAATCAGCACTCAGAGTGACAAATGTTCTAGGACACAGTTTGGAGCCACAGATCCTACAACACCGCCCACCACCCAAACGCGGCAGGGGATCGAACCTTGTTATCGACCTGGTCTTCTTTGATTGACTATTCCGTCCCCACCCTCTCTACGTGCCCGGACTTGTAGCCTATTTTAAGCAATTCCTTTATATCGCTTTATATACAGGATTCCGTAGCTGTACTCTTCACAGAAATGAAATGAAAACAAACTGAATAACATTTTGCTGGAAGACACGCATTTGGACTGAGCGAGCTGGCGCGCAATAAAGTGCGAAGCATCCAGTTCAGCCTCCGGCTATTTGTAATTTATACAGATATTTCAGAGACTTACTGACTTCTATTTTGACTTGCCTATTTTGCTTCTGCACATAATCGTCCCGTTCAGTGAACTCTTTTCCTTCTGTCTCCGATTTCGTTGCTAGGCTACCGTAAATTGTTTACGTAATTTAAAAGCGATTCTCGTCCACAGCTGTTTCGCTCCAGTGTAGGTCTGCATCACTATGTGACCGCATGGCTGTGCATATCAGACTGCTGGCAAACTGGTATACACTCTCTACGCTAAAAACTTTTATAATACATCACGAATTTCCTTATCAGAGTAGATCTTCCTTTAAGCAAAGACTCGGATAAAGAAGAAGAAATTCTGGTATTCGTTTACAACGTTTTAAAAATTAACAAATATGAATTATGCAACTGAGTTTTATTGGGTTAAGAAATATTACTGTTCTGCTGCACGAAATTAAAAGTATGCTCTTCCAGCAAATAAATCATCACTGTTGAGCCCATAATCACTCTTACTTTTTTTAGATATCATACTTAGAAAGTGTTTTGTCTTTTAAGGTGAACATAAAATAAATTTCACTAGCTCTCAATTAATAATTTTAACTATAAAGTGTGACACAAACTCTTGAAAAATTTAACCTAATATTTTTAGTAGCTGGACCGGAACATAAGGCACGAAATATGGAATTTTGTTTCAGAGCAGCAACTTGGAAGACAGCAAATGGGAAGGAAGGACATCATTAAGATGGGTCTTAGAGACATGGGTTTCCAGTGTGGATGGTGCAGTATCGTGTCTGTGTCAGTAATAACTGTTAGGCAACCTATTATTATTATTATTATTATTATTATTATTATTGCAAACTGATAACACTTTTTCTGACTCACAAGAACCCTTGTGCTGCAATCTTTATGCCTACGCATCTGTGTTGCTATGGAAATTTATACAAATATTTAAAGAACGTTAAGTGAAGAGCTAAAGACCCTACTGTTGTACGACGGTTTATTATCTTGTAAGTATAAAATAGATGTATCAACGAAAAGTAATTATGGCACACTTCATATTGTTTCATCCTACTTTGTTAACACCCAATTTCACTTCCGTGCAATAAGTAGGAAACTAAAATATTTTATAATTAAAATTCCAGCTAAACTTGCCGTTCTTCAGCCGACGTTTTCTTATGAGTGAGACACTGAACCGATGGAATTGCTTATTCATTACACAACACACGTTTAATAAATTCTCACTGCATGCTCTTGACTTGCCTGTTACCTTAAATTCTATTAAGTAAATAGGTAAGCGTAACTGACAATCAAGCAACCAACCAACCAACCAAACAACCCGATGAAGCATACTCCACTTTGGGTAGCTGAGAATACCTCAGCTGGTCAAGAAATTTCCCGCATTTCTGTAACCCAAATATTCATGACTGTGTGACTACAAGGGCCCACTACTGGTCGTTAGGTGGGCCAGGCAAATTCAGTTCTCGCATTCCCATCCTCTTTCTTTGACATACGTCTTAACATTGCCTCTCACATAAGTTCACGTGCTCAAAGCGCTAATTCTCATCTAAGCCCTCCCAAATACATGCGCGCATTTAGATTTTTCCCACGTATGCCACGTGCCCAGCCCATCTCACCTATTTTTTAATCGAATAATAATATTTGGAGAGCAGTATAAATCGTGATACTTCTTCATAAGCTTCCTAAACAAGGTAAATATCAGGAGACCGAATTAAACCATTAAATACAAGTCATACAAATTCGTACACTGAAACAAAGAGACACTCCATTATGCTTGCTTTTCATCCATTACAGTGCCTTTATAAGAAAGAAACAAGGTGCTATTATACGGGTTTATTAGTATTTGTCCCCGTCGCGCAGCATGGTGAACAACATGTGTTTACCTAGCGACGAAACAGCGTTGTCATTTCCGTATTATTTATTACATAGACTGAATGAACGTGAGAGGTAGAAAGATTTTATTTTTACATTATATATTTTCAGATTTGTTTTGAATTTTACATAGTGTTCTACACCACACGTGTACGTAGAAATAAATTCAGAGACGCGTGGGTTTATGCGTCATAATACACAGGCTGTTACACCCTTACTGGATGGCGGTGTCAGAAACCAGAAACAAAGAGTACTGCCCGATTTCTTGTTTAATCTTTAATAACTTCGTTTCATAGCCGAGAAACGCTGTTCCTCCCAGAAAACGGGGGCCGTCGGCGTTGGAGTAACATTCATCGAGACAAGATGCTTTTGCATATTAAAAAGCAGATCACGTTTAAAGGCTGTGCAGGGGGCGAAAACTTGAGAGAGAAAAAAGTTCTAGGGCCATGGGAAAATGGGTAAGAGGGTAAACAGGGGGGAAATGGTCACTCGAAGGAGGATAGAACAGTGATCTGGAAGATTTTATTGGTCGCTTATTAAATGGTTTAATGATACTGTTTCAATGCCAGATGCGTCGGATGTGATGAGGTGTAGTGTATAGTGTGTTTCGAAAGTATATGTCTCCAAGACAGGAATTTGAACCCGGAAACTAACCAACAATTAGGAATGCTAATCCTCTCAACCTTGCCTTTCTGAAATATGCCATTTAGGGTCTTCACAAGGTGACATTCCTTAGATCAACAACGCCCACCTGACTGTCTCTTTCTTTAAGAGGCTACACTAAACTAACTCATTCCCTTCTTATGAAACTCATGATTTTCATGAGCTCAATCATGTACCCCTTCCTGGGTCAGTTCAAGCAAATTTTCTCTTTAATCTTTAAGATCAGTTTAAATATTATCATTACATCTGACATATTTTTGTAGAGTATGCCCTTTCGTCCACCAACACTTTGTGTGGCTTTACAACCTTACCCACCCCTGCTACATTTCTTTCTCTCTAATTTGTCAACACTAATAAACACATGAGCCAAACCCAGTGGCCGCGCGGTATGAGGCGTGGGTCTATGATCGCTCGCTTGCTGGGATTGCGGGTTTCAATCCCGCCAGGGTCATGGATGTCTGTCTCTTGTGAATGGTGTGTGTTGTCACGTAGAGGTCTCTGGGTCTGGCTAAGCACTCGTCCAGAGGAGTCCTACCAAGTGCAGTATATCTTAGTGTGATCGTGAAGCCCCGAGAACGGGAAAAGCCATGACTCGAAAAACGGGTCGAAAAGTTCCACATAAAAAAGGATGAATTGAAACTAAAAACATACCAACGAGTAGTTCCTATAACAAAATAATAACACTGCGTCTTCACTGCAGAAGACCAAATTATCGATGACATTTAAGAAAATCGCTGTTTATTGTCAGAATCATCCAGGCACGTAAATTCACTGGCAGTGGGCACAATATCCACACAGTTATTTTTAATGTGGAAGCAGGTGATGGACACACTAACCACTCTGCGTTAAAGAGTTAACAGTTATACCTCTGAACATGAAATGAAGTTTATGGGTGACAGCAAGCAAGCCGTGTGGCTCTGATGACGCGATGCTTCTCATGTTACTGTCACGTGACCAAACAAGCAGCTCAGTACTCTACGACAGGGATTTATGGAAGCTTACTGCTGATTCATGAGCTTGTCACCAGAGGGCACGCCAATCGATTGGAGGTAGAAAGATCATGCTAAACACTTTACCTTCTATCATCCAATTTTTTTGTTGCATGTTATTATTGAAGTGTGTTCTGACATATCTTTCCTCCTGACACCCTAATTCCTCATAACTGGAGACAATGGCTAGTCTTTAGGAGATCTATTTGCCTGAGTTCAATTTCTCATTCTGTCAGTAGTAACGAAAAAGTCAAGACAAATGGCCGTAATACGAGATAACAAATCGCCACACCCAAAACGTTGGATTTGTTGAGTAATATCCGGACGTATCAGGAAATGATATAGAGTCCTGTGGTTTTAGTGGAATGTAGGAGCAAAGGCTGGAAAAAGGGCTGTCCCTTTACGTCCCGTGCGTTATTTGCATAACGCATAAATATATTGTTGAAGAAAGAGGTTACGTATATCTTCTTATGAATGTTTTGACATCCGAAACTACTTTCCGAAATTTTGTACTGAGAACTTACACGAGAATTTACTCTGAGAACTTAATTTTGATTAAAACCGGTAAAATATGACTTCTACTGTAACTAAAATTCTCATCGAATAGTAGAATTGTTGTTATAAACGGTTAATCGTACAGTATATTGGTACATGACTCAAAGCCTGCATCTTCTTAAAATCTATAACACTTTAAAAATGTTTTCGATATGTTGAATACTCAACTAAGTAGGCTTAAAAGATAGGAGTTCGTATGTTTTGATTTAGACTGCGATTGTTTTTGCAGCAGATTTGTATCCCAAATACATACGCATGAAGGGGCGTAATATGTGTGTTCCATTAGAGTACAAATCTGATTATTTCTGGGCTTATTTTACATAATGATGTTACCGCAACCACTTGAACTTCGTTGCGTCATATAAAAATAAAGGCCCATAATTATAAATTATCAATTTAAAAACATATAAAAATAAGTAGCCGAGGAATACGTTAAGGCATTATCCCTGGCGTACAGTCTGATACAGTCAGATTCATTTAAAAACTTACTGATTAGATTACCATAGATCCCACCGAAATTTCACAGGAAAATTTCACCATTCTCATCTGTTGCTGTGACTTCTAGTGGTGACCTTTGCGTTAATCCTGCCAGCCGTTACACCTTCAGCAATACCATAAACTCACATAATTAAACATGCACGTTACACACCAATGCACCTCTTCCTAGCAAAGCGTGTTATACTACGCGGTGCCGTCATTACAGATAAATTATCGGCAAGGTTCAAGGCTGCAATATCGACCAAACACAGGTACTTCTCAAATATACCACGACGACAGATTTCTCTTAAGTTCACTGCTTCCTGGCTTAGATCTTTAACTGCGACATGACTTGCTACAAGGGCTAAGAGCAAAGGCAAAATTTCCGCTCTTACGCCTTTATGCATAGCATACAAGAATATTGGAGTGCGTACGCTCGTGCGTGTGGGCGTGTGGTCTCTGATAGTCCAATTTACAATTTTCGTTGACTAAGGAAAATTTTATGTGTATACGTTTTTAGTGCACGGCTACGATTGCCTTTCCAAAAGTACGTATTCTAACAGCTGTGCTTTCCCTGGCCGATAGACTAATCGCGCTGGTCAACGATACCGGCCATCCAGATCTCCAGAACTTACATATTCCTATTTTTATTTGTATAGGCACATTAGACATCCGGCTTATCAGGAAACACTGGATACTGAATTTCAGCAATGGTGCACCATTCATGCAATGTTTAGCGTTTATGTTTCGTACCTGAAAGGTCGCAGGTTAGTGCCTCACCCGACAGCTCTGCCATACTGAGGTACACTCAGCTCACTACAGGAAAATGCTTCAATACAGAATAAGTGTCGCAGCTACTTCCAGATATATACAGTCTAATAAATCGATCGGATCTCAAATACATTGTCGTTCCACACTACATTATTTACAGGGTTCACTGTCTGTAAATAATATAGTATAATGTCAACAAAAACCAAAAAAGTGGTTTCTTATTCAAAGGATAAAGATCATTCTCGTTACACTTAACTTTTAAACCAAAAATTCTAATGAAAGAGAGAAGACAATAAATATTTGGCGTTATTGGTCATTAGTATTAACAAAAGCCCTGTGACCATCTGGGAAGAAAGGCTGGACAAGTATTTCGGTTGTGGAGAAAAAAATTTTACACAGAATTTGTCTGGATAATGTTGGCCACTTAGAAGGCATATGAAGTGGCAGGATAACATTGAGATGGGTTTTAGAGAGAGATGCTCTGAAAATGACAGAGAACTGGAACTGAGAGTGGGGCGAGTTCAATATCGTGTTCAATGGCGAAAATTGGCCTTAGCAGGGCTGGACTTTAAGGTTTCTGCTACAAGAGAGTGAATTATGCAGTTTCTAATTAATGGAATAGTGAAGAATGGACTTAGCTAAAGTGACGATTAGGTATCATGTAACAGTTGCGTAATTATTGAGTTAATTAGATGAAGGACAAAATTTTTCATATTTGCGTGATATTTGACTCCTGTGACATACGTAGAGTTCAGTTTTTTAAACGTAATGTCTCCAAATACTTAATTTCGAATTTTTACCACTGTTATTCCACTGCCGTCAAAATAGTACCAAGAAATTTTGATGTCCCAGTATCGACAAAGGAAGACACAGCGTTAACCAGGTATATCATTTATAAAACCCTCTGCGACGGAGTTCTTTCACAGTATCACCGGCTATGGTCTACTTCCTAGGGGATCATTCCCAGTTTTGCACTGCCATGTTTAAGTACGCCAACCGCTGTCTCAGTACTACTAACCGTGTAGTGCACAGAGCAATTACTTTTGCGGTGAGATGGAAGTGAATCACAGAAAGTTCCTCAATGGAAATATAAAGTATACACAGAATATTTTTATCATAAATGAGTTATTTGACAATCTACGTTTAGTTTGTAAAAGACAAAGACAAAGACCGAAATGTTTCAGTATTTTAATTATGTATTTATTTTCATCTACTTTCCATGTGCAAAGGATTATGTAGGGCCTCTTGCGGCCGTGACTTCGGTTTGTTCCACCCCCTTAAAGAGAGGGAGGATTACCCTCTAAATCGCTTTAGTCGCAGGAAATAAAGGAAAGAAAGAGATCCAATTAACCAAGGCTTTGAATGAAGTTTATGGAAGTTTAAAATACATCTAAATTAGAAAGAGTCGTTACCTGTAAGGAAAGGTAACACAGTCCATTAATTCCTTCAAGCGAATGGAAAATTCAAGCCCACAGTGAATGAACGGGTAACGAAACTTTTGCGTTCGTTTCTGGAATGGTTAATTTTGAGGGAAATACGGTTCAGTCCATGTAAGACTATATGTATGAAGCCCAGAGCACTTTAAACACCATGCAATTTCGATATCTACATCAAAATATCTATATATAAAACACGTCATATTTTGCTTATGTGCCTGAGATCCGTTTTAAAGGTATTCTTCGATCTGGTCATACACAAAACCGCTCAAAATGTTGTTCTAGCTAAGGGGTTTCGACTAAAATTTCGTATGCCGTCCTTGCTTCCCGAAATTGTAATGCTCTAGCCGCCTATTTAGTTTTTCTTCGCTTAAATTTTAGCCAGTACTGGTCAAAATATTTTCATATCGATACTAAAGTCATCCTGCAAGAAACAACGACATGTCAAACCATCTACAAAGATTTCAGAAGTCACTCATTTCTTCCTTGTGTATATTTAAGGAACATTTTAATATCGCAACCTACACCAACTTCTCCAAGCGTATATATTCTCTATAGAGTTTGCGATATGAATATTCTGTTTATTGAATTTTTGTCTTGTTGTATTAATGTGGTGCACACTGGTAAATAGACTAGGTCAGTTAAAAAGGCTTCTATTCACCAAATTAGTAGAGTCACCTGCCAGAAAATGGCAATATTTTCAGCACATTCTTGCGTCCAACAACTCGAGGTACCTGCCCTGCCTACTGCGACAAGAGTCCACAAACCTTGCGCGGCATGTCGCCCATCAGATTAAATTTTAACGATGAATTTTTGGTCGCTCACTACTGACCTTTCTTCATATTACAATTCTGACACCTAAAATTTTGAAGTTGTTCTTTTGGAAAAATTGTACACCCCTGTATTGTGTCATTGTTCAATTAATTTTTCGAACCAATAAACCGAGACAATGAGCAAGATGGCGTTTTGAACCCCACTTGTAATTTGGAGAAGTTCTTATAATTCATATATTCTATACATTAGGCGGTGACACTGTGTACTCGTGGTAATACGGTTTAACATTTTCTGATCTTTGTTTTACACATAAATATTTCTTTTGCAGGTTATCATTACACTTCTGCTGGTAAAAAGGGCGGTGAGGTTTCAACGGGAAGTTATATTGTGGTATTAAAGAAATTTCTGAATTTGGAGCACAAAAACCATTAAGAAAATAATTTCCTTGAACGTGCAACATCTTTTGCGTATAAAAACAAAGTTAGTGTAAAAAACACCGAGGCTTAAACTCAACAGCTCGATTAAATGAAGCAAAAGGCTACGAAACCCTGTTTATTTTCAATATATAAAACACCACCTGTCGATCGAATAATAAATGGAATTTCAAATGTTAACTAAATTCATTTAAGAGACATTTCGATATAACATCGGAAACACTGCTTACTATCAAGAATCACCAGTAGTCAATTGAAGATTAAAAGGAATTTAAAATATTACCTGCGTTGTATCTACGACTAGTATAAATTCCCTTAAAATTTGAAGAAAAAAATTTGACCACGCCTGTTTCTACGTATATTCTCACATACAAACCTTCACGTGAACCCTTCCTACACATCATAGACCTAGGGAGATGCTATGGCGTCATTTGCATTGAGTATTCATGCAGGTAGTTTGAAAATTTCTCAAGAGACAGACTGATGTATATTATCGGTAAAGTAGGACCCTGCAGTCCCAAACACAGCATATTTACCCCCGATTTCGATATAGAATCATCACCCACACACTATTGTAAAAATACTTCCGAAACTAATGAAATATTTGGTATAGTTTGCATCATACCCATGCCTTAAATATATCGATAGTAGTAACATTACTTCTTAAATTCTGGCTTTAAAACGGGTGTAACCTCCTTCACATATAACGCCCTAATGCCATATATCCGAACTTGGGTGTCTGTTACTGGATGAAATTAACCCCTGTGGACTTCACTGACAAACCAAGCATTTCGTATACGGGGATGAAAGAGCCTCAGAATTTTACATGATCCACAATCTGTGCATTGATGGGATATATACATAATCATAACACTAACAAAATGTACACTAGTGAATAATTTATATATATATATATATATATATATATATATATATTACTGTCATTTTATCTTTTGGATTGGTTCTGTCGCTTCGATAATTGTATCATCGATTAATTTTTATCCTTTGTATTGTCTCTCTGAGGATGGCCGCGTGAGCGGCCGAAACATGTAGGAGTTTTTATATACATATAAACTATTCCACTAGTCTGCATTTTGTTGGTATTACTAGTACATCACCCCTGTTTCGTAAAAAGGGGCTAAGTGCCATTTTGAGCTAAATTGGGTTATGTGTGGCAAATAACTAAACTAGTGGTCCTCTGTGACATGTAAAAAGAAGACAACTTCATCTTCAAGGATAACCAAGAGAAGTGAGGGATATCCTACCTCTCAAAGCATATGTCACATATAAAAGAGAACCACCTCCTTGCTTCTCTCGTAAAATTGATACTTTGTGGATTGCCCCTTTTTTACAAAATAGAGGCGATGTAGCCTCAGAAAGCTTATATAGTCTGTGACTCTACGTTTCGCAGCAAAACGATATACAGACGACCTCGGTTAGACCGGGCTCGGTTATAACGTACATCGGTTATAACGGATCGTTTTAGGACACCCCGAGGATCCGTTTTAACCGAAGTTGTCTGCACCTCATTTCATACAATATCGATCTTCACTTACCCGTTCTCTTTTCCGCGTCCCTGAAAGTCACTTCTTCCAGCACGATGCCGACGCTGCGTCCCTTAGAGTTGACCGCAAACACCGCTATGCGGAACGTCACATCAGGTTCTAGGTTGGCCAGAAAGAAGGTTGGATGATCAGGACTAGTGAGGTTGTACCGGGGAACCCCCGAGTCTGCTGAATACAGCTCCAAGAGGAAATACTGTGGCAATCCGCCATCGAAACCCGGCTGGCAGCTCACCTCTACCGAACTGCTGGTCTGGTTGGAAAGCGTGCAGTTGCGCACAGGAAATGGCTTCCCTGCAAAACAGGCACCATTTTGAGGACCAGGTTGTAACTCTCTGAGCCTTACTGACCGCTAAAGACTTCACTGCTTTCTGGCCAATCTGCTTATAACGTACAAATACATACAAGTATTATCATATTAAAAAAGGAATTCATGACTGCGGCCATCAGCCGATTCATGATTAATACGCAACTGTCTTTGCTGAAACATTGTCCAGTACCACGAAAAATTTCTTTCGTGGTTAACATAAATGTACTGACTACTTTATACGGGAATTTTGGATTTATGCTACATGCCTGCAGCATTTTATCTTCGAATGTGCCCTTGCGCCCAGGTGGTCACGCCTCTAAAATTGTTCAATGGCTGTCCCGATACCTACATATGAGCGTTCGGTGAACATTTTAACGTCCAGTAAGCTGCTGTAATTAGAGATAATAATATTTTGACGAACTTACAGTAATATTCTTTACAGGGCCTGGCTTGCATCAAAACAAAAGCATTTTAATTCAGTTCTAGAGGATTCTGACGATGGTGTACTCTAATAGACGTGGCTAATATTTTGGGATTATCTATTGTCTGAGGCTAAAACACACAACTTTTTGAATAATAAGTCTATAACTTTTTCAGAAACTGTATTATCGTTACGCTGGTGGGACAGTCCTGATTATATAAGTACCTGAATGATAGCTTGATCGAAATATTAGGATAAATAGGATTTCTTTAGCCCAGTATTAAGGATTTTTCGCCCATTGGCACGAACTGTAGTTCTTGCACAAATGTTTGCATAATTTCATCAATCATCATTACATACGTCCCGATCTTTCGCATGTCGTTAATGATTTTTAGCTTTTGACCACATGTCCTCTTTTTATGGTTATTTGGTTTTTGCTTTGTGTGATGGGTGTTTTTGCTATTTATAGAGGAATCGACGTCTTATGATTCAACAACTTTTTTCAAAAGTTTTTAATTTTACCAATACTTCAACAATGTTCAGCTACTCCTCGAAGATGAGTTTTCACGTTTGGAGTATTACTTCAACTGAAGGGCCCAGCTGACAAGGTTCACCCTCTCCTCTTTCCATTCAAGACGAAGACATCGCTTCTTTCAGACACTGTTGGTATTTTAGCCTGCGACGAAAGAGATGTCCAAAATATAAGCCACATCTACCCTTTTAACTTATTTAGCAACAGAACATACATCTGATTTTCCAGTTTCGCTTACCTGAATTCAAACGCCCACGGGGCAGTCAGACCGCAGCAGCCTAGTGAAGGGTCGTGAATTAATTATCGACCGATCGTAATCCAACCGACAACGTCTGCAGCACATGCATGAATGTTGAGGGAACCCCCCACACTCGGAGCCAAGAAATATGCGAAAACGGACATTGGCCTGCATGTAGAGTGCCCTTAATTATAAACCGATCGCAACCAAGATTATAGTGTTTGTCCCGAAACGTTTTTAAATAGATAACAATCTATGTTGCGTAACATCTCAGAAAAGAGAAGATCTCAGAGTCAGATATAAATTTTGAGGAAAATCCCTCCAGTGGGTGCCGAAATACAGGCGAAAAGATGCATTGTTCTTCATGTAAGGTACCCTTAACTGTTGACTTAGGCCCTATATGAACAAAACTTATAATATTCGTAGTGAACGCCTGTTGCATCCTAAATATGATTTTTCACAAGAATTCCTTCAATGGGAGCAGAGCTAGGGCGAAAATATAAACTGATCCTTGTGTAAGTGCCCAAATTTAGAGACCGATCTCAACGAAACTTACAAATTTTATAGCATCAGATATGCATTTTTAGGAAACTCCTTGCATTGGCAGCCAAGATACACGTAAGAACATAAACTGATTTCCACGTAAAGTGCTCCTACCTGCAGACCGATCGGAACGACACCTGCAACATGTGTAGCTAATGTGCAAAGTGTTTGCTATACGAAATTTCTAAAAATTATCTCAAACAGGACCCCACACACACAGGTTGAAAAGCATTGTTCTTCATGTAAAGTGCGCGTAAAGATCGATGGCATCCAAACTCAGAAACGTTTAGCAAATACAAGCAGTGTCAATGATACGAGTTTTCGGGAAAATCCCTCAAACAGGAGCGAAATGCAGGAGAAGAGACAGACTGGTCATAACGTAAAGTACCTGCATTGTATAGACCGAAAGCAGCCAACCTGCCACTGCTTCTAGGCAATGTCTACGGAGCCCCAGATATGAATTTTGAGGAAAATTCCTGCAACGGGAGCCGACATACAGGCGAAAACATACCTTGGTTTCCATGTAGACTGCCACTAATTATAGGCTATTCAAACCAAACTCCTACTGTTTGTAGTGAATGTGAGTTGTGTCAAAGCTATGAACTTTGAGGAAAATGCATTCAGCGCGAGCCGAGATACAGGCGAAAAAGTACACTGGTTTTCAAGCAAATTGCCCTTAATTACAGACCAATCGCAACCAAACTTGTCAGGTTTGCAGCAATTATGAATGTTGACGCAGATTTGAATTTCGAGGGAAGTGTCTCAAATGGGAGCAGAGATGCAGGTGAAGATATACATCGGTCTTTATGTGAACTTCACTTAGTTATAGACCAAATGGAACGAATCTTAGAATATATTTGTAGTGAATGTGCGTAGGGCCGCAGATATGAATTTTCAGAAAAATATCTCCGGTAGGAGCCGAGAAACATGAGAGAATGTTCTGTGGTTTTCATGTAAAGTGCCCTTAATTATTTACCAATTGTAACAAAACTTTTAAACATTTATAGCGAATGTAAGTTGGGTCCTTGGCGTGAATTTTGAGGAAAATCCCTCCAGTGCGAGCCGAGAAACAGGCGAGAACATATGTTGGTCATTTTTTAAAGAGGCCCAAACTAAATACCGATCGCAGCCAAACGTATAACAGTGATAGCAAATGTGTAAAATGTAACAGATATCAATTCGCAGAGATGTCCTTCTATTGCCAGCCGAGATACTGGCAAAACATACTTTGTTCCTCATGTAAGGCGCCCTTAATTTTAGACAGATCGCAACCAAATTTACAAATTTAATGTGTACCATGTCCTTGCACTGTATCATACGAAATAATAAACACCAAGTAATGCACTAAAACATATATAATCTTTATTCGTGAAAGTCTCCTACATGTTTCGACCCTGCTGGGACATCTTCAGGGAGAATAGTCTTGTTACACTGTTTGATGCACTTATACAGTGAAGTGAGAATGTGCCTTGCTTTCATCCCCCGTCGAGAGGTGTCTTGTACTGTCCGCGGTCGGGGTATGAACTGCAAGGTTGTGAGGTATGCACGGAATGTGTGTTAGGCCAGGTGGTGGTTAGGTAGGGGCTAGTTTCTTGTGTTGCCAAGTTGTGTTTGAGTGTCGTACAGCAGTTGAAACAGGGGGTTATGTTCGTGCGGTTTTTGTTCTGGTATGAGCCGGTGTTCTTGGTGGTATTTCTGGATCTGCATCTGTTTCATTGTGTCCGTGCGTATTCCTTTTCTGGCATGGTGAACTAGCACACGATACCTCTCAAACGGAGGATGAAACCTACGGCACATTCACACTTAACTGTATAAACGCAACCACAGTGTATCCAGACTATTCCACCTGAAGATGGCCCAGCAGGGTCGAAACATGTAGGAGACTTTCACGAATAAAGATTATATATATTTTAGTGCATCAGTTGGTGTTTATTGTTTCAAATTTACGAAGTTTCTACGGAGTATGAATTTTATTACAAAAATGAATTTTGATAAAAGTACCTCGAATGGGAGTCGAGATAAGCAAAAATATTATCTGGTCTTCATGTGTTGTGTCCATAAGTATTGATAGATCGCTAAAAAGTTTGGAAATTTCAGAGAGATTGCGTAGTGTCCTAGAAGTAAATTTCCAGGAAAATCCTTCCAAGGGAAAAAGGTGCCGGCGAGAAGGTGTATTGGCCCCCATTTTAAGTGCCCATTAATTAAGACAATGGAAAACAGTTAAATTTACACACTTTATAACTTACACCACCAAAGTGACTTCCAATAAATTAAATTCAATCTCATATAAAAACTAAAATAATAATCCAAATTAATAATCAGTTCTCATCAACATTTCCCCCGTTTTCTTCAAATTTTTAGATTAATAAGAATATTCTCTATAGAATTTATTTTACTTGTAAAATTATGTTTTAATTTATGTGGCTACAGAACATGTGACTAATTTTTAAGCACGGCCACACCCGTCGTTAAATACACTGCTATAAATGAAAGCAAATAGATGAAATATTCATGGGCAATAATTTTACTGTCGATCGAGACTTACGCAGGAAAGGTCAAAAAGTGGATAAATGTTTGGAGCTTGCGCATGAATTAAAGCAGATATAAGGGCTGTCACAGCAGGAACTGGGAGATCATCGATTAAAAAGTAGTGTCTTGGAACTAAGAGTCCGCCATCACTGACCCGCGAAAATATGGCGATTGACACCTCCGACACAGCGAGAACTTTCCTGGTCCAACGCTCAACTTATATATCTTTGATCCAGTTCAACAACTGAAAACTGCAACACGTAATATAAAGAAATGCAAGAGTTTGAGCAACTCAATCGGTAAAGCGACTGACTACAAAACTGAAAACAGGATTTCAATTTCCGGTTGCAGTGAGAACTTTCTCTGTATCCCGACTGCACTCCGACTCAGAATACGTCTCAAGCACACTCAGAACCATTTCCAATGGAGATCTGAAAGTCTTTATTTGGCTGACGGTCGGATAGTGAAGCTGTGTTCTGAACATCATACGGCGCTGAATATATAATGCTGCGATTTTTTTACCAGCCTTTTAGGCCTTCACAGTGTAAAGTTATATCTTAAAATACCAAACGAATGTGAAGATTCCGAGATAAACCGCTGTCGCAAACAGATGTGCTAGTGGGAAGGATCGCGACCCACAGTTTTAAACACTCTATTTAAAAGCTGCGCCTCGTGTGTGGGATTCTGTAAAGTGGAAGAGCTCGTTATGCTGGGATATTGATAACTATTGACCGCCAATAGACTGACAGAAGGAAGTGACCTGGTTACGTTGCAGTTTGGCGTAGAGTGGTTGCTTATCTTTATGACAGTTCGACAGGACAGGAATTGCAGCAAGTCACTGATTACAGTTTTTGAACTTGACATTGCTGCCGCGACCGACAAGTAACATTCTAGTACTACAAACTGAAGGTTCAAAACCGCCAATAGGCCTACAAATGGCGGACAATGGACATGATCCTGAAATAGTTCCATCCACCTCCCGTCCTCCAAACTTATATTCTTAGGGTAAGTGCAAGGCAAAGTTGTCCCTGCGGACGCTATGAAAACGTTTGAGAGTGGAACTCCAGCTCCCCTCATTCTTAAGTTCGACAAAGAATCCCTCTCTCCTGCCGGAAATTGGAACACAAATGCCCGATTTTCTAGCAAGTAGCCTAGTCAATATACTGATTACACTATCTAGATTGTCACATTCCTTCCTAAGACACATCTTAATGTTTCTTCACATCCCTTTACAAATCTCCTATGTAACCGATTTTAAAAAGATTTCCAAATGGAAAATCTGCACACACTTCTAATTTAAGCAAAGAAGAAATTATTTATGATAATTCCGGTCTTACGTACATGGTATATTGGAATCAATTTAAATCTGTGTTACAACGAAGTTTGCTTCAGCTAAAATCACATCAGAAGGACTCCGTATCAAGTCTACAGTTTAGGGAGCAGGTCTGCTGTTTCAAATCCTCTGACAATAAGGAGCTGGGGAGAGTATTCAAAGGAAGACAGAGAAGATAATAAATTGACAGGGAAAGTTCCATAACGAGCGGCTTCATACTTTGTACTCGTAAATTAATATTCTTTGATTCATCATATCAATCCGTATGGAATAAATTGTGCTAGTAGCACGCATGAAGGAGACGGAAAATGCATACATATTTTAGCTGCAAAACATCAAATGAAAGACTCTGAAGACATACGTGCAAACGAAAGCGCAATATTACAGCGGATTTTAGGGAAGTGTGACATGAAACTGAGAATTCATTTCGACTTAACACGGAGTCCAATGTTCGGTCTTGTGAACATAAATCGGTACACTTCTTGAACAACTGGTTCAATATTAACTTATCAAGTCAGATGCTGCGCCGAAGAGTTATTATTTAGTTAGCTTGTTAGTTAGTTAGTTAGCTGGTAATGTAATCAGTCTGGTTGGGCGAATTAATGTTGCTCCAATAAAAATATTTAAAACTGTATTAATGTCATAATAAATTTTAAATTTGTCTACACAAGCATAAGATGGAAACAAACGTATTCTTACACCTGGCATCATAAATTGATAAGACGTGGATACGAACTACATGTAACTGTAATCTCAGTTACACTTGGGCCTGTATTTTGTTACGTTATTAACACCTACCTCTGTCCTACTCAGTCATTTTCCCCAGTTCTTAGATTTCACACAGAGACCTTTCCACAGCAATGAAGAAAATGGGCCAAATAAAGGGACGCAAAACTGATATCTTCTCCCGTGCAGGCTGTCTGTGCTTGTAATGTTATTTAATTAAAATCAGGGTGTATGAAGGAGACTACAATTTAATTGTAGGTGGTTGTCGCCATATCATGGGACTCGATGATCCCTGTCTGAAAACTGCCCACAGCACTCGGCATTGCATGGGGTTATCAAGAGGCAGGGCGTCCCATCTTCCACAAATTTGCTGTGTTATGTTATGTTGCTTCGGAGCACCATGAGATTATCACAGTGCGGGTCAAGCAGTCTACAGACAGTCTTCTTAAAGTATCGGCTTCGAACACCCGGTTTTTGTTCTCTAAATGGACAGACTGCAGTTTAGTGTGCCAAGATGTTACAGTAATCGCACTACATAAAGCAGAGGTTCTGAATTCACTCGTCTGGGCCTTGGGGCGGCCGGGTTGCTAGGAGTGTGGCTGCCTTGGACTGGAAATATATGGCAAATTTAGACCTATATCTGCGAGAAAATGTAATGAAATATTCTTACAAGAATACGGACGAATGAATGGATGGATGGATGGATGGATGGATGAATGGATGGATGGACGGATGGATGGACAGATGCGTGAACAGGAATGGCCTAAATATAAAATGTGTTCTAAAAAGATACTCTCTTTTCGTTTTGTCGTACTGTACACTAAGTCCATCTTTGTCTCCAGTTTTCTGCAGTCCTCTTTTTATGATTTCTAGGAGACAATAACCTGAGTATTATAGGCAGAAACAAATTCAAAGCGGTAAGTCAGAAATGTTTAGTGGTATTGTATAGGATGTTTCAGGTCAACCTGATGGTTTAATTTTCAATGTATTTGCAGATCGTCATAACTTCAGGGATGATGATCAACAAATGACGAGTTGGAAAACATGTGGAAGGAAGTGGTTGTGGCCTAATCGAGGTATTTTCCTGTCTGGAAAAACTAGAGAAAAATCACGGAATTTCTAAGTTATGATAAAAGGGAACATGCCTCAGATACGAACTGGGAACGTCCTAAAATAATTCTAGAGCATCATCGCTATACCATCGTGCTAAAAAAAAGGGGTACGTGCATCGAGACCATAAGGGCTCGACCCACACTTATTCATCCATATTCATATACCATCGTGCCCAGTGGATGGATGAACTGAAGAACAGTGTGTGGATGAATGACTAAACCAGTGGACGTATGTAGGGCTAATTATGCGGAGTGTCCTAAAAGTCCCAGTACTTAAAGTTTATGAATTTATATCTCTTGAGACCGTATTCAGCTGCCCGGCGTGTTTGTGGACTGTCTGCTCTTGAATTAGCTTAACACAACTCAAAACGTTTCTTCTCTTAAAAAATGTTGCACATTAGGGTTGTGAATGTTTATAAAATACGTTCTACAAACAGCTGCATATTATCCTTCCATCTCTTCGTTTATCCACAAGTCGCCCAATTAAAATTCTCTACAATCCTATTCATTGAAATATCTTAACACCACAAAGAGTCACCCGTAAGTCACTTAGTTGCTCTTTATTTAATACTCTACGTTCACTTACGTCGTTCTTCCAATATTATTTACAAACGAGCATCCTACTTCCAAGAAAACATAATGTATAACCGTAACACAGACAACCGTATAGGGAAGGAGTTCTGCTTTTCGTGAAAACAGAGTACTCTATGTGTGCAAATAAAGTTACTCAATGAATACTAAAGCAGATATACACAGCATTAGACGTAAGAAGAATATAATTTATGGAAAAATGACACAAAGTGCTCCAAGAACTTAATAATCCCTTGCAAGGAGTATATTCTGTGTCTGGTATCAAACAGTTATTTAAAATTAAAGGTACCGTCCAAAGACTAATGAACATGGGGCGAGTGTTGCATGTGAGCGAATATTTGTAGAAGACAAACGAAGCATTTCATTTACCCCGACTTACGAGTTCTCAGATTTTTAATTATATCCATGTAGCACTAAGATATTAAACGTAATTCCGAAATTGAGGTAATAGGAACAGAAGTGAGGGATACAGCAGACTAAAGGAGGCAACTTAAAAGATGTTTGCAGTTATACTTTCAAATATATCTGGCCTCTAACAACGTCCGGAAGGGTACAAAAGCTATGGGTTGATTAATGCCAGCAGAAACTAATATTAATTTTAATTTCAACTTGTCTCGGTTCTGAGGGACAGTTCACTTTATTAACCCACACTGAGCAAGCAAACCATCAAACGTCACGCGATTAAAAGTCTCATTTCAGGCTATATGATAGGCAGGGGGCGAAAGTACGGAGCAGGTCTGCATCGAATAAATGAAAGATCAGAAGTGAGGCACAAACGGAAAGCAAACTCCGAAGGGCAGAATATTTAGACGGTCGCATTACTCCGTAAAGAAAGTCCACGATTGTATGGAATCCGAGGGTTGCGTAACGTATTCAGAAAAGACAGTCGTCGGATGCCATCTTAAGCCAGTTCGGTACAGCTTCCTCCAAAACCTCATATTATCCTCAAATCTAAAGCTCTTTTAAGAGGCTGTAGCTCTAAAATCTATCCAACTAAAAGTCTGCAGGCATTTCTCATGTGTACCATGCGCGCTACGTGTGTAACCCTCTCGCCCTCTATTATTTAAACAGTCTAACAATAATAGATAAAACGTAAAAATTATGAAATGCTTCTTTATTTAATTTTCTCTGCTGTCCTCTTAATGTACCTTACTTGGGACCTAATACCTTCCTCAGAATTTTTTTTCTCATAGCTGTCAATGAGTGAAGCATATAGTCTATTATGATGTTTTAATATTATGGAATGTGACGGCATATACTTCGGTCGATATGCACAAGAGTTTCGAAACAATCTTACAAGTCCGTTTTCAAGGGTTCTCTACCCTGAAGATGGAGGTAGCAACTTCGTCTGAATGATTCGTCCTTATCTGCCATACTACATATCGTCACACATCGGAGGACTGTAACATTAATATCCACAGCAGTGAGAAACTTATATCTCACAACACTTATTTTTTCGTGTTCACTTGTGCTACAAAGTCGGTGTCTGATAGCAGGGGAAGAGAAAATATTGAAGATTCTTAAACGCAAAACTGAGATGAGAATATACAGATGTAAGAAAGAGAAAGCAAAAATGTCGTACAGGCTCTGTAATTTGTATCCTTCACCATATATAATAGGAGAGATCAAATCGATGAGGATTTAATCGGTACAACACCAAACACGCACACGTTATGTGGGAAATGAATTTATAATCTTATCCCGACACCTGATGGAGGAGTCCGAGGAGTATATGTGAGGATTACATTAAAATATATCTCAAATCCATAGTACGTCAGGGTAGAATACAGTGGGTTAGGGGCTCTTGTAAACACAGTACCGCTAACAAACCTACTTACTGCCTAACAAAACGCGCGGAATTTTTTGACCAGCAGACCGCCTGTCAGCTTCTCTAGAAGATACTTGTTCAATGCAGTTAGTTTATAATAACACTTGAATAGCTGACGAACTGCAAACAAATGCAATGTAAAAATTCAGGTATTTCCCGCAGTCAATTTGTTGAAATTTAATGTGGAAGCGTGGATCCGAATTCGGTTTTTAAAATCGACGAAAACATTGCAGGTCTTGGGCGTTTTTCCTTCATCTAAATTTACCCTTGTTTCGTTTTAATATTTTTTGCTTACTTGTTAGGGACAACAATACAACTTACCTAGATTTCGAATTATCATGCTAAATCATGGTTTCCATTCTTGAAAACAAGAACACCCAGTACGAAGATACGAAAGAGGATTTAAAAAAACCGAAGACAGCAGTATTTATAACGAGTCACCTCGTTTGTAAAGTTTAGAAATCTAATGAAAGCCTCCATTTGACGTGGAATATCGCCTTTAAAACAAGACGTCTTAATGCAAAGAAGCCTAAGCACTGAAATATGGCGTCAGCAATCTGTGCTCCTTAATTGGCGTTCCATTATCCTTTGTTTTCTTTAGCTAACTGCCTGACCAACACTTTCGTTATCACTGCGCCGGTATCTTGTCAAGACTGGTACATTTTCCCTGCGTAAGTACGGAATAAATTCAGAGATAATGTAATTTTTTTGCGTGTTTAAATACAGGATACAGTAATAGAATGTGACGAATTTCAGCCTGCTGTTTTGATGAATTGCGTTGAATATAAAAAACACATAAAGTTACGGAGTATCAGGAGTAAATGTCATTTAAGATCCACCTTTTACTTCTTAAAAATTACATATTTTAAGTGGTCTCCCCGGCATGCAATACATTCCTGTAATCATGCACGGAAATTAGCCCTAACTGCACAAGGGCACATAACTTGCACCCGATGTTGCAGTACGCTATTTGCCTTGGAATTCTGAATACCATCGTATTCTTTTGTGGCAAGTGAAGGGACGGAAGAGCACGTCAGGATCGAGGTTAGAGGCACTGATAAACGTCTGCTGCGAAATTATGGTTAACTGCCGATCACAATTACACGAATGTACTGCATGCCAGGTAGAAAAAATTAGGAGATGTAATTTAAAAAAATAAAAGGTATACACTAAACGGCATTTTAATGCTGACGCTCCTTAGCTTTTTGTTTCTTATGTTCAACGTAAGTCATCAAAACCGCAGTCTGAAAATCGTCACATTCGACTGCCGCACCCAGTACAATCCATTTTACCACGATAGGACGACAAAAAGTTGAGTATGCTTCACAATATTCATGGGTTAATTGAAGAGGCGTTTGTAAATGGCAAATCTTATGTCAATTATGCTTCTGAAAGTACGAGAAAGTATGTGGAATTAGCTGTGGTCTGTTTCAAAGAAGTACCTCTACATTAATCTAGACGGGCTGAGGAAATGAGGAAAACCGACTTTCCAAAACGGAACTTCTAATTATGAAATAGGACTTCCACCTATGACAAAGTAATGGTCGGTGTGCCAAGAGGATGCTTACGGTGTTTAAATCTATGTAAGTAATTAAAGAACTAACCGGTTCTTTGTTAATAGATTCCAAAAGGTCAAAACTCCTATACTGACACGGGCTGCTGGACATTATCCAGAGCCTCTTCTATCCATCCCCAATTCTCAAAACCTCTACACATCACAGATTCATCATAATATTTTCTTCGATATCTTCTGCTTTTCCGAAAACGCCCTCTCCCGTGTGATTTCACCACCAAAATTCCATACAAATTCCTTCAGTTTGTTCACTTAGTGTGGGTAACAAACAACCTGCTGGCAATAGTAATTACAAAGTGCAAGGTGGGAAGTCTCCACCTCGGCGTCACAGATTGGAATGGACGAACTGAGTCGCAGAAAATCCTGGAGGTCAGAACCTCATACATACAGAAGCCTGTTACAGTGGTGTAGAGCATCCTAGATTTTACACGGCTCCACCATACGATAGCGGGTTCCAGTCCAACTCGACGAATGGGTTTCAATGCCCATTTAGTTGGCTTCCCCACCTATAAATACTGGCCTTGCAAGGGGCAATCTTTTCACCAAAGAAGACCCACAGAATGCTGTGAAATGAAATTAATTACATACCTGTCGATCACTATTTAAAAGCGTTGAATACAAATAACGCAAGGAAAAAATTAAAGAAATTACAAAGAAGAGGCAGAGTGAAAAATGACAAAGCAATACTGGGATACGTAAGGAAAGAAACAAAGAGAACAATGAAGGAAAACAAAAAAAAAAACTACAAATGAAGAATGGAGAAAAGGTCGAGTATCTTACGACCGACGGACTGGAAAAAAGAATTAAAGAAAGGTGAAAACAAAGAAGGAAGGCAGGAAAAAGAATAAAAGGAAGAAAACTCGAACAGAAAGAAATATGTAAATTAAACACAGCAGACAAAATAAACACTGAGGAATAAAATAAGACAGAAAGACATGAAAGTAAAACCACTTTTCATTACGCACTACATCTTTTACCATGTCTCTGGGGTAAACTGGTAGTGCTTATGCAAGTGGTTTAAACCTGTCTTACTGCTGGTAGTGCTTATGCAAGTGGTTTAAACTTGTCTTACTGCTGGTAGTGCTTATGCAAGTGGTTTAAACTTGTCTTACTGCTGGTGCTCAACAAAAATCACAGATTGCTGTGGGCAGATTTCGTGAAATTCACTAACTCTGTAAGCATTCCTTCTTTTTTACTAGGAGATGAAACGCAAAGAACACAGCGAGATCACAGGACGTAATACCTGAAGATTAACTGATAATTACTCAGCAGTCAATATTAGTTAGAAGATTATTTTCATCCTAAAGCTCCAAACGTGGGAGAGGATTACAGATGCGCGTGGTGTGGCGTAGACTACCATTTGCGGGCCTTAAATTAATACTAACCCTAGCCCATTAACTGCACGTCCTCTCCACACCCACGCCTGATCAGTCTACGAACCCACTCTTATTTTCTGCTGGATAATACCAAGCACTGACATCATATTTATGAAATGGAGTGAACTACCCTATACTGCTACATGATTCGGGGTTGCGATGGCGATGAACATGAATATTGCTGCCTTAGGAATGTAACGCCGTGTAGTTTGATAGATCATGTGAAACGTTGGTACACTTCTACTGGGCATCACGGTCAGAGGAAAGTAACTTTTGTCGTATGCTACTGTAAATTATGCTGGAGCTCAAGCATAAGTTCGCCGTGGCCACTGTTATGAATAAAACTTTGCTGAAGTTTTATGTCTCCTGGAATGTTACAACGTGTCAGCTGGTAAATATTTAGCGACGTTTCGAAAGAACCGTGATGTTTCGAAACGTCAATACATATTTACCAACTAACAGGCGGTACCATCCCAGAATACCTTAATCTTCAGCAACACTGTTGTAAACTAACTAACTAACTAACTAACTAACTAACTAACTAACTAACTAACTGACTGACTGACTGACTGACTGACTAACTAATTAATTAACTAACTTCACGGAGGGGAGTCTTTCCTAAGAAGCTAACCGATCCTCAGCTAGTCAAGAAATTCCTGCATTTTTAAGGTTTATTACCGTATTCACAAGAGCCCGCCACCTGCTCCTACCCTGAGCCAAATCAGTCCAATTCATGCCCCATCCCATCTCTTAAAGAACCACTTTAATATTTTACTCCCGTCTACAACTGGGTTTTAAAAGTGCTCTCTTTCCCTCACTCCCTTCAAAAGAAAACAGATAATCCTCTGCTCGTAGAGTACAGCGGTTATCCCACTTAACCTCCTGTACACTCACTAAATCTAATCTGCACTTAGCAACACGGCTATGAGAACCTAAAATCTCGTAAAAATTTTTGTCGTGCGAATTTGCATAAGGACCAGGATTTGCACATCAGCATTCATGAGTAGGCAAGTTTCCGCGTCCGTATTTATGCAGAAAAGTATTACTGCAACTACTAATAAAAAATACCATAAAATTAAGAAAATGTTTTCATTAACACGATTCATGAATAAGAATTTCCGCATGCACAATCATTACAAAATAAATTCTGTCCTAATAGCATTAGTGAACAAAGATAAATAAATGCAGTAAACAGAAACAAAAACTGCCGTAGTAACATTCGTCAACAGAAATTCTACCGCACCGGTATTTACGAAAACTTCTACCATGCTAACATCTGAAGGCGGCATTCAGAAAGAAAAACATTTTTTCTCTATCCGTATTCATGACCAAAATATTTACCAAGGCCACAACCGTGATAAAAAATTTTACATAACGACATTAACGAGCAGAATTTTTCTGTGTTAGCAAGCTTGACGTCACGGTTCGAGACAGAGGAAGCAAATCTCTTTCCATTAACTTTGCGCTGTGACACACGTAGTAGAGAAAGCAGTCGTAAATACTCCGCAAAACGTGGATCTAAAAAAAGAAATGGGAATAAGCCTGTGGAACAGAGTTATTTTTCAGAAGCGGATAGTCGTTCAACTAATGAAGAAATTCTTCTCTTTTATGTCACCTGAGATGTTATTTCAGAGTGCACAAGATCTCGCTAATGAAGCCTACTATAAACGAACTTAATCCACTCAACCACTTTAAACCCCTTTTGTATCAGATCCATTATAATGACAAAAATCTTACGGTTGATATACATCGCCTGTTTAATAATATCACTTGTAACTGATGACAGCAGAACCAGCTTCCAAAACGTCATGTATGCTTCAGGCAATTCGCTCTGTTCATCGTAACATAAATGTAACAAGTAAACCATTATCACTGACCAACACATCATCCACTTTAATATTATCCTACCGTCTATGTCTAGTTCTCAAGGTGACCTCGTACTTTCATATTTCTCGAATAAAATTGTTTATGCTGTTCTTGTCTGCCCCATGCGTGCTACTACGTCCAACGTCTCTCTTGTTAATTTTGATCTCCCAGATAATGCCTACGTCGGTGGAACACCCAAGAAAAATCACACTACTGATTGCAGAAGCACGTGTAATCAGAACATATTTCAACATATCTGGTCCGTATTTTTACAGAACTCCAGAACGGACACTGTCAATAGAGGCTCTGTTTTCATATCTTTCTGTACTTTGTTTTCTTTGAATTTTGTGACATTTTACCAAGCTCAGTAAATTCAAGAACACAACAAAACGTCACAACCAAAACAAAACATAAATTCGGAAGAAAATCAACCGTGACTTGATTTAAGATACTATCCTAAATTCTGCCTGAAAGGACTCATAAAAATTGCTAAATACATACACGGTACTTCATTGAGAACACTAAGTCTCTTTTCCGAGATTCGATCTGGGAACTTCCCAGTTACAAGATAGTAGTTGAAACCACCAAATTCTGATGTTCGGTTGTATAGCCAGGTACCATTGCTACTGCTTTGTATAGGCAAATCGGGGTACCAACACACAATTGAGGGAATGATGGCTGTTACAGCTTGGAGAATGGCGGAGGGCTATATATATATAGTATTACATACGAGGTTTCAAGTCGATGTTAGATGTGGGCGTGGAGCGAGAGGGTGTACGTTTCAGAATAGTCATTAAGGCGTGACATATCACTTATGAATGAATGGTAGCTGATGTGTATCTCCTAGGTATCAGGCGGCGTTGTGTAATTGCCATACTGACAGAGGCTGCATAATACATGGGGCGGTATCATAGCAACTGTGAACTCGGTTTGAACCATTGCCTCTTTATGCTCCCTCAGTTTGCCTTTTAAATTATCCACAAAAAAACGATGTTTATTAAAAACTAAGTAACATTTGGTTAGTCTAAAACAGTGTACAGTAACATTTTGTTACACAAGGGCCATACGAAAATCTCCAAACCCTGCCCGAGCAGCAGAAGTATTTGTGACAAAAAAAGTCCTATTTCTTCAGGCGAATTTTATTTTCTACTAATGGATTAAAAGAGAAAAATAACTATTAATTATTAGCAAACATTATAATCGTAATTAATTATAATTTAATTTTTAGGACTTAAAATTATTTTTTAAGTGTAAGGACGTCAGTGTCAAATATTTCAGTCTCCTTGTCACTGATCTCTTTAAGAAACAAGCGGAATTACGTTTTATACCGTCACGAATATATTTGCGCTAGGCATTTTTAGGACATGCTTAAGTCTGAAAGGTTAAGGAGGATGATGGGTCTTGCCATTACCTGTTTTTCCCACTGTTAAAATTCAAACAGACAATATTTTCGTACGTAACAGGCACGATTTCAGTCACACATTAAAAGAGTGTTTAGCAAATTTAACTATGCGTGCGAAGTTCATCAAATCACTAACAAGTTTTCCTCCAATCCGGTGGGAGAGTACAAGTTAATTGTGTTTGAAAACTCTCGCGGTCCGCAGACATAACTTCTGCGGACCACATGCCGCCCGACACGCCGAGTGTTGTTCAACACCGGTTTAAGAATTGTGACGAAGGTGGGTTACTGAACTGACAAGACATACTGCGCGCTTTCCACTGTCTCTGCCCTTGTTAACACAACGTTTCGAAAGCTGCCTCTCCGTATTTTCAGCGAGGAAGTTCGGGCCCCATCCAAGGTCAATCCGTGTGTTAGTTGTGGTGGAAGAAGTGACAATGGCACAGACTTTCCTCCATGCACTTCGGTTTTTCCCTATCAGTATCATTCCACCAATGTTCCATTTTCACGTTCTTTCACCTACCGCTGATGATACTCATAATATTAGCAGCAAAGAGTGTCGTTAAATAAGACACACACACACACACACACTCACTCACTCTACTTGTCATGAAGTAAAAATAAATATGTGCATCCTGTTGTGTGGGTCCGTCCACCCTCATCCCGGGCATACAAATTATGGAAGCAGAGCCAATTTTAGAACCTTCAACTCCTAAGACTCATTACCACCTGCTGTCACATTAACACACTGTGAGTTGTGCTCCTACAGAGTATGTATCTGTTTTGTTTAATTGTGACAATAAACACCACTTATCTTCCCTAAACAGAATGATCTTGTTGGTATGTCTAATGCAGACACGAAGTGCCCCCTTTGCTGTACAAACTAAGTATTTACACCTTATTTAGAAAAAATTCAGTTGACGAAACACATTGGCTTGGTATTCCTGTGCCTGTGATTGAGTTCTGAAATGTTTCCCAACATCCAATTTGCTGCTGCACGCTTCTCTTGCTGCCCTCCAGATTCAAATTCGTCGCAATTAATTCTCATCCTTTACATAGAAAATTATTTCTCCAAATCATAAGCTTTAGCATTAATTAGTAACTCAAAATTCCGCAGCCTTTGTTTCAAGCCACTGCTTTCACCATTCTGAGATTTACTTCACTCTTTCAACCAGACCCGCCTATTAGTAACAGGGCAAAAACTACTTGACACATATCGACAATATTTGGTATGGCGAACGTTAATAATATGAACGTGCTTTGGTATTGGTTTAATTTGACTTCGCTTAAAGGCTTAAGCAAACGTATGCACTAACCGTTTACATTTTAAAGCACATTTTGATGACATTTTACACGATATTTATTTTGGCCTACGTTAAAAATGTGTCGACTGAAATCCGTTCGAATACCTGCATTAGTAACAGGTGTCATATTTACATAGTGTCATAAAATATGTCGCCACAATAATACCAAGAAATATATAACATTTTGCACTATCGACCATGCTGCTAGACTTGCCGCCATCGCCCTTCCATACCGTTCATATCAGCTCTCTGGTTATTGCGTGATAGACGACACGCTGTTAGAGACAAGTGCACACGGACTAAGCGATCCGAGTAAGGCGGTGGTCTACATACACAAGCAAAAATAATTTGAGATTTATGTTCATACCTTTTCAACAGAATGCAGGACAAAACAATGAGGAGAAATCATAAAACGTCTGAAAATGTTGTAACTTGAAAATGCGTAAGTATGAGAAACAAACAAAAATATGTTACAGGTGAAAAACTTAAATATATTAAAGTTTATTTGCGATTTGCAAATCTTGTGTACGTGCTTGTTTTATGGTGACGCGTGACTGTATTTATTAGCACACGGAAGGAAATTCAGCATTAAGAAATAAAATTCACAGTGGAATTGGGAGTGCTTGCTAAAATCTGATTCTGAATATTTCACCTTTCTGAAAGTTAAACCTATTGCTTTATACTGATCCGAAAAATGATTTCTTTCTGTAAAGGATAACAACAAAGCAAGGACCCTTGGAAACAAAGTGTTCAGAAAATATTTGCTCTAATATTTAGGAAATAATAGAGAACATTTACCAAGTTACCGGTACTTAATGAATGCAACACGTTATTCGTATTTATTTTAATCCATAAAGCAGAGTAAGTAGCTAGGAATTAATAGTGTTCATTATGCGATTAAATTCGGAATACTGAGATAATAGAAGCATCTAGAAAGCGTAGAAAAAGAGAAAGAAATTACGGGATACTTTTTTTTTTTTGTAAAATCGCAGGAGAATTACATCGGATACAACACCGTGTTCATAAAAGCAAGGAATTTATTGATCGCCTAACTACATTTCTGGGAATATTTTGTATCAGAGACTTAGGTAGAAGGCTTCTGGTGAGCTTCAAAGTGATAAGCTGTTAATTACTTCACATAAGATGCTGGGGTATCTCAGTTACTAAGTGACTGACTACAGTCGGTGTTCTATTTATAGTTGGGTCAGCAACGCCCAGAGCACTTTCGGGAGCTAGGATTACAGTGTCGGGAGTGTAAAACGTATTAGTGACGCCTGTCTGTACGTAATACAAAACTGTATGGCGCTAACTTTCACTTACGCCGTAAAGTTCACAGCACAGTGATTTGGCACAGGAGTAAACTCAACGTTTAAGAAATTTACATTATTGCAAACTTAAATTAATGCAACGTGCCACCTAAAAATTGCGTCACGAACAACCAAAGTGTCAAATTCAATCACCAAACAAACCAACAACTACGTGTGGCTTCATTCACTTTAGTACAGAAAACAAAAACGTACTTTTATTTTCTATTACCCATGCAGACGTATAGCTTTGCCAAATCACTCAATGTGGCACGCGTGTTTACGTGTTTAAATGCATTAACAATGCCTGTACTGCTCCAAATATACGCCGTTTTCGCTTTTCAGTACTTTAAAATAAAAATTAACAAATGCCCATTAACGTTTTATTGCTTCCGAGATTCAATACAAACGTATAACAGAGTTGTGTAAACGAAAAACTAATTTGAATATATTGCATTTCACACAACGGAATGCCTTTCATGAAGGGTACAACATTTGTGCGTTTAATAGTTTTCAATCTGGGATCAAGGTTGTAATTATTTGTGTAAATACAGAAACCTGTCAACACTGGCATTCGCCTTTAAATATATCGAACAAATGGTTAAGCCATAATCCTGAAAGATTATATCTGCAATTCAACACAGAAACTGTATTTTTACTACAGCCATTGGTCGTCGTAACAGATAGTGTCATGGAAATCAGTTATCATTATGTATAACAAATGTTTCAATCAGTCAACACAACGTATGTTAATCACGGACAAAGCTACACGTTTCGGCTATAAAAAGATAGCCATCGTCAGGGCTGAACTACAAGACACAAAAAGGGGGTTAATTACAACTGTAATTACGTTAGACAGCTCAACGTCTACAATAAAAATGTACATCTACGTATACGGCAAAAATTTATAAGAATAGAAAGCTGCAGAATGCCTGTAGTTCTCAGGCACAAAACACTAAAAATATGGAAGAAAATATTACGCGTATAATGTGGGCAGTAGAAGCATCGTGTGCATGTTGCTAGCGGATCTTCGGAGTTGTATATAGAAGCTGTGGAAAAGTGCGTGCGAAGTGTTGTTCGCTTCAGTTCGTACACCAGTTATGCGGCGTGATGTGTTTCTTGTTAGTTCTGGTATAAACAAAAACATGTAAGAAAAGTATACAGTCGGATATAACTTGGTGCGTAACATATATATGAAATCTGTAACTTACTTTACTCTGTTGAGGTTGTTTGCTTATTTAACATTGTTCACAATTCGTTATATAAAACACGCAACTTTTACAGATCCGACTGCACGCCTTCCTAGCTCCGTGCTAACGACGTCGAATGAGAAGGGTGTGAGGGGGTGGTACAACTTAAGTCGAATAGCCTTCACGTCATAACACAGGCTCAAACATTCTGTTTGGAGTTATTGTACGTTCGTCATTGAACTGGTTTCCATAAGCTGTTTCTGTATAAATATAAAACTTATCGACATTATTTATACATAGGCCCTCTGCACTACGGTGCAGGATTTCCATAGCACCATTTTACCCATTTTATTCCATGGTGGGGAGTCCTCAGCTAGTGAAGCGTGAAGAAATTCCCTGCGTTTTATAGAACACGGAGGTTCATCACCTCATTCATAAGAGCCCGTCCCCTGTCCCTCTCCTGAACCAGATCAATCCAGTTCATGCTCCCATCCCACTTTGTGAAGATAATCCACACATCTACGCCTAGGTCTTCCAAGTGGTCTCCTTCCCTCAGGTTTCCCCACCAAAATCCTATATACATATCTACTTTCCCCATAGGTGCTACATGCCCCACCCATCTGATTCTTCTTAATCTGATAACCCGAAAAATATATGGTAAGGCGTACTGATATATTTCCCCTCCCCTGTTACTGCGTCCCTCTTAAGTCCAAAACATGATATTATAAGAACTATAAAACCAGAACCCCTTTGCGCTTTATACCAGTTTCTTTCTGAAAAGGAAAACGAAGAGGCTTTGGACATTAATATGCCCTGCGTGCGCGCGTGTGTGCGTGTGTGTGTTCCCTACCATGTTAACTTTTGAGCCAATAGAAGGAGTTCCACGAAACTTAGTATGAGCGGTACGCCACTGGACAAAACACCGATGCTCTACACTGTAATGCCCCACACTCAGTAACAATAACATGGTTGCTGCGCGAAATTGTGGGGCAGGAGGGCAACAGCACCGTTCACTCTACAGCCCTGAAATAAACTATAGCCCTATACACTGGAAGGATACGAAAATGTTACTAACGTAATATTACTGTGCAATGTAAGATAACAACATGCGGCCACGTTACCATTTTCTTTTGGTTGCGATTTAGCGGCGATAGCAATTGAAAAACTGCAGCTAGACACGTAAAAACGCCATAAAAATACTAACACATTCCAAATGAAATGTTGTTTGTACGACAATAATTATAAGCATGGCAAGGATGCGAAACATTGAGGTTAAATCCGACATTATATACAGGGGCTACAAAATCTGTGCTCGTACTTACGTAGTGAGATCTTTACAAATTTAAGCAAGGTAACAACAATAACACAAAGAGATAAGTGGATGTAAGTATGTTGCAACAGAAAAGTGGTGGATGAACGCATAGGGATATTTATGACACTTCGGAATCCTGAAAAGCAATTTATGTAATGGTTTTTACCACTTCATGAGCATCATGCTTTCGGCAAGCGCATCTTTCTTTACGCGACGAGAAGTTACATGCAGCTGCAGAAAAATTGGCTGTCGGTATTTTGCCTCCGAAACGCAAGACTTTCGGTTCTCAAAACGGTGTCGAAAAACGTTCAAGTCTTTTAGGATGGTTCGCTGTGCCCATTGCTAAGTAGCCACCTGCGTTTCAGACGATCGTCGTGCCTCCTGTTCTGGGTACAGCAGTCCAAGGAGAGTAACTGCAAGCGATTAATTACTCTTATTGGACTGCTCTACCCTGAAGACGGTAGCACCACGAATCGACGCTGTGTAACATCTCACAAGACTCGAAACCTCAACAAGTTGAGAAAACCTACCTCTTTAAAGAGACTTCAGGAAACCTGATTAAAATTTAATCTTCAGGGCGAAGAAAGTTTCGCAGTGTACATTTCGTCATTACAGTTGCACGTAATGAAGTTTAGATTAGTAGGAAGTTCTGTACTAATTAATGTTTTCTGTGATTTTCTGCCGATCGCGTTGTGCGGTATGCATCCGTAGTGCCTACACGAGTTAACATAACCATTACTAATTTTCCACTCTCAAAATATATTTTACAACTAAGTGTGTCTTAAGGATAAAGGAGAAAATAACTGCATTATGTAAAGCCAGCCAACCAGCCAGCCAGTCAGCCAGCCAGCCAGCCAGTCAGCCAGCCAACCAACCAACCAACCAACAAACCAACCAACCAACGGCTAATGACTGACTAAACAACCACCTATCTACCTGCCTAACTAACTAACTAACTAACTAACTACATGGAGCGGAGTCCTTGAAAACTAATAGTTTCTCAGCTAGTCAAGGAATTTCCCCGCTTATTTTATGGAACTCAACAGTTCATTACCGTCTTCACAAAAGCCTGCTACTTTTCCAGACCCTGAGTCAGAGCAATACAGTCCACAAACTCCAGGTCCAGTTTAGTATTGTTTCCCAATCTGCCCTTAGGTCTTCCCAGGGGTCTCTTTCCCTCAGGTTTCCCCTCCAAAACTCTTTCCCATTCAGACCGGCAGTCCATAAAAGGCGAGATTTAAGATTCTCACAGCAGTGTTTGTGAAGAGTCAAGTCGTCGGTGAAATTAATATTTTACGACTGATAAATAGTTATCGAAGTTCTGAAGGATGAGAACCAAAGGAGTCTAGGATACTGTAGACGGAAGCATCAGGCCTCTCCGAAACGCCTGTAATTATCGCACAATAGAGACGGGACTGTATCCCAGTGAATTAAACTTTCTCAAACTACAAACTATTGCACAGTAGACACGATAATATGTCCCAGTGAATTAAACTTTCTCAATCCACACAGTGTTAAAAACCTAACACATGCTCACGTCCTCAAACAAATGGGCACCAGGCAATCATTTCTCAGATTCTAGCAGCATGCATAAAATTCATTTTGAAACCTAAGGTCTGTCTGGTTCCTTTAAAGTTAAAATTCAAAAGAAATCATAGCTGATAAAGATACAAGACTTCAGTGGGTTTGAGTAGTACAGAAGACTTGGAAAGTCACCAGGAAGGAAGTTGACGCCGTAAGGACAGATGTCACTACACTGAAACGAAGGGAAGGGAAAGGTGACCGTTGTTTAAATTTGAGAGTATTCTTTCTGAAGCAGCCAAAACGGGGAGGTCAGACGGTGTCAAAATTGAAGCTCTAAAAGTAGCCTGTATTTAAATTAAACACACCTGGTATTTAGAGAATAATGTCAAGTGTTGATTAAAATAGGCCACATACTGCACTTCTTTCCTTATTCCTTCGGATTCATAATACAGTATCCTTTTCCTGAATTCTGTTTGGCTCTGCAAAATCTAAGGATTTCCTGCCTGTAGAGTACAAAGTGACGGAACGAAGAACAATAAAAATGAAATAAGAGGATATCAGATTCAAGGTTTGTGGATTCTTCTTTATTTAACGACGCTTTTTCAATAACATACATTCCCCGAATTATGCAATAAGTACGGTCCGCAAAGTCTGTCGCAAGTCCGAATTGAGTGAGATCTTAGCTCTTCTGGGATGTTACGCAGCGTGGATGGTAGTTAACGACGTTTCGGGACAGTATATCGGTCCCATCTTCAAGGGTCAAGCAGTCAATTGACGCTTAAAGGTGAAACCGTTAGCTTGACCCGAAACGTCCATAACTACCAAAGTATGCTGCGAAATATCGCAGAAGAGTGAAGATCTTATTTACATCGCAGCGGAAGCATGAAATGACGGAATTAATTATATACGTGGTCAATTATACTTGTACGTAAGGGGCCCAGTTTAAATCCAAACTCCAGCACACTGTAACCTAATCGGCCGTAGCATGACCGTCCCGCCGCCCTCTGCTATCACCCATCAGTATTCTTCCGACATCTTCGTCCCATCAAAAATTGATAAAATTTTTTCTGGAGACATACCTATGGCTAAGAGACCTGATGTGTACCTCTTTGTCGTAGTATCACTGGAACACTTCAATTCGAATTAGTTAGAAATTTCTTACTATGTTTGAGGTAAAAACGAACGACAAAAAGTTGTATATAACAGTAACAGAAAAATATAATATTAAAAAGGATGGTACGTAAGTTGTATGGGAAAAGGAGGATCGAAATCACCTGGCTCAGGAAAGGAAGCACTGGCCGGGTTTTTTTGAACGCGGAAATAAATCTGGGGGTCCATACAACGTAGTGTATTTCTTGACTATCTCAGAAAACGTTAGCTTCTCAAGACGGACCCTGCTCCATGGCGTTACTTAGTTGCATCTTCGCTCCTATCACTGGATATATACTTGATTGTCCCAGCCCCAAATGAAGGTATATTTCGCTACAAATTCAAAGTGCTATTCAGAGGGGAGATGTCGGTATACTTTTGCTTTCTTGGCTGTCACTTGCCTGAATATTACAAGAGCTTCATTGCTGCCAGTGCCTTCTTCCCACTTAACGGAGACAGAAAAAAAAGCAGTGAACAGCGCCACCGCGGCAGACATTTTACCTGCAGCAACTACCTGAAAGACACAGGGAGAAGTCTGCATGCCGATAGCGTTCTGAGCCCAGCAGGACAGCGTGCCGTAGCCCATTTCCGTCACTGGGGTGTACCGCAGAATGCTCATGGTGCCGTTGCTACTAGCTGAGAACCTCTCTGGTGAGACCTCCAGGGTCTCCCCAGAGTTGTTGAACTTCCACTTGAAGCTGCGCGCAGGCGGGTCTGTCTCCACCTCACACGCAATGTCGACGCTTTCCGATCGCGAAGCGCCCACCACAAGAATGTGTTCCTGGCGACACGTTGGGGCGTCTGAAACAGAGCAAGATAGAACATGCAGCACGATCTTTGAAATATATGAATAAATCTTTGACAGTAAACACTTTTATTATGTGAGGTACACCACTGATCACTTTGTGTGACTTCTGTATTTTTACTAGATAAGTATAACTAACCCCATGGAGCAGAGGCCTTCTTGAGAAGCTAACACTTCCTCGGCTAGTCAAGGAATTCCTCGCATTTTACAGAACCGGAAGGTTCATTACCGCATCCACAAGAGCCCGCCACCTGTCCCTATCCTGAGCCAGCTCAATCCAGTCCATGCCCCCATCTCAATTCTTTAAGGTCCATTTTAATATTATCCTCCCATCTACGCCTGGGTCTCCCAAGTGGTCGCCTTCCTTCAGGTTCCCCTACCAAAATCCTGAATGCACCTCCGTTTTCCCCCATATGTACTACACGTCCCGCCACTAGATAAGTACATATAAGTGCAATAAACATTTTAAGCCGGCTGAAAGAGTTTATTATATTTATTACATACACTTTTATCAAGCACAGCGGGATGTCATAAAAAAGATATTACTAGATAAGTCTGAAGATTTTTATTGGTCTGAAACATAACCGCAAATCAATAATGAACGGTGTCCCAGTTCGATGTCCGGTCCTATAACACCCACTTCCCCTTCACCTTAGTATATAGTTACTGCTGTGTCAAACTATAAGAAGTACTCGTATAATACGACATGACATGACTTCCACATTTGTGTCTCTTTAGATTCATGCGAAGTAAAAATTTCTATAACTTTCCCAACATAAAAATATCAGTTTCTGAGTAAAATAATTGCGCCTAAGTGACAAAAGGTAAGGGGAGAGTGAGAAAACTGCATATTGAGAGGTTCCATGATTTCTACTCCTCACCAAACATTATTCGGATTATTATATCAAGGAGAATGAGATAGGCGGAGAATGTGGCACGCATGGAGGAGAACAGAAATGGACACAGAGTCTTACTGGGCAAAGTTGAAGAAAAGAGACCATTTGGAGAATAAAGTACAAGGGAGGATAATAGAAAATGGCTATTAAACAAGTAGCACGGGAGGGCTTAGACTGATTTCATCTGGTTCAGCGTATGGGCAAGTAGTGGGCTGTTGGGAACACGGTACTGTACTTTCGGGTTCCATAAAATGTGGGAAATTTCTTGACTGGCGAAGAAAGCTTAGCTTCTGAAGGGGGACTCTGCTCCTTAGGGATAGTTAATTAGTCAGTCACTTCCTGTGCATTAATTCTGATGCACTTACAGGTGGATCAATGACAACAGCTTGCTCCAGGAAGTTTACTGCCGATTCGCGTTATCATCCCCGGGGTTTAAACACTGGGAGGCCTGTGTTATATTCCACTTTGCCTTGTGCTGCGATGACTCTGGATCAGTTAAGTAGGCCTACATGTTGCCAGAAGTTACTATTAATTCCGGTAACAAATCAAGTATCTATCTATGCCGGTAATGAATGATCGCATTGAAGCCTTCCGGGGCAATTGTTGTGTCAAATGGAATAGGTATCTAATGTCCCTGCAATTTTTGTGTCAAATGGAATAGGTATCTAATGTCCCTGCAATTGTTGTGTCAAATGGAATAGGTATCTAATGTCCCTGCAATTGTTGCTCTCTCCATCATCAAGGATTTACAGAATTTTTGGAAGGATGCTGGTGAAGTGTGCAATAATTATACGAAATTCATACAAATATTTAAGAAAGTGTGCAAGCACTGTTCGGAGAACGAATGGGTGTTGTTCAGTAACAGCCTTCTGGTCAGTCATCGGCTGTAACTTATTTTGTTTCAGGTTTGCTATAGCAGAAGACCGGGGATTTAAGGCTCCTCTCTGTAATGTATAGCTACAGACCCAGCATTTTTCATCCAAATTTAAAAATGCTGTCAGTTGTCGAGTACCTAAAGGAAAGAGACCAATTGGAAACCTAGTTGTAGATGGGACGACAAAATTAAAATGAATCTTCAAGAAGTGGGATGAGGGGCATGGGCTGGATCGCTGTGGCTTAGGATAGGGACAGGTGACCGGCGCTTGTGAATGCGGTAATGAACCTCCAGGTTCCATAAAATGTGGAGAATTTCTCAACAAGCTGGGGACCTGTTAACAGCTCAAGAAGGACTATGCTTAACTGAGTTAGTCAGTCAGTCAGTCAGTCAGTCAGTTGTCCAGAATCTATACCGTCAATGGTAATATGAGTAATAAATGGCGAATAGCACAGCATATGGAAGACAGACGTCCCGGCCTAATTTGAGTTACTACAGCGGCTTTTGCCTGGACAGACTGAGTTAAAACACAAAAATGTCAGTCAGCATGGCCGGTCTTTGGGCCAAAATTTGAAACCGGGACCTCCCGAATGCGATTAACTTTCACCCAGCCGACTTCGACCTTCAGTATGGACAGTCACGTCTGGAAGCAAAGACACATACCAGCAGCGTATCCAGACATCTGAAGCATCAGTACTGATACACGTGCCTCAGTAATGGGGCTCACAGTGTTGGAAAGAAGCCGTGCAAGAATAGCAGCAGGCCCAACCGAATGGTTTCACTTTGGTGATATCAGATACTTGTGTACTATTGTACCCAGTGTATAGAACAGTAAGGCCATTACGTAGAAAAATAACACACAAACGCCTCCTGATCTACGCAATTTCATAGTTACGTAATTTGAAAAAATAATAAGAATGAAATAATAGCATTTTGGAAACGCGTGCCGAATTTTACTTTCGGGAATGATAGCACAATGAGACGAAGGAGGCAGAAGAATACTGCTGGGCGATAACACAGACGACCATGCTGCGGCAAATCAGGTTCCAGTGTGTAGGAAGGAAGCGCAAGGAAGCCTGTACGGACTGATGTTCATATATAAGGTTTTTGTTCCTTTCGGTATGAGGGACACAATCCCGAATGTTTTCGGCATATTTTACGGACACTCTCTATAGTTTAATATATTACTGAATTTCGATTTGCGCGAAATTCTTCTTGCTCAGGATCTTCCGGAACGTAATAATCGGGTAAGTCGGGAAATGTCTGTGCGTCTGACTGTGATTTATAGCGTGAAATCTTACATCAGATTTGCCTTTAACTGTGACGCGCATTCACATGTAAGCCTACGCAATAAATAACCCTTTTTCCCCAATTTATTTACGTTCCATCTACTTCAAACATTCGAATACTGTAGTTGAAAATTACACTGTTTGTTCGTTTGTTATATTAAGGCCCTTGCGAAGTAAGCTTTGGAGTAGCAATTACAGATACAAGAAAGCCTGAATGATATATGTTAGGAAAGGTTAATTTAGAGTTTCTGTGACCAGCGGTTAGTTCTTACAAACACAAGCGTAATGCGATATTCATAAGCCCTAGCAAGCGAACTGCCCACCAAGGAAGCTGGTACAGCAGAACTGCATTGTGGCAGTTTCCGGTTCTTATCTCGGCCTATACTGGACTGTCCTGACAGGCTTCGTGCAAATTTCTTAAGTTTCTCTGGACAACTGCCAGAACATTACCTTCATTGAACGTAAAACTGGCTCCTTCCAAACACGTGCCCACCAGTCATGCTCACTTTATTCGTAGCTAGACAACCTCTGTGTTTTGAAGGCGGAAATAAGTGCCATGGACAAATCGGTTCACTTCTGCCTTCAGGGTTCCCTCTATTATCTCGTATGTATTCCTGAAGTCGGGATAGCTCAGTCTGCATAGTGTCTCGGCTATAGACTGGACAACAAAGGACCCGCGTTTCGATTTTCGACAGGTCAATGACATCTGTTCCTCCTGCATACCACCCAGGCCAGCTCTGAAACCTGCCAGACTTCCTATTCAGTGAGCATCTAGTGCTCTTTCCCACGGTTCAAAACGGCTGGGGCGTAAAGCTGATCACTCATCCCTTCTATCGAGAGGTAAAGAATGCGTAGAGCTATACATTTATTCCAGCATACGCATTCATATATTACAAAAGGGCAACTTCACCCTTCATCTTTGATGTATAACAGCAGGTACACGTCCTGATGTCTAGCCATTGTGTTCATAAGAATGTTGGTAGTGATAACCGTAACTACGGACAACAATTTTGGCAGATTCACAGACCAGAGGGGCCTTACAGCGGAAAATAACAGTAGGAAGACAGTAAACTTTGAGCACAGGCGTTACCATCACTCAAAGAATTTTTATCTTAGGCCGCAGTACATATCCAAATATTTCTTCATTTAAAGTGAAGGGGTTTCACATCTTCTTTCTTTCTTTCTTTCTTTCTTTCTTTCTTTCTTTCTTTCTTTCTTTCTTTCTTTCTTTCTTTCTTTCTTAGTCCTTCCCTCTTCTACCTACTTGTTCACAGTAGGTGTCGAGGGTTTTGTAATTTTCATTTGATCAAACTCAAGCACACACCACAGTCGGTAGGACTCCTCTGGACGAGGGATCGGCCTGTCGCAGAAACCTCTACCTGACAATACAACCACTGTACAAGGCAAATATCTATGCCCCCCGTGGGATTCGAAGCCACGATCCCAGCAAGCGCTCTGCCGCAAACCTACGCCTTAGACAGCGCGGCCACTGGGATCGGCTACATCTTATATAAGGATGATTATTCCACTTATCGAGAATGTTACAAGCAAGCAAGCAAGCAAGCAGTCTATGGAACTGCGAAGGAGCCAGACTAGAGTGGACAAGTTTGGGAGAAGCTAAGAGAAAGTCACTGGCCAGAAGACTGCAGGCTAAAAGGGGGTTTCCGCAGACCAAAACCAACCAACTCCTTCAAGGATTATTCTCTGGCCACAACTAATTGCCTTCCATCGCCATGGGGCCTCTATGGTCACTCTACACATAAACAACAACAAGAACAACTTAAACCAGTTGTCCAAGTCGTACGCATGTCGGCGTGAGTGTAAACCAATAGTTGACCACAGGGCTTGTACGTGGGGAGGAAAGTAATGCTTTGCCTGGCTTTGAATGTTGTCCCACAGTCGCGCAGACATGGCCATTAACGTAATCTGCTTACAGTGTCCTCACTCTGATGTATTATTATAGATTTTGTCTCTGGAAGCTCTGAAAAGGCTCGACGTAGAAGGCATTATTGGGAAGTGGTAACAGAGTACAGAGATGGACGGCAGAGGACACACAAAGTTGATGTACCTTCAATTATTCTCGTCAGGAATCTGTCTCTGTCTAAGCGATATCTGTAAATGGCTTTCAAGTTATAAGGTAACATTTCAACTCCGCATAACAGGTCTCAGGCAGATAACTCAACCAGCTAACTTGCTCTCATCTGCTTTAACTTAGAAGCTGTCGGCTTTCCAACAGCACACAGCCAAATTAAACGACAGTAAACAGCACATGACAAGTAAAATGCATGATTCAGAGGAACCATATCTATCATTTTAGAGGCCTAGTATAAATTCATAGTGTCTATTTTAAGGTCATTATCGGCAGCGTTTTAGATCCTCAGACCAGTTTATAAACACAGAAAGAGGGTTACTCGGAAAAATGCTGAAAGAATATTTGGAATTCAAACGGAACAACTCGAAGCAGGATACTGAAAATTACATCATAAGCAGATTCACAAAATTTACTTGTTCGAAAGTATTATGAGGTTGCATAAACAAAGGATGATGCAATGTACACACAGCACCTACTTAATTTACGTGTTGGGGCACAGGTTACCAGATTTATATAGCAGAGAAATGACTGACAATGGAGGCTACCAACAGTTTTCTACTTGTCTGAATGCGCATCACTGTGCGAAAGGCCGTACAGGTGTCTGTTTATGAGAAAGTTGTTGTGAATTCCCCGCACGACTTTGTCCCAATTCAGCGATTCGCATTTCCAGACAAATGTCCGTCGCTCCGCCATATATTTAGTTGCTGGGCCGGGAGCGGTACAGGAAGGTTAAATATGGTCAGTTAGTGCTGAATTTGTTTCTCTTGCCTTTGGCGCACTGGTGCACACACACAAAAATACAAAACATGTGTCTGGCAGTCAGATCTGCAAGTAATTATAGATGTTACCCGTACGTACCTGACCCGAGGTTCAGTGCCATGTGACAATCAATACAGGGCCGAATAATCCGCAAAAGCAAAAGGATAAACAGCGCCTGCCAGGAAACTGGCGTGGTCGTGGGAAATTACTGTCTGTTTCTGTTCTGTATGGTGTCACGGCATAATGATATGGGCTGGTCTCATGTCAATCCATTACTGGTACTGTAAATCAAAGCAGGCCACAGCCACTTTCGCAATGATCTACTCAAATTTCATCTGCCATACTTATAATTGCAAGGTTCAGAATACGTACTATTTACGCATAGGCCTATGATTGGTGATACCTACATAGACTTACATACACACATGCATACATAGCGACGCTGCGTACCTACCTACATACGACAAACATATATATATATATAAACGTAACATACATATACGCAGCAGAGATATTTGAAAAACGGAGGCACAGAGAGATACAGATTTACAGAGCTGGAAGTTTGGACACAGGGCTAAGCCCATAGGAGGGCAGACTTTTTACCGACACATAATTTATTCCGAAGTAGAAACACACACATTATCCCTTTGCCACGCTCCTTAACATTTTAAAGCCTAGCGGTAACTTTACGCACCAACAGTTTTAAAATTAAACAATTCTACATGCCGATCACATTGTGTTTATGTGTTTGGATAGATCTCAGAACAAACAGCAACTTTTGCCTTACACAGCATTAAAAGACTGTTTTTATAACCGAAAAGAGTAGTGTTTACTGCGCGGTAGGGACTGGGTCCTTATATAAAACAGATACGTTTCGTCTTTAAAGGGTTAATATTCCATGCCTTGTCGTATAGTTAAATGTTTATGTTAATCGTTATCAGCTTTCTATTTTATAACTTTCCGAGCCTACATGTTGGTAGACAGACAGAAAGACAGACAGATAGATAGATAGATAGGTAGGTAGATAGATAGATAGACAGACAGACAGACAGACAGACAGACAGACAGACAGACCGAAGACAGACAGATGACACAACGTACGTACGTAGTATGTATGTATGTATGTATGTATGTATGTATGTATGTATGTATGTATGTATGTATGTATGTGTGTATGTATGTATGTGTGTATGTATGTTCATATACACATGCATACATACATACATACATACATACATACATACATACATACATACATACATACATAC